>CM071863.1:12790725-12823678 GCA_036759665.1 Gynandropsis gynandra
CAAGAGACCACCCGGTTCATGATCGTAGCACCCTAGTGTTGTCACTGATTTGTTGCAGATTTTGAAGATGTGTTTCCTGATGAAACACCCAATGACTTGCCTCCATTGCGTGGGATTGAACACCAAATTGATTTCATCCTCGGTGCGAGCATCCAAAACTGTGAAGCATAGCAAACCAAGTCAATAAACTCGTGCCTAAGAAGGATGACACATGACGTATATGTGTTTGATTGTTGTGCAATCAACAATATTACCGTATTATTTCATTCCCCATACCTAATTTGAATGATATGTTGGACAAAGTTAGGGCTTTATGAATGATTAGTCATGTCTTTCGGATTAACTAATGCACCTAGCACGTTTATGAATTTAATGAAACATGTTCTTTGGAAATTTATAGAAAAATTTCATGGTTGTACACTTTGATGACATCTATGTCTACAACAAGATCTTAGAAGAACATGTAGGGGACTTGAGGTCGGTTATAAACGTGTTGCGAAGCAAAATACTGTGCACTAATCTTAAAAAATACGTTTTTGGTACTAACAAACTTGTGTTCTTAGGATTTAATATAAGTGAACATGGAATGCACGTTTATGAAGAAAAGATCGAGGTCATACGCAATTGGCCAAACTTTTTGACGGTTGGAGAGATCTGAAGCTTTCATGGATTGGTTGGTTCCTATCAATGATTCGTAAAGGACTTCAATACCTTGGCTACACCCTTGACCGAAGTGATCAAGAAGAACGTCATATTTTAGTGGGACAAGTTCGAGAGAATGTCTTCCAAACCTTAAAAGATAAATTAACACATGCTCCTCTATTGGCATTGCCTAATTTTCCTAAAACATTTGACATTGAATGTGATGCATCAGGTGTAGGAGTAGGAGCAATGATGATGTAGAAAAATAGACCCATTGCGTGCTTCAGTGATCAATTGAGCATAGTTAGGGTATCCAATGTACGATAAAGAACTATACACATTGGTGTGAGCGTTCTAGACATGGCAACATTACTTGGGGTCTAAGGAGTTCGTGATTCATACCGACCTTCAATCACTCAAACATCTAAAGGGACACCGAAGCTAAATCACAGACACACCAAGTAGGTGGAGTCCTTCCAGTACATCATCAAATACAATCAAGGTAAGGAGAATGTCGTTGTTGATGCATTATCTAGGCGCTATATTTCGGCTTCTACAGTAGACACCAGGGTGCTCGGTTTCTAACATATTAAGGTCGTCTATTTTTACTTTCATCGATTTTTTAATCATATTTTTTAGAGGAGTGGGGAGAGATAAATTTTTTTGTCATTTTATTTATTTTAATATTTAGAGAATATTTTTTTATTAAAGTTTTTTTGTTAAACTTTAATAGAGGGGTACATTTGGAATAAAAATGTTAAAAAGTATTGAAAAGGGAGAATATCAAGGATACCCGCGTAGAGATTCCTTGTTTCATGTATAACCTCGTAAACCCAAGGATTAAAAAGAAAAAAAATCGAGAAAAGACAAATTTGCCTTTATTTTTTGCACGTGAAAACACACACGGTTTGCAGTTTTTCGAAACAAAACCTATTTCAAAGTTGAGAGCAAGGAAAGAGAGACGATTTTGAATTTGAGAGCAAGGGTCGAGTTCAAAGTAAACAATAAATAAATTTCTATGTTGAGACCAAGAAAATTTGAAGTGAGAAAGAAAGAAACAAATGGTAAGGATCAATAATGAAGAAGAGAGCACGAGCCAATATTCAATGGCGCCTGTGAGTGGATCGATTTCTAGGGTTTTATGTTGCAAAAATATATAGAGATTAGGCTGTTGAAAGCTAAATTGTTTGTAGATTTTAAATGAGTGTGAGTCTCAATGAGTTGCTTGAGTCTCAATGAGCTTGGGTCTCAGTGAGTCGCTTGAGTCGAAGATAGTCAAGAGCCTCAGTGAGTCGCTTGAGACTCATGACCCTCTTCGACTCAAGAGACTCATTGGATCTCAAGGGTTGCTTGAGCCACAAGGGTTGCTTGAGTCGAAGAGGGTCAGGAGTCCCAGTGAGTCGCTTGAGACTCATGACCCTCTTCGACTCAAGAGACTCATTGGGTCACTTGAGTCACTAGGGTCACTAGGGTCGAGTCGCTTGAGTCACAAGGATCGCTTGGATCGCAAGGGTCGCTTGAGTCAGTAGAATTCTAATGTATTCTTAATTGGTCATTTTTCAGGTGCCGTTAAATTCGAAGTTTCTCTATAATTCAAGCACATGGACAAAATGCCAAAGATCACCATCAAGTGTTATCCTTACAAGACAATAAAAAAGTTAAGAGGAATCTTAGATGAATATGAGTTGCATTTCTTCAACAAGGAGTATTAATTTAGGGATATATTCCATTTTCAATGTGAATGCATCTTGACGAAGGTTCAAATGTATGTCCTATTAAATCACTCTGTGATTGTACGAGGCAACAAGGAGTTATGGTTTGTCGTAAATAGTGTTCCTATCCGGTACTATATACTGGAGCATACTGATAACACTGAAAGTGTATCATTATTAGGATAGGTTTTTACATCATTTTCGCATGATTACTAGTTACTGGATTGAACTGTGGACCCTATCCCAGAGGATGTGAATCTAAAAGGTGTGATACATTCAGTCTAAAGAGTTTTGGTCGTGGAAAGGTGAACGTTACACAAGTGAGTGAAAAGCTTATGAAGGCGAAGAAATCCGCCGACCGAAAGAGGTTGGGAACTTTGATGGTGTCGTGGCAAGTTTTGGATCACAAGCCCTCATCAGACAATTCTATTAGCCATGATCTGATTGACATGGTTGATGACTTGGAATTTTGTGAAGGCTTTTCATGGGGGCTTTACACATTCGAGAAGCTTGTGGATACTTGTCATAAGCATGTTAGGAGGAATCATCGAAACCAAAAGGTATTGTGGTGGTTTCATGATTTCACTCATGGTAAGTCGTATATATTATTAGAATAACATGAATGTTTTCGTACTTTTGTGTTCTTATCGTTTTTTTTTAATGTTTAAGTTACTTCCATTCGAAACCATCCTTAGTTTGGGCGAAAACGGATGGTATGTTGGTATTATGGATGTTAATCCATCATGCCCAAGGATGTGCAAGAAGCGAGTTAAATCCAATTTTAACCCGAAGTATGAAGAAGTGATGAAGCAAATCGAAGATTTTAAGGTAACAGTTACACAAGGGTCACGATGATCACAATAGTCACATAGGTCACAAGGGTCATAATGATTATTTGATTTTTTTTGGCAGGATATTCAAAGTATTTTTCGTGCTGAATACGATGAGGAAGTTTTACTTTTTTTATATAGAGGATTACGAGGGATGCAACGATCCATATGTTCAGATATGGATGGAACATCTACATAGAAATCCAAAGAGTATTTGTTAGGAGGACATCTGTAAGCAAGAACTGCTGACGTGAAAAGTAGCTCTTGATGAAAAACAGAATAGGAAAGAAAATGGGACTACGAGGAAGATGAGCAAGGGTGAAAAAGCAATAGAGGTTGTAGATTTTCTACCCGTATTTGAAGCTCATCAAGAGGAAGGATTGTAGAGGTTGATGGAGAAAAAGAAGGAGAAGGTGATGCTTAAGCTGATGAAGAAGGAGAAGATGATGTTGAAGCTGAAGCTGATGAAGAAGGAGAAAGTGATGTTGAAACTGAAGCTGAAAGAGAATAAGTTGCAGTCTGTCTGACACTAGAACGGAAATTAATGAAAGAAATAAAAAGTTGGAGAAAATAATCATCAAAATCGTAAGATACATTCTAAGGAACGTCGGGTTTTATTTTCCTAATCCAAAATCAAAGGCGGCAAATCTCAAAGGTGCTGACAAGGCAGAAAAGACTAAAGGACGAAAGTCAGCAAAATCAAAGGATGCCTAGAAAGATGCGAGCACCTGACACGAATCTTACGACACTCTTAGAGATGATGATTTTGAGTTCTTTCAACGTCCATATCTAGTATAAGAGAAGAGCCAAGAGAAGAGACGATGGAGTCAGAAAACGACTCTTAAGATGGCTCAGAAAAGGATGTGGTAAAATTTCAACATTAATTGAAAATATTACATCTGCTGTCAACATTCCTCTAATTAAATACAGTTCTGAACTCAGTGGTTGCTCCTGTCGAAGTTCTACCAAGTAGTATTGAGTCACAAAGGTCATTTACGTCAAAATATTGCATGGGTCGCATGGGTCACAAAAGGTCGCATGAGTCTCATGGGTCACAAAGGTAGCATAGTCGTATATGCCCCATGGGTCGTATTGGTTGTATATGTCCCATGGGTCGCATGGTTCACACTAATATCACGAAGGATGTATCTAATGAATGAAGTAATTTTTATGCAGATGTTATCGTTGGTGTTCCTAATGAGGTTCCTGCAGAGGACACTCGAATAGTTCCTATCGAAGAGGTTGTAGTTGATGTTAGTGCTAAGGGAACTCTAGAAGTGCGAGTGAAAGAGGTCAAAGTTCCACCAAGTAAATAATATTGAGTCACAAAGGTCATTTGAGTCTAAAGGTTGCATGGGTCACAAAGGTCGCTAAGGCCGCATGGGTAGCAAGGGTCGCATATGTCCCATGTAGGGTTATCAAAATCGAGCTCGGCATGTGGGCCTACCAGAAAATCAGTAGGCTCGAGCCTAAAAATGTAAGGCCCGAATGTAATCGGGTCTTTGGGCTCAGGCTATATGATAGCCCGACATTTTTTAGCCCGGCCCGGGTAGTGGGCCGACCATTAAAAAAATCCTAAACCCAGCACAGTCGTTCTCTTGTGAAGTTGTTTTTCTGTCATGTCCTCCTGAACGGTGAACCCTTCGGTCTGGTGAAGTTCAGATTTGCAACGTGAACTCTTTCTACCTTGTCCTTAATTGACGTAGCTCTTTATGTTTTTCAATATATGACGTGCACAAAAACTATGATCAAACTTGTTTGTACACTTGTTTGACTCCTTTTATCAAGCTTTTATGGCGATCAGATATCACAACGAAATCACGTCCATCCGGTATCACCTCTTTCAACCTTGACATAAACCACATCCATGACTCGTCCTTCTCTCTGTCGACTATTCCCCTAGTAAGAGGATATTGATGATGTTCACCATCTTGCGTGGTTGCCACGATCAATGCTCCCTTGTACACTCTTGTCAGAAATATTGCATCCACAACAACCATTTTACGCATGTATTTTCATCCTCTTCCACAACCATAAAAAGGTATTTAAAGCTTTTTCCATCACCGTCCAGTTGAAGATTTACGACATATCTAGGATTTTTTTTGAAAACATGTGCAACCACCCTGGAAGCCTCATATAATGTTCAAAATCATCACCATGAATCTCTTTTTAAGTATTGCATTGCCTTTTAATGTCATCAAATATGATATATTGGTACCGTACTTTACTGTTACACGAGCCAATAATTCTTTTGCTGGAGGTGTTTCATGTTTCTCGACATATTCCTCATTCAAATAATCCTTAGCCAATTGCATTGTATCTTTTGTAGCTTTTGTCGATTTAGATACAGGTGAACACTTATGAATGGAATAGTGTGTTCTCACACTAAACCTTTAAGAATTCAGGATTGCTGCCACGCATAATTTCTATTTACAACCACTTCCGGTAAACTTGCATCATATTTTCTACAATTTTGAATCAGAACTCAATGTTCTATATCTAAAAGAAGCTTCAAGTGAACCTTTCTTACAAATGAATGTACATCCTTTTTGTTATCAAACTTTTGCCCAATTTTAAGTTGCAATCCATCTTCGAATTCGAAGAATGAATTTTGATTGTTTGCCTTCTCATAAAATACTATTTCCAAATTATTCTCATAATCATCATCATCCTTATGCTCTATTAGCACATCAGTATCAACTTCATTACTACCACAAAAAACTTCATCAACTACCACATTCATAGCACAATCATCATATTCTCTTAACTCGTTGGTATGTTCACTATCAATTTTATCTGAATACAAAATATTTACTGTTTTCGTCGGATTACTCCTAACTCTACTTTTGTTATTTGAACCTACAATAACACAATCATCATAATCGACAACACATCCATTCTCATATTCTCTAGCAACACTTTCAAAAGTGGGAATTAAAGGTTCAACTTCCCTCTCAATTTTTATTTCACATTTCACACTTACCGATTCTATCTTTACATACAGTAGTGGTCGAATTCCTTTTATACGAATGAACAGATAACAAATAAGATGCTTTTCATTCATTATACATGTCAGCTTCCTATTTTCACAAATATTGGGCAAATAGCTTAACTTCAATTTTGTTGTATTTTTTTCCACCATCATCTCTACGCATAACTCATCAATAAGTTACTGGTATGTCAGACTAATTGAAGGACAATAGAAAAATACTCTCTGGTATTCCTAAACTCTACCAACCCATTCAGATTCTCCATTTACGTTTTTTCCCATTAACCATCATACAAAAAATAAATCAATGTGATTTTCTCATCCAACGAATCCATTACACGTGTAACATAAACATAAAAAGAGAGTTAATTCTGTGACTCACTCCAACCATGTGTTCCAATTTCAATATGATTCTGGGACCCACTGTGACTGTGCGACTCGATGAGACTTTGTGATCGAATACGACTTTGTGACCCACTGTGGCCATGTATTGCAATCAATGTTGTAAAAGTCGTTAGGCACTAGTCGGGCGGTTCGTCAACACCTAGAGACTAGTCGAATTAGTCAGCTATTAGTCGGTGACTAGATGTTTTTATTTTTTAAAAATGTTTTAATATATTTCAATTTTAAAAATTATAAATATTTTAAAAATAACTGAAATAAAAAAAAATATTATATATAAAATATAAAGTCATATAAATTCATTAATCATATTATAAACATAGCAAAACATTAATAAATATCTAAATATATAATATCTGCAGTATATTAGAGAAATTTATATGTCGGTACCAAAATGATTTTACCTCTCATTGAGCCAAGGCTTTGCGAGATTGGTAAGATGGACGATCTAACCAAAACAAAATTTTGGTTTAATTTTTTAAAATAAAATGACAAAACAACGTCATTTTGGTTATTTTTTTAAAAATAGTAAAAACGACGTCGTTTTAAGTTTTAAAAAAACTGCTTAGGCGACCGATTTCCGTCTAATCGGTCGTCTAGGCGTCAACTAGTTGCCGATTTTTCTTAGTCGACTAATAGAACCGATTTTTTATTAGGCTAGGCGTCTAGGTACTGTCGGGCGCCTAGTCCCCGACTAGTTAGCCGCCTAGGCCGACTTTTATATCACTGATTTCAGTATGACTCTGTGACCCAGTGCGGCCGTACGACTCGATGAGACTTTGTGATCCACTGTGACTCTGTGACCCACTGCGACCATGTGTTTCAATGACTCTATAACCCAGTGCGACCATGCGACTCGATGAGATTTTGTGACCCATTACGACCATGTGTTTCAATATGACTTTGTGATCCAGTGCGGTCCTGCGACTCGAAGAGACTTTGTGACCCACTGCGACCATGTGTTTCAATATGACTCTGTGACCCAATGCGACCGTCCGACTCGATGAGACTTTGTGACCCACTACGACCATGTATTTCAATATGACTCTGTGAACCAGTGCGACAGTGCAACTCGAAAAGATCATCACTCATTACGATCATTTGACATTTCACTCGGTGACTCGTTTTGACTACATCAATATAAGACTCGTTTTGCAAAAATAGAGAATCAAATATATACATATTACGCACTTCTTATTCGGGTTATCTATTTCACAAAAAAAACACGAAAAACACAAAAGAAACACGAAAAAACACAAAAGAAACCTAGTTTTTCTGCGGAACGTGCTTAATTGCAAGCTTATTTGTTGACGACAAATGATTTCGACCTATTCGTGGTGAATCTGATGCGGATTTCAAGCTACTCACGGCGAATTTGATGTCGATTTCAAGCTACTCTCGCCGAATCTGATGTGGTGTAGGAGAACAATAATTTTCGTGCCACAAGAGAGAGAAATTGATGTGTTTTGGAGGAGAGAGAAAACTATCGATTAAAAGACAAGAGCAATATGAGATTATCAATATTATAAAGATAAATTTGAAGTTGAGATTTTTTTTAAGGAAGTGTAAGATTGAAGTCATATTATCAGTTCAAATGTATTTTTGAAGTTATCCCTATCTAAAATAAATGATGTAAATGTTGCTTTTAAAGATATTTTTGCAATTATCTCGTTTCGAATGAAAAAGACAAAAAAAAATATAGACAAAGTAACGAAGATTATCGAACTAAAAAAAGGTAGAGAAAAAAGACTGAATTGCATTGAAAAGAGAGAATCGAACTAATAATTTTTTTAATAGTGATCAATAGATAAAAATAGAAAATTTAGAATTTTTTTAAAAGTTTTTTAAATTTAGTTATTATGTTTATTATTTATTAAAACACAAAACTTTATACGACTTTTATATCAATTTCTGTTTAAAAAAATTCTCCCGCGCATAGCGCGGGTCTAACACTAGTTTATATCTAATCTTTGAAATATTGAAATTTTCGAAATAATTTCTGAACAACATTTATTTATTTTTTAATCAACTAGGACAACCTCGACATTGGACTGGGTGTACACAAGAACCACTAAACAGGGTAAGTAATCCCATGCATTTAGGTGTAACTTTCTATACAAAAAATCCAATTATATAGTGACACGTCAAGGGAATCTCTCTTTTAGCTGTCGCTTCGAGGAAGCTCTTCCTTATCTATTTTGCAAAATCGGCCTTCTGACCGAATGGTCCAAAGAAGGGCCACATAAAATTCCATTTTCAGTAATACATATCCACGACATTAAGATACCTCTTTTACATATATTTTTTTTAAACGACATTATATATACGGATTGAATAAATCTTAATGTTTATTAAATAATCTAAAACTTATAAAATTCGAATTATACATATTCACGAGTGAAAATTGAAAGAAAATTTTTTAATAGTTGGATCATTGTGGTCCAGGATCTGAATTGTTGTTTTTAGAATTAATTTAACACGTCATATATATATATATATATATGTATATATAATTAGGGGTGGGTAAATAGCGAATATCCGTAAATATTCGACTATTCGTATTCGTATTCGTATTCGTCGAATATTCGATTTTACTATTCGTATTCGTATTCGTAAATACGGATATTCGTAAATACGGATATCCGCAAATATTCGGATATCCGTCGAATATCCGTAGTATTCGTAAAATTTTAATTTTAATTTAATACAATAAGCGATTTAGGATATAGTTATCAATCATATTCATATGCCAGCAAAGTTAACAGTACATGGAAAATCAGAGCAAATGCCAATTCGGCTACTTTGCACCCACGGACGCAAGAGACACAGTACGTAAGCTGCATACAGGCACAAACATACGTAGAGATGCATCTATACAGAGAGGCATCTACATATGCACATATATATATAGAGAGAGAGAGAGAGACGTACCTTCGGGTAAGAAAAATTCGAGGGAAGGAAGACCAGAGGGATAAAGAAACCCTAGAGAGGAGTGCAGTGGAGGGAGGAGGCGGAAGAGGCGCTGACGGAGGGAGTGCAGTGGAGGGAGGAGGCGGAAGAGGCGCCTGACGGAGGGAGGAGGCGGAAGAGGCGTCCGGCAGAGGAGGGAATGCAGGAAGAGGCGTTTCTGAGTATTTGGGAGAGAGGAAGGTAAACGGCAATTTGGGAGAGGATGAGGTAAGGCGGGAAGGGAACATTAGGGTTAAATTTTTTAAAATTTACATTTTAGTCCTTATATTTTAAATATAATAACTATTTTTCTATATATTTTATATTTGATCTGAAAATCAATAATAATAATGTTTTTTATTTATAATTTGATCTTTAAAATTAATTTTGTTATATATATATCTATATATTAAATAAATTATCTATTTAATACTTACGGATACGAATACCTACGAATAATTGACTATACTATTTGTATTTGTATTTGTATTTGTCGAATATCTAAATCCTGGTATTTGTATTTGTATTTGTTATTACGGATATTTGCTTTTTCGGATCGAATACGGTTCGAATACGAGTCGGATACGAATACTTCGGATATTTTGCCCAGCCCTATATATAATATTTAATTTTTTTTGGAATTATTTGTTTTGGTTAATTTTTTGTGTTTCAAGGTTCATTGTTTTTTATATTAGAAAACAAAATTACAAGTTTTTATCGGTTTTGAAGAGATATGAGAGATATTTTTTTCTACGATAAGTTTATCCGATTTTTTTATATATACAGTCGTCGAATCTATTTCATTATAACAATATTTTCTAACCATTCAACCAAAATTCAACGGCGAACGGATGAAAACGGTATATGGAGGTGACAAAAGATGTAAAAAAAGAGATCGAAGAATAAAAAGAAAAAAATCTAAATTTTGCATCATTAGGAGGATGAACGCGGTGGACATGATAGATGGGCGATTCGATTTTTTCGTTGACACTTCTCACGTATTACGAATCGTTAGATAGGTGAATGATATTAAATCGTTTGTTATCGTTGGAATGAAGGTGTGAAGAAGGGGAGAAGGAGGGGACGGGCGAAAAAGAAGATAAAAGAAAAAACGGAGATGTAAAAAGAAAGACAAAAAAATTTATATTTTAGTTTATGGGTAGCGAAGTATAATTGTTAATATTTAAAAAATACGATTTTTTACTCATACGAAGAAATTAATTTTTAAAAATAAATAAATTTTAAAAAATTCCAATAAAAGTATTTCAAATAAATCTATGCTAAAAATAATTAAACATGTAAAAAAAATATGAAAATTTAAAATATGTAAAAATAAAATACTTTTCATTTTTAGAAAAGCGAAAAATATTTCTAAAAAATTGCAAAAATATGGAATTTAGTAAAAGTAAAAAAAAACCTAAAAAAATTAAGTTTGACCTTCAATAACTAAAATAAATAAAATAAAATTAATTATTGTTTCAACTTAAACTTTTTTTCATTCATTTTTCAAATGCATTGATATTAACCACATTCAATTCTATTATTTATATTCATTTCCACGTTCTAAGAATATTTATATCAAATATTTAATATATTTTGTAAAAATGTTCAAATAGTTAATTATATTATTTGTATTGTTTTCATAATCGATTAAAATTTATAATAAATATTTATTATTGTATTCGTTTATGAATATTTTAATTGTATTGGGAATATTGAGCAAACATTTGATTTATATAATGGTGTACATTTATAAATTATTCAATTTAAAAATTATATTGAGGATAATGATTATCATAATTGCGCAAATAATAGACTATTTATTCTAAATTTATCTTTAATACTAATAAATATTACATTATTTATTCGATTCAAATCTAAATAATTTTCTATTGATATCGTATTGTGTTTAGTTATGATCAATTATATGTCGATATATCAAAATAAAGAATAAAAATATATTAAAAATATTGATGGGCAATAAAAACGAAAAACCAAATAAAAACAGTAAAAATTATATTTTAAATAAATATTTTATAATTATAATACTAATAAATTATTATTCATTTATTTATGTAAATACTTAACGTTATATTCCTTTTTATAAATGTATAACTATTTAATATACATAAATTACTACATAATTGTATCATAATTATTTACCACAGAGAATTAAATACTATAAATTATTTTATACATAGTGCAAGTTCAAAATTAATATATATTATATATATATAATTAAATTGCAATTGAACGATATATTTTATGCTAACGTGATACAATCTTTAGCGTTTGTTTGGTATATAACGGGAACGAAATTTAACTTTTCACTATTTTGTTTGCAACCTAATTTTTTAAATTATTAAAAAAAATTCGAGGGTTCATATGTAATTTAATAATAGTAATAATAATTAAAAATGTTGCTTAAAATTTTTTAGTTTAATAAAAATATTATTGTCTTCCGTATATTAAAAAACATATTTCAAAATTTATAGATATATATATTAACAAATTCTTAGTTATTTTATTTTATTTGTTATAGTTAAAACACAAAATAAAATGTTTACATTTTTTATTAAAAAAACAGATATTTTATTAAAAAATCTTAGAAAATTTGTAATCATGTTATTATTTTAATATTTATTCAATGTAATTATATATTTATTTATTGTGCATTGCCCCCGTTGTTCTAAGACCCAACATCTTCAGACCTTCGTCATCATGTACCGCGTCGTAGAGAATCTAACACCGTAGTTCGAACCCCTTACTGTACTTCCGAAATCAGACCATCAACGACAACCCAAAAAAAAAAGAGTAAAAATTCTGAGAGAAAAACGTGGTAGATTCTGTTGTTGTTTTTCTGTAGGATTTTTCGTCTTCATTCAACGCTCGCTACTCACAGGTAATTAAGGGATTTGATTTGATCTTCGTGCTGTGTGTTGAGTTTTTTTTTGGGGTGATTTCGGTTTATTTTTGTCGGGTTTAGTTATCTTCGGGTTTGTCTGAAAATGTAGCTTCTTTGCTCCCTGGTTGTGTATTTTGTTAGAACAATGTTGGCTTTAATGCAAAAAAAGCTTTGATTTTCCTGGGACCTAGACTCTCATGTACTTGCTTTCTCATCTGTGCATATTTGGTAGCTTTAAATTTCATAAAGATTGAAATTTTGTTATGTCAGAAACTGAAAATGCTGAGAGATATCTTGAAGCTCTTGAATTGTCCACTTGAAACTGAGCTTTGCGATTGTATTCTCTAAGAGACACGTTTCATTTCCTGTACATTATGAACATCATGTATACATGCTGTTTTCGTGTATGTTGCTGAAGTTGTTGTGGTAATGGTTGTGGTTCAAGTACTTTTGATGATTATTTATCTCATTTGTGGTGTTTTTATTTTCTGCTTAGGACATGGATTCAGGTAATGGTAAGGGAGCTGATCTTGAGTGTTCGAATGAGGGTGGTGTTACTGAAGCATTGCCCTTGCCCCCACCTGTTATTCCTCCAAGCTTTGAACCAGTGTGTGTCGAGACAGAACCCGCGAAGAAAAAGCACCTGCGAGTCCCCATGGCTCGGCGTGGCCTTGGATTAAAGGGCCAAAAGATACCCCTATTGACTAATCACTTCAAAGTCAATGTCAAGATTGTTGATGGTTACTTCTATCACTATAGTGTATGATTTTTATCCCTCTCGGCCCTGATTTTCCGCAAGGATCTCGAATGATGTGAAATTCTAAGGCTTTTTTGTGGTTGAACAGGTTGCTCTTTTCTATGATGACGGTCGTCCAGTTGAAGCTAAGGGTGTTGGTAGGAAGGTTCTCGACAAGGTTCATGAGACTTACCGTTCTGATTTAGCTGGCAAGGATTTTGCTTATGATGGTGAAAAGACTCTATTTACATTCGGGCCTCTTCCTAGTAACAAAATGGATTTCTCTGTGGTGCTTGAGGAAGTATCTGCTAAGAGGTTATTAATATCTCTGATTGTTCCATTTTGGTCACGTTTCTATGAAATTTTAGTTTTGTGGCTGACTGGAACTCATGTACAAGCAGGACCAATGGAAACTCTAGCCCCGATGGGCACGGGAGCCCAAATGACGGTGATAGGAAAAGGATGCGTCGTCCAAACAATTCCAAAAAATTTCGAGTGGAAATAAGCTATGCGGCCAAAATCCCTTTGCAGGCTCTTGCCAGTGCAATGCGTGGACAAGAATCTGAGAACTCACAAGAAGCCATAAGGGTATTAGATATCATCTTACGACAGCATGCTGCTAGACAGTGAGTGAAAAGTTTACGGGTTTCTTTTAGTCTTTGGATGGACCTCATGTGCTTTCGTTTTACTAATACAATTTGGATAATTTGCAGAGGATGCCTGCTTGTTCGTCAATCTTTCTTCCATAATGATCCTCAGAACTTTGAAAGCGTTGGTGATGGCGTTTTGGGCTGTAGGGGATTTCATTCGAGTTTCAGGACGACTCAGAGTGGCATGTCACTAAACATGGGTAACTCACTTGCCCTTTGTATTGTTTATCTTTCTTTGTATGTGCATTTTTGTATTGTTTATCTTTCTTTATACGTGTATTTTTGTATGTCTCATGGATTTTTGTTTATTTCCTATTAGATGTTTCGACCACAATGATCATTCAGCCTGGTCCAGTGATTGATTTTCTTATTGTTAACCAACATGCCAACGATCCCTTTTCAATTGACTGGTCCAAGGTTATATAATAATCATTGTTGTAGTTCCATTTTGATAATTCGATCCTCGTCTCTCTTGTAAACTATCATATCTTTCAACAGGCGAAACGTGTTCTCAAGAACCTGAGGGTTAAAGTGAGCCCCTCAAACATAGAGTATAGAATCACTGGCCTGAGTGAAAAGCCCTGCAGGGAACAGACGTAAGACATTTGTGCTTTACTCTTAACTTGTTTGTGTAAATTGCTCAACATTGCTTTTACCTTGAGTAGGTTTGAATTGAAGCAAAAGAATCGTAAGAACGAAAATGGCGAGTTCGAAACTGTAGAAGTGACCGTATATGATTATTTCCTTCATCATCGGCGAATAGAGTTGCGTTATTCCGCAGATATGCCATGCCTTAATGTTGGAAAGCCAAAACGCCCAACTTATGTTCCCATTGAGGTACATTCTTCATTTGACGAATAAATGTTACGAGAAGATTTGTTTTTCAGAGGTTTATTTTTCTAATATTTGTACTCTGGCGGTATCCATTGCAGCTTTGTTCCTTGGTGTCACTTCAAAGATATACCAAGGCGCTGAACACCTTCCAAAGATCTTCGCTTGTGGAGAAGTCAAGGCAGAAGCCACAAGAGAGAATGAATGTGTTATCTAAAGTAATGTTTATCTCCTAACAGTGCTTCTTTATTCTTCTTTTTAATTTTTATATTTTGTTGAATATAGAATCTTTATATCATAACTTTCTCACAGGCTCTTAAGACCAGCAACTATGATAGTGAACCTATTCTGCGTGCTTGTGGCATTTCAATCAGTTCCGGGTTTACCCAGGTTGAGGGTCGTGTTTTGCCAGCTCCGAAGGTATAACGTTGCTTCGATTCTCTCCTGTTTTATTATTCTAAAAAAGTTGTTATTGAATGTTAATTTCTTATTTTTCTGCATTTTAACAGTTGAAAACTGGAAAGGGAGATGAAATTTTCCCCCGAAATGGTCGGTGGAACTTCAACCATAAGGTGCTAATTCTCTGTCTCTCTTCCTAACTCTCTATCTCGATGGTCTGATTTTCCTTTTATGCCCATTTGCAGCAATTTTTCGAGCCAGTCAAGATAGAGCGATGGGCTGTTGTGAACTTCTCAGCCCGCTGTAATGTGCGTGGCCTCGTCCAAGACTTGATCAGATGCGGAGAAATGAAAGGAATTGTAAGATTCTATATTCAGTTTTGCATTATGGTTCGATTGCAGAATTCATGTTAACAGCTTGTTTCTATGTTTGTTCGCAGAGCATTGCCGAGCCTTTCGATGTGTTTGAGGAGAATCAACAATTTCGTTAAGCTCCTCCGATGGTTCGTGTAGAGAAAATGTTCGAAGAGGTTCAGTCCAGACTCCCCGGTGCTCCCCAGTTCCTCCTTTGTTTGCTCTCTGAGAGGAAAAACTGTGAGATATATGGTAGGCATCTCTAACTACAGTCCTTATTCTCTGCTGATATGCTGTTTTATAACTTCAACGTAATTCCAAATCCTTCAGGTCCTTGGAAAAAGAAAAACCTCACTGAATTTGGTATCGTTACTCAGTGCATGGCTCCAAAGCGGGTCAATGATAATTATCTTCTGAATTGTCTAATGAAGATCAACGCAAAGGTGATCCTTTCTTTACTTTTCAGTCCCAAACTTTACGATCCGAAACTAAAAACTTTGTTTTGCACATCTTTGTCTGTTTATAAGCACAGCTTGGGGGCCTGAACTCGCTGTTAACCGTTGAACGTACTCCTGCCTTCCCTGTAATTTCCAAGGTTCCCACCATTATCCTCGGGATGGATGTTTCACATGGATCTCCTGGACAATCGGATATACCATCCGTTGCAGCTGTAATTATCATCTGTTTCACTCTCCCCCACTTTAATTTCCCTATGTCACCCATTACATATCCTTTGAATCCAGGTTCCTGAAGTAATTTACGGTATCTTGTCTTTTGGATTTTGTAGGTTGTTAGTTCCAGGCAGTGGCCGCTTATCTCTAGATACAGAGCATCTGTACGTACACAGTCCCCTAAGGCTGAAATGATTGATTCCTTGTTTAAGAAGAATTCAGATGGCGAGGACGAGGGAATAATCAGGTCTTATTATTCGTCTTTACCGTAATTTACTGACAAGGGAGTGGTTTTGGACCTTTTAATGTAACATGTTTATTTCGTCATCAATCGCAGGGAGCTGCTGTTGGACTTCTATACAAGCTCGGGGAAGAGAAAACCAGAGCATATAATCATATTCAGGTACAGAAAGATTATCTAACATATCATACCTTCTTTTATTCTTTGATT
This sequence comes from Gynandropsis gynandra, assembly GCA_036759665.1. Classification (NCBI taxonomy): domain Eukaryota; kingdom Viridiplantae; phylum Streptophyta; class Magnoliopsida; order Brassicales; family Cleomaceae; genus Gynandropsis; species Gynandropsis gynandra. The sequence goes on from CM071863.1 coordinate 12,807,246, forward strand.
TCTTCTGCTTCATTTGGCTGATATTTTTCCTTTAAAATATTTGGTAGGGATGGTGTAAGTGAGTCTCAATTCAACCAGGTTTTGAATGTTGAACTTGATCAGATCATTGAGGTATTGCAATCTCAATGTGTACGTTTTTACGTTTTTTTTGGTTTTGTATCGATGTTCATCATCATTTTCTTTCCTTAGGCGTGCAAATGCTTAGATGAAAAATGGAACCTAGTTGCTCAGAAAAACCACCATACCAAATTCTTCCAGCCTGGATCCTCGGATAATGTTCCTCCAGGTGAGTGACCTTCTTTTTAGACGATTATATATATATTCATGGCATTTCAAATGACGAATCTCATGGCGTCGGTCCTTTGCAGGGACAATTATCGACAACCAAATATGTCACCCGAGGAACAATGACTTCTATTTATGTGCTCACGCTGGGATGATCGTAAGTTCTTTGACATTAACCACGTCGGAGGTCGAATGTCTTTTCATGATTTTGTTTTGACGATTGGGTTTTGCGTTAGGGCACTTCTCGGCCTACCCATTACCATATATTGTACGATGAAATTGGCTTCTCACCCGATGAAGTTCAGGAGCTCGTGCATTCGCTTTCTTATGTGTATGTTGATTTCCTTGCCTACTACTTGTGCATTTTCGTGAGATAAAGCATCTTAAATTAGGCTTCTTTTTCTTCTTCTGTGGAAAATTTCAGGTACCAGCGAAGTACGACTGCCATTTCTGTAGGTAAAGAAATATTTCCTCTGTTCATCATTGGTTTCATATCCATGTTGAAAACGTTCACAAACATTTTTTTTTCTTCTTGGGCTTACAGAAATCCGATAAAAAGTTATTGGTAAAATGAATTTTGATCTGTTTGTTGAAAATTTACTGTCTCTTTTGACTGACACAGTAAGTTATCACAGTAAGTTGTGCTTTCTAGTGATGTGATCTCTCATGTGTGCAGTTGCGCCAATATGCTATGCCCACTTGGCAGCTGCTCAGCTCGGGACGTTCATGAAGTTCGAGGAACATTCTGAGACATCGTCTAGCCATGGCGGTTTCACAGCTCCCGGATCAGCTCCAGTCCCGCAGCTTCCAAAACTAAAAGAAAGTGTGGCTAACTCAATGTTCTTTTGTTGATGTAACCCTCCCTAAAAGAGAATCCCGTAAGAAGCTCTTCAGTAATGTACAGTCAGTTTTAACCTCTTCGCTTCTCGTGTGTGAGACCCTTGAACCCAAATTCTGCTTCTTGAAGGTATGTTTCGCGTTTTAAGCTAGACGCAGACAATTACTCGGGTGATGCATTTAGTGTTGTTTTCATACACACCTTGAAGGTTTGAAGATGATTACGTCTCGAGTTGTGTCAATTTGCTACTTCTTTCGCTCATTACTCGTACGATAACGTAACGATATAATATTGGTCAAGATTTCGTGAGAAACTGACGAAACCAGGGCCAGGATACAAAAAGAAAGAAGAAAAAGATGTGACCAAAGCAACGCAAAACATAAGCTTGAAGCTGGAAGAGAAAAGAGCTGTGAAGTACTAAGCAAAAGCACAGGCAAATAAAACGGAGAAAGTTATGGCCGTGAATGCGGCTGCATAAGTTTTGGGATGAGGAGTGGTGGCTGATGATGAGTTACGGGACGGTGTTACTGGATGTGAACTCGCAGGCGGTGGTTGCGGGAGAACGTTGACAGCGAGCTTCATGCCTTTCTGACAGTACCCTCTGCCGCAGATGAAGTAATAAGGCTTTGTCTGAACGAGTTGGAACACATCTCGTCCACCTCTTGTCACGTTCGAGATAAAACCCGTTTCAATGCATTGCTCATAAGCCGTCCGGTTTACTTGCAGGACGTTGTACTTCACACGGTCGAATCCGAAAACTGTTTCAGACAAAATAAAATTGAACTTGGAAGCATCTTTCGAATGTGAAAAAAAGTGGCTTTTACAGACAGTGAGACACTTACAGAGCCAGTCTCCGGTGAAGAAATGTTCGTGACTCGACCAGTCGGAGAAGTTAACGTCGGGTTTCCAAGTGTATTGACCGCCTCCGACTCTATGAAGGCTCGGTTCGAATCCAAAAACGTTCATCATTATCGTTGCAATCATTGAAACACATAAATATATCGATAAGTTCCACAGATTGGCCATTTCTTTCTTTTAAACTAACAAAAAAATTCAAAATCTTGGTTATGTGAAATGACTGAGAAAGAAATGAAAACTATAAGTAGGATTGAGGCATGAGTGTTGCATGAGTTTTTCTACAGCGCCGTTTTTTGCATGAGCCCTAAACCTATAATTCTGTCACTAAGTGCATGAGGAGCTTTCGTCCTTGGTTATGGTCATGTTGGGTTTTTTTTTGGGTAAAATTATTTCCATAATTTAGGAAATGTTTCTCAAAACATGGAAATTACATCATAAATTGATTAAGTTTCTAATGCCGTTATTACAGAATTAATCAATTTTCCATGAATAACATTTTGATATATATATATATATATAATCAGAATTGAATAATAGCCATATTTTCTTATAGAAATATTTCCATAAATAACGAGATGATTCTACCTTCACCTTACAGATAATTATTTAGTTTAAAAAGTATAGAGATAATCTAATTCGAAAGGAATAACAATGACACAAAATATGTTTAACTTATATTATATTTCTAAAATAAAAATATAATCATAGATAAAATATGAGCAGCATTTGCATTTGTAGTATCATAAATAACACCTTTTTTAGACAAATGATCTAAAATCTATATATTAAATGATGGATAAATTAGAGGCTTCTTAACCCTTTCATCTCTTAGTCCTCCACCTCAATATGTATTTATTTTTTTTCCATAAATGCATATTTAAAAAATTATAAATATTCTTTTCTTTATAATCATTAAAACTCGCATTTTTGTCTCTCCACTCTCCATTCCAACGAATCACCTCCCCACGTCGTTCTCCCATCTTTAACCTTTCATCTTTTTCTTGTGGACGCACCTACTCAACCATCGCTAGAGTTTCAGACAAAGCTTGTCATCATTTCGGCTTTGCGAGTTCATATTGGGTTTTGGGTCGCCCTGGATAGTCTTTGGAATCTCTCTCTCCGGCGTTTCCCTGCGAATTGAACCTACTCATCTCCTTCGCTATATAAAGGTATGTGAACCTTCGATTTGTTGCTTGCTTGAGTTTTGGCTTGGATTCGTTTTCGAGTTTGGTCCATATGGTTGCGAATTGACTACTTTTCAGGTTTGATCCATCTCATCTTCTTATATGACTTCGGAGAAGGAAATCCGATGTAAATCCATTGTAAGGTGCATTAATATTTCCGTACGTAGTTTAGTTTTCATGTGTTTTTTGGAGGGTTTTGTAAATCATATTGTGACTTAATTTGTTATTTTTGTTTTGTTCTAATGTGCTGTCAATAGTTCTAAATTAACTAGTGATTCTCTCGTCTTAACAATCTTGGATATGTGTGGTAGGTTTATGATATAATCATAAATAAAATATGAGCAGCATTTTCATTTGTAGTATCATAAATAACACTTTTTTAAGACAAATGATCCAAAATCTATATATATTAAATGTTGGATAAATTGGGGGCTTCCGAGTCATTTTCATCTCTTAGCCCTCCACCTCAGCATGTATTTATGTTTTTTTTTCATAAATGCATATTTAAAAAAAATTATAAATATTCTTTTCTTTATAAACATTAAAACCTTCAATCTAACCTAACATTTCGCCTTTTTGTCTCCCCACTCCCCACTCTCCATTCTAGCAAATCACCTCCTCACATCGTTCTCCCATCTTTAAACCTTCATCTTTTTCTTGTGGACGCGCCTACTCAACCTCGCTAGAGTTTCAGACAAAGCTTGTCATCATTTCTTGTGGACGCGCCTACTCAACCCTCGCTAGAATGGTCCATGAATTTAACTTCCCAGACTTGAACCTTTGCTCGTCCTCAAACAAAACTAGAGTTAAGTACAAGAAGAGTAAAAAAAAATAACCGAATACTGGCACAAGTACTTCGAAAAATCAGCCATCATGTACAACAACGCGTCACACAAACACAGACCTAAGCAAACTTAGTTGAGATTTCTATCGACCGAAAGCCACGAGCCGTGCAATCCAACACACCACCCTAGTTTATTTCACTAACCCTAGACAACGTCTAAGCAATCTCCATACCAAATTAGCTTTGCATACGTGAGAGACCTTTCCAAAATATTTTCTTCTTCTTTTTTTTTTTTCATACCGCACTCGATTTCTAGGACGTCGAAGTCGGAGAGGAAAGCTTTCTACTTAGACCCAGGTTGTAATTCGACTCACTCATAAGGTCTTGTAACCTTAGAAGAGTGAAGAGATTGCGTTATTGAAGAACCGTTTAGGCCTGAATCATTGAGATCACGCATCAAATCTAACCCTTAGGATGTAGAAAAGTGGTCCGGAACCATCAAGATCAATGCACTCATATCAATGTAAGGTGGAAATAGTTAGAAGCTTATTCTATTGACAACAAAGTGTAAGCGTGTGGAATCATAAGAATAGAAGTAAATCTAAAAGGTGTCCGACCTAGCAAAGATTGAACGGTATACACGAAGATATAGATACTTGGGACTGAAATCTAGGGGGCGAAATACAACTATAAGCCATAGATTCATGCACAACTACTAGACTAGCTAGTATCTAAAAGCTCTTTTCAGCAAAGCTAGGCTTTTGTTCCCGATTCAACAAAGTCGCACAACAAATTGCTAAAGTTCAAAGCGTCATACTAGATATCCGGTAGAAATACTAAGAAAAAATGACGTAAATGCTAAAATAAAATGTAAATGCTAAAATAAAAAAAGAAGAAGAAATCAACGTCTAATCCTAATCACAAGCATATCACTCAAAGAGTACCCCCAAGACTTGAACGGAACACAGTCTCGGTGTTCAAAATCTGTGAGAGGAACTCGCATGCCAAAACTTGAGAGAGGATAAGAAAAGTGAGAATATATACACCTGGTGCATTCTGCTTTCCCGAGTTGGTGGTACAACTGGATATTGTACGCGTCTACTCCATTGTGGATAATATCAAAGTGGAGAACCTGCGATAACCGTCACACAACCAAAATAGAAAAATTATGATACATCATGGTAGCTGGTAGAGTACATACAGACAAAAAAGAAAAAGACTTAAGTCCTAGAAATAAAAAAAGATACGAAGCTCGAGCAGCTTCCCGAGAAGCGCTTGTTTATGGTCCCGAGCCTGACCAAGATGCTCGACACATCATCATCGAGGTGAGCGTCCTCATCACCGTTGTCATCGTGTGCGTCATCTCTCTGCATGTCTACTTCCTGCTGGGTACTCGAATCTGGCTACGAGATGGTGCCTGCTGCGCGTACTGGTGCCTTCTCAACACTCCAATCGGGTTTAGAATGCTTCATGGATGGAGGAGACTTCAAAATTGCAGCCTTGACAGAGAATGCCCGATTGGGCATAGCACACAGATCGGTCGGGCTCCTTGCAAAATCAGTAAGTCTGGACGTCTTCTCCATAAACTCGGTTGAGCTTAAATTCATGGAATTTTGTCCCGAAGAATGTGCACGACCCGCGCACATCATTTGCTCGGTCGTGCCATGTTCCAAGATGATCACCCGGTCGTGTATATCGTATAGCTCGGTCGGGCTGTACATATGCTCAATTTTTGCCGAGAGGAACGCATGGGCTGGGCATGATGTTTGATCGGTCGTGCTGTTCTTAAAGGAGGGAGCTCCTTCGTGCATCATGAACTGCCCGGTCGGGCTTGTAATTGTTATAGTTTGCGCTGAAGACAATGCACGGGTCAAGCTTAGGTCTTGACCGATCGTGCTCTGTTGCGGTGAGGATGGCCAGTCAGATATGGAATTTTGCTCGGTCGTGTTCTCCATAAGCCCGGTCGTGTTCCCCATAAAAGCTCGGCCAGGCTTTCATAAACTTCATCAATTTTTCGTCTTTTTCAAAGTTCCCAGAAATTGTTGATACCCATGGATTTCATCTTGATCAGAATAAACACCTATTTCGCTAGCCATTAGAGCTATTTCCAGTGGCTCAATGTCTCTAAACTCTTCATGCACTTCATCGACCAAATTATCTAAGACATCAACGGAGAATATGGATTCTACCACAAATGGTTTCTTGGGACTCTATCACGATTAATTTTTTTTAAAATTGTTATCATTGAATCTTTCTAATGTTTATGTGTATAAACATGATGGTGGATCTCCAATGACAATTCCAAAATGTTTACTTGATATTGTGGGGAAGACTTTCACATTCCAAGTGAAGGTTATATCATACAATTTTACACTAAATCATCAAACGTTTATGGTTACATGGATTTATTCATAGATTCCTTTAGTCGATGAGGAACTACCCAATACTAATACAGTTGTAGATGAAGGAAATTTGACAGTGAAGAAAGCAAATCGGGAAAGAGGGTTTGACTCAGTAAAATTATGGATTTAACTTCTATTTTCAGTGTGTGTTAGCCATTTTAGGCTATGCTAGAAATTGTTTTGGTTTTTTTTTCATGATTTCTTTGTTTGATTTATGTTTTTACCATTTAGTTATTTAAACTATTTTTTTAAATTTTAAATGTCATTATCTTGCTATTTTCAATCTATTTGATCAATGAAACCTACTTTCGATCGATTACCTTCTACAACATCATGGTTGTGCACTGTTTGCATAGTTGTTCGATTCTTTGTACCTTAGCAATGCCGCTGCAAAAGAGCAAATTGATTAATCAGCAAACCATTGCTCATAGACTACAACTTACGTTACGAAAGTTTTCTTGAACTTAGAAGCATATAAAACTTCTTTACATAACCAACCAGTACCCAACAAGTTATATTTGAATACATCTGTAACACTTATAAAACTGTCTCCACAAATGCTCCTTCAACATGTTGTAGCTCTATATCACCCCTTCTTCTTGGTCAGCATATTCAATCATTATCTGTCACCCATATTGAGAAACATTGGCAAATAATGCATGAGATAACCGGAACTAAACTAGAAATTGAGTAAAAGTAACCAGTAATACAACAAACAAGTTGCACAGTTGTGACAGACCACATTATACTTTATTAAAAAAATATGAGTTACAAGTATGCAATAATTTAAATTTTCCAAAAACTGAAAGGCTGATTGGATCTGATGGTGTTTCTTGATGTTCAGAAATAAACGTATGATCTGCAAAAAATTTTGGTGATCAACAAAACACATGTCAATAGAACTGTAAAATACAAAAACAACTTCTCACAACATAAATAATTCAAATACAGAAAAAATTATTTCTCTATCTGGAACAAAAGCCTAGATACTAAGGACAACACATACCAGAGTAGATATGTCCTCTTTGACATGGGCATCATTCACTGTTTCAGAAGAAAATATCTTACCACTATTCTTCCTGATCTTCTTAAATAAGTATGTTGAATATAATATTATTCCAACCCTCACGGGGAGTTTTGTTTCATATAGTGATATGAGAAAGAGACCAAAGAGCAGCCTCTTTGGACCAATCCTATTTTTGTTTTGAATGAGGCTTTTGGAAAAGAAGACCTCTGAAGGAGTTTGTACGATTAAGGATTTTGACAGAGAGGACCTCTGAAGAGTTTGTATGATTAACATAGTATCTGGATTTGGAGTCCTAATCCATGACAATGAACACAATTGAATAATGCGCAGGTGAAAAGGGTGGAAGAAACGCCGAAAAACTTCCACTATTTGTTAAACTAAGGCTGCAAAATCAGCCAGACCTCAGCTGACAACTTATAGAAAATACATGCCAAAAATATTTGTTGTTACACCACACTACTCAACTTCAAGATGCTGAAAATATAAATTAGAATCCAATACAAGATTTCAATAATCTATTTTATCTAGTTCATGCATAGGCAGTGATGTAAACATCATGTTCACATGATGAATTTATATTCCAAAAAAATATAAAAAAAGTCATACTTAATTACTCGAATTGTCTTTTGCTTTTATTAGTACCTATCATGCTAATTTTGATTTGTGTATATGATATGAGAAACCAAGATTTCATGTAGCTGGTTTTGACTCTTCCTTTTCTATTTGTAAATTCAGTAACCTAATTAAACCATTTAAAAAATAATCAAAGCAATTACACTATCCAACAATATGTTTTATTATTATCGATTTTAACATGCCATAGTAGTTGATCTTAGGACCAATTCAGATTCATTGATCAATTATATAACTTGACGCTCTGCTCTATTTTTTACACCAAAAAGAAGGTAAACAGAAACAAGCAAAACTTTTGAAAAATTCCTTTCACCATTATAGTGTGCAGAATATAACCCATGGCTGGTATAACCAATACACCAAACACTAACAGAAGACGAGCTTGTAGTTGGTAGAAGTTTACAAAAGATTGTTGAAAGGGTTTTTTGTGTGCGCGAGGCTCAAAATGTAAAAAAGGGGCCAATTTATATGGAACGATTTTCTATTAATCGATGAAAAGGTAAAATTATCCATTAACTAAGTTCTTTGCTATTTTATTCAGTTTTCTCTTTGGTTCCTAGCCTAAATAGCTTGCATTTCCCGTTAACATTGCTACATGTAAGAGTCAATTGCCCTATGTTCTCGCGATTCAAAACAACACTAGTAGAAGGGATCATTCCGCTCTTTGAAGGTTTTGATGTTGTTCGCAGGAGCGACAACTTTAAACTGGCATATTCTAGAGTGTCTATACGCCTAAAGAATACCACAAAACTTATTGGTTTTTTGGATGGATCTATTACTATTGATGAAGAAGTCTTTAGGCTGAAAACGTATGAAAAATTCTTTCTTGGCAAACCAGAATATTGAATTGCCAAGTAGTTACTTGTTTACCAATTATCTAATCCTTCTACACCGCATTTGCATTATCAAAGATTTACAAACAGAATTCATATCATCGACTGAACTGATCATACCTAAATGTTTATTTTTTTTCAACATGTCAATGAGAATGGACATTAAGATTAAAAGGCGATTGAGTTGCGGCTAAAATTAGAGAATGTAAGTTTAAGACCTACGATTTTCCTTGTCACAAGTGTTAACCCAAAATTTGTTGGAGGTTAATATGTTTTTAAAGCTTACTTTCTTCCTTGTAGTACAACCTAATATTTACACATTGAAGATTTGTTATGTAGCACAAGTTAAAAAAAAAATATATACAAGCAACCTTTATCTTAATAAAACTTCATATTGACCAAAAATCTGCAGTTTGAAGTGAATTTATCGATAGGTATACAATAATTTTATTAATATCTATGCCAGCAAATGTATGTTTATGCAAATTTGTGTTTTCAAAGTATTCACATGCATAGAAAGTCTCCTAATATAATACAATTGTTTAATATGGTTTATATATCATATATAAGATTTGTTAATACTAATATCTTGGTTTATTGGATTTTTTCGAACTTCTCATATGGTTACATCTACATTATAATGTAGTCTTTTTTCCTGTAAGTTTGCATAGTCCTAATCTGTTCGTATGCATGTGAAACAATCTCAAATAAGACTTCCGCCAGCATTACTGGTGATGATAAATTTGACAATGTGGTTAAGATTGAGACCATTTTGATATTTGACTTATTAAACTATATTACAACATCTGATCACCATGTACTATTAATAAGTTTATTATAGTTTCTTTTAACCTTATATTGCTAACTTGGTTATTCTTATTATTTCCTCGAAATATAGGATGTTTAGTTTTTTTTTGTTTTGCTCAAATTGTCTACATCATGCCTACAAACGACTTGAGCTATATTGCATGTGGAAAATGTGCAAGGAAGCTCAAGATAGACTACAAAACATATGTAGTCTATCTTGAGCTTCCTTGCAACATATGTAGTCTATCTTGAGCTTCCTTGCACATTTTCCACATGCAATATAGCTCAAGACTACAAAATCTATGTTTTGTAGTCTTTGCAATGACACCACAATTGGAGTCACAAGATTAACCCATTTCTACACATTGTTAGAAATTGGTTTTCCCATAACTTTTCACACTATACGCGAGGTCTAACATTGTTTTTCGTTGTTTTCACATAAACTAAAAAGGTTCAAGGTGGAATTTTTTGTAGATGATGGAACTAAGGTCGCAACTTTCATCGCATTTAATCACAAGATCACAATACTAACCCAAATACAAGCTATCAGTCTCGTTGATGTTGAGATATGTGATTCTAATTTTATTATAAATAATTTATACTTCTCTTAAAAAACTTACTAATTTAATTTTTTTTCTCACCTCAACCAAGGAGGCTAATTGATAACAAAGTTCCAAAATGTTTAAGCGATCTTGTTTAAAGGCATTTCACATTTCAAATCAAGATCAGTTCTTACAGTTTTACCCCACATCATAAATCGTTTATTGTGTCCCGTATAAACCCTGTCAATGCTATAGGTTAAGAGAAAACGTTCAAGGATGAATAAGAAATGGAAGGCAACACTACTTTGAAGAAGAAATGATCTATGGGGAAGATCATTCAAATTAGTTAGAGTATTAGATTAATCTTGTTAAACTATTTTTTTGGTTACTTTTAATGTTTAAGATATTGTTGGTATTTTTTTTTGGAATTATGGTTTTTTCGCACGATGTTCAATTTTGACGACTTTTATTGGCTTTAATAAAGCTCCACTAAATAAATTATCAGCACTAAATTTTCTAAATAACAAATGTCTTCTTATTATCCGTTTTTATTAGTTTAAGTTTAGTTGTTCATAATTTTTCATTTTTTAAAGCACACATATACAAGAAAAGTTTCATAAACATTTCAAATAAATTTCGCATGATTTGTTGTTCACCTACCGTGCAAGTTGCTCCGATGATTTTGGTAATCAGAGTTGGTTTCTCATGTTACATATTGTCCTGCATATACAAGCTATATTAGTATCACATGTGAGAAATATTTAATAATTTCAAATATCATATTGTTTCCTTTATTTAAATTTACATATTAGTATTATTTGCATTTCTGTCAATATTAACATCTTTGTTTAATAGAAAATTTGCTAATTAATAAAGAAATATATATTTTCAGATTGAAGGCAAATATCACACAAACAAAATAATCTAACATAAAAAACATAGTATAAAGACAATATACAGGTTGAATTTACTTTCTAAGAAGAAAAGACACAACCTAAACAACACCAACAACATGCAACAGACCTAACCCCAATATTCTTGCCAGAAATTAGTCCACAGTATCCAGTTTACCTTATCTTTAACACACGAGGGAATTATAAATTTAAAACATATTATCACTGCCAAGTATAACACCATCCGACCCCAACTCGTTCCTTATATTTCACCTTCAACCCTTTACAAAGAACACCCATCGAAAATTGCAAGGCCACACCCCATACATCCGCTAAGATAACACAAGCAACACGAACAAAAAAACATTATCATTATGATCTAGAATCAACTAGGAGTTGTCCCATTACAATCCATATACCGACTTCAACTTCCTCATCCAACGTCAACAATAGGTTAATAGCAAAATGGGTTAGAATCGTTACACATGCCTATATTCCCGTTTATGATCCTCTATCAAATATACTCAACTGATAATCTTCACTAGAGAAATGATCCCGATATGCAATCGTCGAATCCCCTTTGTTAGGGTCCAAATCGAGTTTTGGGGTCCTTAGTACAAAGGCGCTTTGTTTTTCCTACTTTTTATTTTTAATACCATTTTAAAAATACGTTTTTGCATTTTTATTAATTTTAAATCCATTTTACACAATCCTTGTTTTCAAATATGCTATTTTATTTTAAAGTACAACTTAAATTAAAAGATATATCTAAATTAATCTATCATTCCAATTTTATTTTAAAACTTTAAAACACATGAGTAATGTTTACCACACCAAAAAAATATTTTTTTATTTAATGGATTTTATCAAAACAACAAAAAGGATGAAACTTTGCTTGGAGAAATGCGGAAAGCAAAGTCTCACAATTAGGCATCCAATAGTCTTTTAGAAGAAAATTTTGAAAATCTTAATTCATGTACGATAGTTTCTTATATCCTAATTATAATTTAACATCAGTACATTAAGATGCAATAATTTTATAAAATGATTAATGATTGTTTATTTATTCTTATAAATGTAAAGCGGTAAACCATACTTGATGTTCGTCGATATACATTCGTCATACACATCTAATCCAAGGACACATATCATCTGTTTTGAAGAAAAGAGGAATCAATCTAATTTATTTAGGGTTGTTTTACTATTAGTTCGTCATGTCACACCATTGTTCATTTTATATGAACACAAAAAAAGTTTTAAAAAATCCACGAAACTTTCGATGTTTAATTTATCTATCTACATGTTAAATGAATATATTATATTTTTTATTCAAACTAATATAAAATACCTATATAACACACTCTAAAGCTGCAATGACTTTAAAGAGATCTATTGTATCTGAGAAGATAGCATTTGAAAGTGGGTAAAGTTAGTGCTACATAATTCATAATTTCACCTTTTAAAGTTTTACAAAAGTTTAGTCTATGTTTAATCACATCTATGCTCTAAAATTATAAACCTTAAAAACATAAGACAATCTGGATTTAAATCTAATGAAGTTTCAATATCACAAATCCAAGGTTTGATTGACCAACTAAAATATCTATCATAACTAAATTAATATAAATAACAAATTTTTCCTTTAATTTTTTGCATAAAAATCATGTCAATAATTAGGTCTACACAATACAAAAACACATTTTGAAGAGGATATTCTCAATTGTCCTTATTGTGATGCAATTGTTTGGCATAACGAATGTGTCGCGACATCGGTTGCGATTTAAATAAGGAAAAATTAGAATTCAATTGCATGCGAGGACAAGTAAGGATTCCAAAGGTCCTTGCAATGCCACCTATACTTGAAGATTTATATAGAAAATCACGGTCACTTTCTCCAACATAAAGGCCTATAATTCTATCCTCGCTTTTACATCTATCGGAGCAAAAGTTGACAAATCTGTTGCTATCGGGAATGGTCTATACACCTATCGTATCCATTGTCAGAACCACCACCAAATAGGTCCCCTTCTACCATCTGAAGGTAATCTGCCTCAGTTTACACAATTGCAAACGAGATCACCAATCGTGTAAAAACGTTGAGCATGACTGCTACTGCGGACAATCTAGAAAAGAATATAGTGTCTTGGTTGATACAAATTATAGACGAACATAATCACCTAATAAATAGTTTTTGTAAGGCTAGAGACCCATATGAATATGGGGATTATACCGATTCCATTCTAAGATTGTTAGAGCCTCGAAGAAAAGATCGACGATATGATTTATCTACAACTGAAGAGGTAATTAGTATTTTCGGAGACCTTTCATCAACTTCCGGGGAGTGAGATATTATTCAGCAATTGAACCATCCAGATAACTCTATAGAATTAACAATCTGCATTAATTGTTTATGAGCCTTTAGTAGCCATTGTTATTCCCGTATGGTCAATATGGGTTTCACGAAGAGATATTATATATTGTTTTCGGCCAAAAGAATAAAACATTATTTGTGACTATGAGTGAGTTCTATGCTTATCGAATACAAGAATATTTATCAGAAGGGATGACAGTTACCAAAGGAAGTCGTCTATTCCCATAATATGTTGTTGATCCATACACAACTATTGATTAGGAAAGAATATGTTGGTCTACAAAAAATCAAAGAAAACTCAACTTAGATCTCTAATAATAATGTTTTTGATGTAGTTGGAATGGGTGATAGAAATGGGAAGTTTATTGGTAAAAGCTTTATATTACCGCCATCATTTACAGGAGGACCACGATACATGATTGAGAACTACCAAAATGCAATGGCTATGTGTAGATGGTATGGTAATCCGGAGCTGTTTATAATGATGACAACAAATCCTAAATGGAAAGAAATCTCGAATCATATTAAATAGTATAATGGAGTAGCTGCAAGTGATAGACCATATATTGAATCTCGGGTCTTTAAACTGAAATTATAGTCTCTACTGGCTGACATCAACGTTGGAGTATTTTTCCGAAGCGTATATCAGGTATCCATTTATCTAAAACTAATACATCCAATTTTGTTCCTCAATACTGTTTATCTACTGAAACATTAATTTCATTTTTATATTATCATTGCTTGCATTCATATAGACTATTGAGCTCCAAAAATGTAGTCTCTCGCATGCTCATATCTTGATATGGAAAGAACCCAATTTCAGAAATCCTACTGCAGAGGACATAGACAAGTAAATCCATGCAAAGTTGCCTGATAAAGAACATGATAAAGAAGGATTCCTTTTGGTTGAGCAACATACGATACATGATATGTGTGATTTAGACAGACCACAATCCTTTTGTATGGAAAACAGTACATGCTTAAAGAAATATCCCAGATCTACCTAAAATCCACTGATGTTGGTCATTCATACTATTTCATATACAAATCAGCGAAGGATGATTCGAAATTTGTGATGAAAGGAGATGTCAAATTGGACTATCGTCATGTGGTGCCCATAACTTAGAAATTCTAAAGAAACATAAAGCACATATCAACGTTGAATGGTGCAGTAGATCTTATGCAATCAATTATATGTTCAAATACATGACAAAGGGGGTTGAAAAAGCATATTTGTTAATTGAAAGGGGAGTTATTACTAAATGCACTCAAAGTTCGTATAAACCAACTGTGAGAGAAATAAATGAAATATCCAACTATATCGAGTGTTGATATCTATCTTCATGCAAAGCTATTTGGAGGATCTTAGCATTTCTCATACATCACCAGAAATCCTATGTCATGTGTTTATCAGTGCATTTGGAAAACAAACATTTTTTTTACGTTTGAAGATGCAGAAGATCTTGAAAGAGTCTTGAAAAAACTGATTCACATGCAACGATGTTTACAGAATGGATGATGGTAAACAAAATATATGAAATTTTAAAGGAATTAACATACTATCAGTTTCTAACGATGATTGTTTGGCAAAACACAGATAAATTTTGGTCTCGAAGGAAATGGGGCTTAACATTGGGCAGAATCATTAATATACACTCTACATCCGACGAGTTGTACTATCTCATAATGTTACTAAATGTTGTAAAGGGACCTTTAACATCTGACGACATAAAAACTGTTGAGGTTATCAAGTATACCACCTATAAAGAAGATTGTGTTGTGAAAGGTTTGCTCGATGCTGATCATGAATGGAATCAAGATACGAACGAAGCTGCAAGATGGCTATACCGACACAGTTGTGTTGTCTATTTGTTTCGTTCTTGTTATATCATGAGGTTGACAACCCTAAAGCTCTTTGCAATAATTGTTGAAAATGATTGTCTAATGACATACTCGTTAAAAAAAGAATTCAGATTTGATGGGTTGAATATGAGCTAGAAATACAACAGTACACACTAATGGAGATCAAAATGCTTTTAGCTAGAAGTGAATAAATCTTCGACCGTACTCCTTTCAATTCCTACACCAGAAAAAGATATTTTGCAAAGAATTGCAAATAATCTTTTACAACACGAATTCACATTTGACATGGAACTTGAAAGGGCACAACATCACATACTATTTAGACAATAAAGGAGGAACAAATGAAAATTTATGTTGCTGTTATAGATTTCGTACAATAAAACGAAAGAATTGCAAATAATCTTTTACAACACGAATTCACATTTGACATGGAACTTGAAAGGGCACAACATCACATACTATTTGAGACGATAAAGGAGGAACAAATGAAAATTTATGTTGTTGTTATAGATTTCGTACAATAAAACGAAGGGTAATTTTCTTCATTTATAGACTAGGCAAAACCGGAAAAACCTATTATTATAGGATGTCTATTGCAAAACCGAGATCAGAAGGTTGAGTAGTAATTCCAGTTTCATTTTCAAATATAATATCCCTTCTCATGTTCAGGGATAAAGCTACACATTCTCGCTTTGAAGTCCATTTTGATGTCAATGAGCGTCAATGTACGATATTAAACAATGAAACATGCTTGTAGATTTATTACTTAAAATAATGGATTATTTGGGATGAAACACCAATGACCCAACGATATAAGATCCGAAGCTTTGGATCCAACCTTGAAAGATATCATCTCTGTTCCCAATGAAGAAGCATTTGAAAAAACCAATTGGGGAAAACTGTTATACTTGGTGATGATTTTAGAAAACTTTTACCGGTAACACATGGGGGTCAAACAAAAATTATTTAGGCAACAATTAATCATTCATAATTGTGGCAATCATGTTGCATTTATACATTAGCATAGAACATGTGGTTATCTTAAGATGAAGCAGAATTTCCAGAATAGCTATTAGTTGTTGGCCATGTGACGACACCTATGTGGGATGCAAC
>CM071863.1:12823699-12864823 GCA_036759665.1 Gynandropsis gynandra
GGGAAAAAGATCATGATATAAAAAAAATTGATGCTTGGAAACACAAACAACCAGTTCCAAACTCTTGTAGATAAAACATATCTATGTTTCACATTATCTTGCATGGATCTTGAATATGTAAGACATAAATGGATTCCAACACCAAGGAATGTACATGTTAATAAAGCGAATGTGTTCTTATTATCAAAGCTTCATGGAAATATGACTGAGTTTTTTCGTTCAAACATGATTGGGATTGATAGCTCCCGAAATAAGGATTGACATTCTTACTACCTTATGGAGTACCTAAACTCTTTGGAGTTCTCTGAAATACCAAAACATAGAATTTTTTTAAAGGTTAGCGGCTCAATTATAATGCTCCGCAACATCAAACAAAGGCAAGGACTATGCTATGGCACACATTTAATGGTAACTCAATTGGCTACATGCGTACTTGAGCAAAGATTATCACTATAACTCATGTAAGAAACACAATAACCAAAAGTCAAGCATACATTCTTAAATAAATTGGATTATATCCGCCACAACCAATTTTTAATCACAGACAACTTTATGTTGCGCTTTAAATAGTTACTTCATCTGATGGGTTGAAGATATTGGATATGAACAAAAATTCAACAGAAGAATTAGAGGTCACAAATGTTGTTTATCAAGAGAATTTCGTCGACCTCTAAAATAGACATGGTCCAAAAAGTTTTATTCTATCATTTAATTTTTGATCTTACATCGAATCATAATATATGACATGTCTTTATACATATCAGTTGTTACCTTTTCTTTCGTAGGTCACATTAATGAAGCAAATTTTCAAACATGATCACACCTGATATGTACTTAACTAATACATATATTATCCATCCAAACATATAATTATATTTTAAAAATATTATTTTGGTACTAAGATTTCCCTTATTTCTAATGCTTCAAGATATGTTAAGCATCGTAATCCATTTGATTGAACATGTCTAAAATGCGTCTATATTAAAAAAAAATTCTACACACAAAGTATTTGAAACGAGAATATTTACAAAAATACTTGGATGTGATCTTTTTCATCAAGTTCTTTTAAAATTTAGACCTTATTGTTTCTGTAGATTTTGTAAATCAAATATAAATCTGCGGAAGCAAGATTAGTAAGATTGAGAGCGAGCGAAAGATCGAGAATTAGAGAGAATAAGAATAACTATTCTCTTCTTATAAACTTTGGATACAAAGATACCTATTTATACAACAAATCCTAATAACTACAAAGGAGAAAAACAAGAAAAGTACAAGTACAAATGCAAAGCCCAAGTGCAGATGTAGCATGAATGGGCTGGAGCGGTCAACAAGACATAGGAGACCGCAGAGCTCATAAATTGGTTTGACCAAGGGAGCAGGTTGCGAGACGTGGGCCAGATCATGCAGGATGCAGCCGAGCAGGTCGTGGGATGCGGGTCACGAAGAGCAGGACGTGGAGAAGGGAGCGGGACGCAAGTCACGAAGAGCGGGACAAGGCCTTTCTTCTTAACATTCCCCCTCAAGCTTAGGCGTTCAAAAGCAACACAAGCGAAGCCTCATTAAAACCTTTTTGGGAAAGACCTAATTGGGACAAAAACCCGACAAAGGAAAAATGTACAACAACTTATGAGCTCGAAGGACGATCGACTAAGCTTGAATACGATGCCTTAGGATTGAAGATACGAGGCTGATCGGATAATGGAGATCTTTGCAAACTTTTTCAATCGTGGATTTGGTGAAGATATCAGCCAACTAATCTAAGCTTCTTGTGTACATGAATTCAATGACGCCATCTTCGAGCTTCTCTCGAACAAAATGACAGTTAACTTCGATATGTTTAGTTCTTTCGTGGAACATAGAGTTGAAGGAAATGTGGATTGCTGCCTGATTGTCGCAATGAAGCATCGTGGCCTGCAAGGGTTCGAGGCCAAGATCTCTGAGGAGAGCCCCGATCCAAATGAGCTCACATGTTGTATTTCCCATAGCTCGGTACTCGGCCTCAGTGTTGGAACGAGATACCACCGATTTCTTTTTTCTTCTCCAAGTGACGAGGTTCTTCTCAACAAAGGTACCGAACCCTGTTGTTGATTTCCAGTCTTTACGGTCACCGACCCAATTGCATCACAATATTCGATTAAACTAATGTCGTTGTTTTTACTCATTAGTATATATTTTCCTGGAGCGTACTTGATGTATCAGAGGATTCGGTCCACCATTTTCCAATGTTGTTCCTTCGAAACATGCATATGCTAGCTGACGTGATTCACAATATAATACAAGTCAAGTCTTGTTATTGTGAGGTATATTAGCTTACCGACATGGCAACTGCATTGTTCTATATCAGGAAATGGTTCCCCCTCACGCAAGTCTTTGTATTTTTCTTTGATGGGGGTCTTGGCCGACTTAGATCCGAGTTTACCTATTTCAATCAAAAGATCTAAAGCATATTTTCGTTGAGAAAGAAATAAATGATCATTAGATCTAGTTACTTCAATTCTAAGAAAATACTTTATTTCACCTAGATCCTTTACATCAAAAGTGTCTTTTAGAAAACGTTTAACACTTTCTATTCCTTTATTATCATCACCTGTTATAATGATATCATCAACATAAACTAAGAGAACGATGATACCTGAATTGTTTCGAATGATGAACATGGAATGATCAACCTCACTCCTCTTAAAACCGTCCTTCAAACAACATTATAGAGCCTAGTGTACCAAGCTCGTGGGGACTGTTTAAGTCCATAGAGAGCTTCTTTTAGTTTGCATACGATTCCTTTTTCGGTTTGGAGGCCCGAGGGAGGTTTCATATAGATCTCTTCCTTTATTGCCCCCTGAAAGAAAGCGTTTTTAACATCCATCTGTCATAAACTCCAATTAAGGTTAATAGCAATAGAAAAGATAATGCGAACAGAATGAAGTTTAGCAACACGGACAAAAGTCTCAATATAATATTCTCCACACTTCTGATTATACCCTTGCGCTACAAGGCGAGCCTTGTAACGTTCTATCTTACCATTACTCTTATATTTGATTTTGTATATCCATTTGCTTCCAATGGGCTTCTTATCTTTAGGAAGAGGCACAAGGTCCCATATTTTATTCTTTTCTAAGGCTGCTAGCTCCTCAACCATTGCTTCCTCCCATTATGGCTTCCCTTCAGTTTCTCTATAGGTTTGTGGCTCGATATCCCTGTCAATTTTGTTAAGAAAAGCTTTATGATCAGTAGAGTAAAATTCCAAAGAGCAAAAGTTTTGAAGAGGATGTTCGGTTGCCACGCCATTGAAATAGGGTGTATGGTTACCACGCCATTGAAATAGGGTGTATGGTTACCACACCATTGAATAGGATTGTGAATCCTTTCCCAGATTGGTTGCCTTATTCTATTGCTTCTTCGAGGCACTATCTCATTTAGAATCCTTCCTTCAACTTCATCGATGTCATGATCCTCATTTTGGTTATGATCATGGCTTTGATCTTCATTCTCATGATTTGAGGCCCTAGTTTCTTCCTCATGATTTTGCTCAATATGATCTCATCATGGCTTTTTTGGTCTTCATTTTCTGAGATTTCTTGATCATTTTGGTCTTCATGACGTTCATGTACACTTGGCAGAGGACCTGTTTCATTGTTAGTTTTTGAAATTTAATTTACTAAGTTTTTAAGGGACAAACCTATATCATTTGGTTCTGAGATTCATTTAATCTCTTCCCAACTGATTTAATCATGAAAGCTCTTGTCTTCGAGAAACATAACATCTTGAGACGCTGTTACATGTTGAGATTTTGGATCGAAACACTTGTAGCCTTTTTTATTTACTGAGTATCCGATGAACATGGCTTTAGTGCTCCTTGGTTCTAACCTGTTTCGCTCTGAGTCAGGAACAAGAATGAAACACACACAACCAAAAGTTCTAAAATACTCAAGATCAGGTTTTGTAGAGTTTAATACCTCATAAGGTGATTTGTCCTTTAAAAACATTGTTAGAATTCTATTAATGATGTGACATGCGGTCATGACCACATCAGACCAAAACCTTTTAGGAACATCTCAATTGAACATGATAGTTCCCGAGACTTCCATTAGGTGTACGTTCTTCCTCTCGACCACTCTATTTTGTTACGGAGTATAGGGACAAAAGGTTTGGTGTATAATGCCTTGTTCTTCAAGGTACCTACGAAACTGAAGACTAGTATACTCTCAACCATTTTCAGTCATTAGACATTTTATTTTAGCATCATATCGAGTTAAAATATGCTTATGAAACTTCACAAATACATCATAAACACTACTTTTAGACGAGTGAGTATAAAGCCATGTAAAATTTGAGTTTTCATCGATGAAGGTTACAAAATATTTCTTTTGATCACGAGAAACACATGGAGCTATCCAAATATCTGAATGGATCAGCTCAAAACAATTTTTATAAACCGAAATAGAGTTTGGAAAACTTGTTTTACGTGCTTTCCAAAGATTCAAGCTTCACACGTTTCATGTTTATCTTTAATATCAGGAAAAATAATACTTAGAACTTTACTATGAGGGTGTCCAAGTCTCGCATGCCACATAGAAACTTTATTAAAGTTTGATAGAAACACGGACTTTGGATCACAATACATAGACTCGAAAACATAAAGACCATTGAGGAGTTTTCCTTTGTCGATTACTTGTTTGCTTTCAATATCTTGTATCCAAAATGAGTTAGAATCGAAACAAACATAGCAATTAAGGTCTTTTGCTTTTGTACAAAGATAAGATTATTAGAAAATTTTGAAATGAAGAGAGCCCTTGTATCATGATCGAGAAGCTTAAGCTTGCATGTTCCTTTAAGTGGTACACTCTCCCCATTCGAAATAAAAACAGAGCCATTATGAGGTTTTATATCTTTAAGCAAGTCATTATTTTTAATCATATGATTTGTAGCTCCAGAATCTATTATAATATGGTTTCGAAAGGCAGAGAAAGGAAAAATAACATTACCTCCTTCTTCATCAACTTTGTTTGTTTGATTCCCTGCTATAATCATTTGGGAAAACCCTCAAGGTCTGCCTTGGAGATAAACTCAGACTCAGAGGCCATATTAGTCTTACCTTGACTGTCACAGCTTCTGTTCTTCAAATGGGAGTGAAGAATCCAACAACGATCCTTTGTATGACCTTTCTTTTTGCAATACTCACAAGAGAACTATTTTTTGAAAGGCTTGATCGTAGTGGCTTGCCCAGAGGTGCTCTTGGAGATATTAGATTCCTCGGTCATTCCTTTAAAGAGACGGTTTGGTGCTCTTGATATTAGATTCCTCGGTCATTCCTTTAAAGAGACGGTTTCCTCTGTCTCCCTTTTAATCATCATACAAATTTTGTTAAACGAGAGAAATTCGTTTTAGCGAAGTATGTGATGAATAAGGTCATTGTATTTGTCGTCGAGGGAGAATAAAAGGCTAAAGACCTAATACTGGTTTGCTCTTTGAGCTATTTCCATAGGATCCACAATATGACGCCTTAAAGTTTCGAGTTCTAACCATAATTCCTTAAATTCACCCAAAGCATGGTTAAAAGTCTTTCTCTCTTGCCATAGATTATTAAGGCCTTTCTTCACTTCATACACACAGCTAAGGTTGGATTCATTGCCAAAAACTTGTTTCAGCTCGTCCCAAAGCTCCTTAGGAGACTCTATGTGCCCATATGTACGAAGTATATGAGGTTAGAGGGAATTTTGTAAAATAACCAAGGCAGTGAGTTTATTTTGTTCCCATTTTTCTGATCCAGCACTTGAATCTACTGGTTTCATATGCGATTCGGTCACGAAACCCTAGAGACCTCACACGCCAAGATTGGCCTTAGCAATCTTCGCCCAAATGGAATAATTGTTTCCATTGAATGAGATTGAGATGCTTTTGGTCGAGTCCATGACGAGAGATCTGAGTAAACAAAGGGAAACAAAAACAAAGAGAGATTAAAAAGGTTTGACCAAAAAATAACTTTTGAAAGAGAATAGATTTCAAATGAAACAAAATCTATCAAAAAAATAAATTTTGACTCGATCACCGCTCTGATACCATGTAGATTTTGTAAATCAAGATGAATCAACAGAAACAAGATTAGAAAGATTGAGAGCGAGCGAAAGATCGAGAGAATTAGAGAGAATAAGAATAACTATTCTCTTCTTGTAAACTTTGGATACAAAGATACCTATTTATACAACAAATCCTAATAACTACAAAGGAGAAAAAAAAGAAAAGTACAAGTACAAATGCAAAGCACAAGTTCAGATGTAACATGCATGGGTTGGAGCGGTCAGCAAGACATAGGAGACCGCGGAGCTCATAAATTGGTTTGACCAAGGGAGCAGCTCGCGTGACACGGGCCAGATCATGTAGGACGATACCGAGCAGGTCGCAGGATACGGGTCGCGAAGAGCATGACGCGGAGAAGGGAACGAGAGGCGGGTCACGAAGAATGGGACGCGGTCTTTCTTCTTAACAGTCTCATGATTATATCTTGCATATCCAAACTATATGAATTATGTCTACATTTAATTTTTTATTTTCATTCTATTTATCATTTTGAACATTTTTGTTATACTTCGATTTAATAAGTTATTATCTATTACTCAATTATACATAAATAATTATAATTTTAGAAATTCTAATTTATTAATCATTCGATCCAATACTTTTACTTAGTAATACAAACAAAAATTATCAATACGCGAAGATATTACTAATGGTTTAGGATAAAAGAAAGAGAGAAACCACCTGATAAGTTATAAGATTAATTAAAAGTTTTGTAATTTTTAGCGATTCTCTCAATTCATTTCATTACCTATTCAAAAAGTTTCTTGTCATTTTTAATATTGGATATTATATGTTGGATTATAATGATAAAAGTATAATTACTTTCACGTGAATTCATAAACCATTTATATATCATATTATTAAATATGTTTATTTTTTTATATAATAGATTAATACTTTTTTATAATTTATATTTAAATTAAATTTTATAATTAATTAAAATATTATTAATTAGATCATTTTAGTTCATTATCAATCATTTATGATATTCTTGAATAATTTTAATATATTATTATTTTAAGATAAATATTTTTTTCTGAAAACCTTTCTTTCCATAATTTTGAAAATGGTTTGTCACTCCTTCACATCAGCATTTTGTTTTTTCTATTAAAAATCTAAATATTAAAAAAAGAAATTCGATTTGTTTGTTATAATTTATTGTTTCCCTTCCAACGTTAGCACGTTCAATATTTTTTATCAAGGTTCACACGTTTAATATTTTCTTTTGTCCTTTCGTCTTCATCTTTATCCCTTATCATCGTGAACTTACCTTCCTTGATGAACATAAAGCATCAGAAGAATAATTGGGAGAAGCAACGATGGAACAGCGGAAGAGGCGAATACGACACTCGTAAGAGATAATCACAGACGAAGGTAGTGGAGACGGAGGAGGAAGGGGTTGAGGTAGGTGCGGAGAAGATTTGTCTGCATTTTTCGGGAAAGGGACAAGCGGCAGAGTTAAGGAACGATTCAAAGGATCGTTGTTGGCGAAGGAGGATGTGGTACTAAGTCAGCTCTTGGGAAAGTTTAGAGCAAGGAACTGGAGCCTGATTGCGCATGGAATTCTTGGTCGTTCTGGAAACTCTTATCGCCTCCGTGTGTGTAATCACCTCAACCCGACGGTTAAATGGAACACTTTCACTGGTATCCCTTGATTCAGTCCTTGATGTGGGGATTTTCAATTTGTAATTCGATTTGGATGTGAAGTGTTTTTTATGATCTTCATTCTAAATTTTGAGACTTTTGGAATATGAGGGCTGAAATAGATGAATTTAGGGTTTTGTTCTTAGTTTTCGTTTGACCTGCCTGTGATGATCAGAACTTAGTATTGGAATATCTCTGAGCATGAGTAAAATGATACCTTTTTTCAGCGTTTATTCAACATATAACGTATTGGAAGACTAGCGTTTAATTACAAAATGTCCTTCCATCTTTTGTGGTATTTTAGTTAAATGGATTTCTGCAAGGGATATTCTTAGCTACAGATTGTGCAGATCCACCTATGGCCAAAATCGGTGATTAAAAGGTTCATTATTTTGATGTTATTTATTGATTTCATGAGTTTAATTCACATTTAAGGATGGACCATAATCCACGTTTAAATTCTTTTCAGACGCTTCGAAGATTGGCTCAAAATAGAGAAGCTACCACGAAAAGTCGTCACTTCAGTGAACAACTCTTTGGTTGAATTGAGTAATTACAACCAGAAAAAGACAAAAATTCGATCCTAAATATGATAACGATGTTAAGCAGCTTTTAGCTGAGATGGAGTTCAAAGAAATTGATACTCTTGAAGAACATGAGCTGAAGATGCGTGTGCTACGTACCTATTCAAAAATGTCAGCATTTCAAACAAACACAGCTATCTCCCATGGAGCAGGCGCATTGATACAGATGAATTTTTATCCCTTGTCGGCTTGATAAGAGGAAACTTAGAAAGAATTTCATACTAGAAAGAAATCCGCTGTACCAAAATGGGAGGGAGTAGGATGTGCAGGCAGTAGGGTGTCATTCCAGGGTTGAGGCAGAGAGCTACCTTGAGAGAAAAAGGAAAAGAGAAATTTAAGAAAGGGTGCAGAGAGGTGAAAATGGGAAGGATGCAAGTTGTGGGGCTTGTGCGCAAGCTTCATCAAGCTATGTAAATGAGTTGGAGCTAATGGCAGTTGTAGAGTCTCTACTGTTGTCTGAAAGTGTGAATGCTCTTTGTAAAGTCTCAAATGTTGTCTGAAAGTGTGAGTGTGGAAGAAATCAGATTCTAATAGTGTGTTGGAGATGATTAATCAGAGCAAAATGGATTGAGTTGATGATATGCTTGTGAAGAAGGGCATTTTTTAGCCGTATATTGTAAATTAAATAATATAAGTGGTTTCACATGTAAAACTCATTTCATATTATTATTCTTTACTTATATTGGTCACTACCGTTCTATCGTGGAACTTGATAAGTTTGTTTCACGTATAACTCAATCCACACCATGCTACATTATCTTTTTTTAAATGTTGTTCTGAATGAGATGGCTAACCGAAATGCAATCTTCCAACAAACAATACTATAAATATGTATATAAACAAATTATATATAAAAAGAGTTACAAATGCATATATATATATATTCCTTTTGTCAGTCGTGGATATACAGTTAATGCCGTGGCAGAGCAAAAATTGTTTCATTTATTTAATTGATTGTAGAAATTGTGATCTTCTGTTCATTATCATGGAAGCGAAAACTTCGTCCTTCTAATTACCATCTCGCGCTCTCAACTCTTGTAACTAGGCCACCTACTCTCTTCTTCTTGCTCTCTTGTGTCGCCGCTCCTTTCGAAACAATCAACCTCCTCACTGAATCTCTGGTATTAACCATAGCTTGCGGTCTAGAAATATAGTATACTACTAAAAAAATAATAAACCTTTAAAAATAATATTAGATAATACTAAATGAGTTAATTTTTTTATTCTTTTTAACTTCTATTACATACATATCTTTCTTTACATTATCATTTTATGAAATAATATATCAAAAGTTTTTTTTCTTTAATCTTATTATTGAACTATAATAATTATATCTTATAATTCTTTTACCATTTTTAATAAAATTTCACACATATTGGTTATTTTTGTATGAAGATTTGAGAGAATACAGAAAACATCTAGAACATGTTTGGAACTAAGAAAACAATCGATTATGTAGTATTTTCATAAAATGAATTTTTTAATAACAACCCTAATACATATATGTAAAAATCTTTATCAAATTACATGTTGACAACAATATGATAGACTGTATATATAATTACAAATTAAGTAGTTATTAATTTGATCATTTTTATATGTCAAATTGCATTATAGAAGAATATATAAATCATTCAAAGTACTCTAGAATGAACATAAATATGTGTATAATATATATATATATATATATATATATTTGGTTGAATCTATTAGTTCTACTTGATTTATATATAGTATTTTTGGATTCAATTTTTAATAACTATTTAATATTGTACGCAAAATAATATTTATAATATAACTTTCAAACTGATAAATATAATGAATATATTTTTGTAATAAATAATATAACTATCTATGCATCGCACCAGTTCGATTACTAGTCTTATATATTAAAAGTTAACTTTCTTGCAATATGGTGCTGCCACCTAAGCATACACATGGCATCCATCTCAATATATTTTTGTTTTTATTTTTAAAAAGTAAATGAGTTAATGAGAAATAAATGCCAATAAGAAAAAAATTATTTTCTCATATGACACATCATTCATTATATATATATATATATATTAATAAGTTATTCAAAATTTCAGGTTTTTATTTTAATTTTACATTAACGACATCTTATATGAATCCACTCTATCTATCATCTTAACTCTTCCTTTTATATTCCAACTAATGAGACAGAAGATAAAGGGTCTTGAAGACCTTAACTACCACTCTTTGATTTGTAACGCTAGTACATTAAGGTATTGATCATTATCTCTCTCTTGCATTTTCCATTTTTCCATGATTCTAGAGCTCCACAATCAGAATGGATTTCTAGAGCCCACTGATGGAGAGTTGCTAAGATGTTTCTCGATGAACATTGCCACTAACAGAGCACCCATCTGTCGCCACCAAAGGAGTACCCGTGCGTCATCACCAACCAACGGAGTACCCATGCATCGCCGCCTATGGAGAACCCATGCATCACCGCCAATGGAGCACATATACATCGACTTTGATTTGGTAACCTGGCCAAAGGAGATTAAGGGAGGCTCCTATGGCCACGTCGCAGTCAATTAAGCACCTATACATCATATCTGATCCGGTCGTTGCCTCCACTCCGTTGGACCTACTTTTTATCACTACTAAAAAGTATGTAAATATCAACGGATCCATCCGTTGAAATATTTACCAACGGATTCGAACGGATTTGTCCGTTGAAATTTGTACCAATGGCCTCCAACGGATCATTCCATTAAACAACTTACCAACGGATCTATCCATAGAAAATAGTTACCAATGGATTCCATGGTGAACCGTTAAAAATCCTTAAATTTATCAACGAATGTCCGTTGCAGTTTTTCAAAATTTCCAACGGATACCCCTTAGAAAAAAATCATATTTAAAAAAAGTTTGCACCTAACCATCTTATTTTTTTAACAGACATCCGTTGATATTTTCAACGGGCATCCCTTGGAAAAAATCATAAAACAACTCATTTATAACATATTCAACAAAACCTCACCAAAAAAATTTAAACACAATACACTATGATGATTAAACGATTCACCGGTTATAAAGGACAGTTGGTTAGTTTTGATGGAACTCCGACATCATTTATTTTCGTAATACCGAATAAAAGAAGAAGAATACAAAGTTTTAGATGATTTATATGATATAGTATTTTATTTTTAATATTTATTTTAAATATTAAATTAAATTTTTGGATAGATTTTGAATTAATATATTAAGTTAATATTTATTAAAAAAATTATTTTTTTAAATTCGTCATAAATATTCGAAGGAACTCGATTATACAATCATAACATCAACGAGCATCCATTGATATATTTAAAATTTATGTTCAAACTTCCAACGGGCATCCGTTGACAATTTCTAATTTTCTCGCTGAATCTTTCAAAGTTCTAACGGACATCTGTTGAAATATTCAACAGATATATGTTAAAATCATGATCTACCTAATCAGCCCACTCCTCCTTGGTCTCTCTCTTACATCACCGAAATTTCCACCCATTTTTCTAGGGTTCAAGAGCTCCAAAGTCAATAATGGATTTCTAGAATATCTCGATAGAGAGTTGCTAGGATGTTTTTCGGTGAGATTATTGCATCTATTTGGTTTCCAAATTAACAAAGGATTTTTTTTTTTAGCTTAATTTACAAAGTTACATGGTTTAGAGTTCTTCATAATCCTTACCATTATAGACGTCTTCTCTCCTTGAGTGTCTTTTTTAAGCCGACTTTGCTCTTGTAAATTTCTACGATGTAATGCTTCTTCACTTAATATGCATATTCTCCATTCCAATATATAAATAGAATTTTTTTGTCTATTTGTATTGGTTCCTTTGCTAGAAAACATGACAGGAGATTGGTGTGATAATATGGAGTGTTCGTGGAGTTTAAAGTTGTTCATGTGGTAGATGGAGCTGGTTATTATTATTTCAAGGTGCACAAGTTTAGTTTAGAGAATAGTGTGTATGGTAAGCATGTATGGAAAACCTGTGGATATTGTGAAGGTAATAAACATTTTTTTTGTATTTCGTTCTTTGTCTATGGTCATTTTGCAAGGCATGAACATTTGATCTATTCGTTAAATTATGCAACTATTTGTTTCAAATCTACGTTGAGGATAAAATAAGAAACAAAAAAAGAGAAAAGGAAACAGTAAAGTGAAATAAGTGGAGTGGAGGATGAAATGGTTCAACAATGAGGATGCAAGAAAGGTCTTTTGTATCTTTTAATTTTTTTCACAGATTCACCCTTTGATTGACTTGTCTCTATCCTCATTTTGTTTCTCCATTTTCTTTCTAGTGATTGTGACCGTGATTCATGTCCATTCCAAAATTGTGAGCGCATCACAGGTTGATACCTCCGATTTCTAGGTCTTAGAATGACGAGGGACACGGTCCTCACCATCACGTTCCTCACCATCGATGCCCACAAAGGCTCATTCATGGCCCCGATAGTTCACAAACATGCTCCTATAATCGCGAGCAGTTCTTGCAAGACCGAATGCGAGAGACACAATGAGGAGCAGACACGATAAAGGGGTGTATCAACGACTGCGATATGAAGTTACTATCAATACAACTTTGATGACGGGATTCTTCACCGCACGATCCGTCATAATAATGCTATTTTTATCTCAGTCTCTTCTGCTTCTACCGTCGCTTTTATTTTTGCCTCGCCTATTCCCCCTACTCCTCATGCTCCTCTTTCTTTACATGGTTTTTTCTCTCTTTCCAAAACCCAATCTCCTCGTATAGCCGACAAATCTTTGAAGTTGTCGAGAAATTTTTTCCACCCCAATAATGAAGAAGATTGCGAAAAAACTGTGATAAATATAAATACCCAATTAATTGACATCGATGACTGAATAATATAAACTATTACGCATAGGTAAATAAAAAATATTTATTTTTCATACTATATGTATTAGTATTCAACAAATATTCAGATTTGTTATTCTTATTTATAAATTTAAATATCTGTATAAATTCGTATATCTATAATATATTTGTATTTATATCCGAAACTAGAATTTTTAAAGAAACTAAAAATAAATTTTTATTATTTGCATTTTGGTTTGCTGAAATTAAATTTCTTATATATTTATATATATTTAATAAATTATATATTTAGTACTTACAAATAGAAATAGTTTAGATAGTTGATATATATATAGGTGTATGAATTAGGGTTAATAATTTTATTATTTGGTCCTCTGAAATTAATTTTATTATATATTTATCTATATATATATATGTATATAAGAATTATGGTAATAATTATTAGTTTCAATTTGGTCATGTGATTTTAAATTTGTTATATGTTTATCTGTATTTTTAATAAATAATCGATTTAGTACTAATAAATACGATTAGTTTTTATAATTGACACTACAATTTATATTTGTATTTGACGAATATCTTATTTCTGCTATTCCTGTTTGTAATTGATCCCTCAGATATTCGAGTTTTTGATTCGAAGACATATCGAATATAAATACTTCGGATATTTTGCTCTTCCCTATTGAAGACAAACTAAGATAATAAATATTATAAAAAAATTAAGTATTTTTTATACTATACACACAAAAAATTAATTGTGGTTACAATCGTAATCCTAAAATGACTAACGATATTTCAAAATTCATAGAAAACTAATACTATTATTAATTATTGTATAATTTATTTAACATTCATGTGCATTGTAACTTTATTCAACGATACCAACAAAATTTACGCGGATTGAATATCTTTAGAAAATTCTTGAAAAATATTATTCAAATAATTTTTCTAAACAATATGTTTTTAAACCACATGTGTGGATGGTACATGGGTTTTTAATGGAATACTTGGATCAAAGAACATCGAGCTCTTTATGTTTTTGTTTTTATTTACATAAATTTATTTTTATTATATATGTTTTTAAAATTGATTTCTTAAAGTTTATATAATAATCATACAAAATCTTTTACACATTTTCCAAAATATATGTCATTTTATATAATATGTTCTTTCATGATGCTGTAAAATATTTCTAAGTACATCAATTCATGATAATTAATGGTCTCCATATTAATCATAAATAAATTGTAATCTTAAAAAAAAGAGTTTAAATACACATTCATTAAATTATATTAAGTTATAATGATTCATTATTTTTTAGATAAAACTATAAAAATCAAATTATATTTTTTTAAAGTTCGCGCATCGCGTGGGTTCAAAATCTAGTTATTGAAATAATTTAATCGGTTTTAATATGGGTGAGCTTTGATGGCATTTCAGTTTGAAATTGAGAAAATGGGGGTTTCCCCGGAGAGAAAATTGCGAATTAAAAAAATAAAGAAAAGATTATTTTTATTCATTAATTACATAGGTTAAGAAAATATAATATCCATTTACAATATTATATAAAATAAAACAAAAATAGTAAATAAACAAAAAGTAAAAAACTAAAGAACCTCAATAAAATATAACAAATCTATATGTAAAAAGTAGCAAAATCATTGGTTTCTCATGCTGCCATCTTATCATTTTTTGTTATTTTATTTTACTTTTTCTACAAAAAATTAATAATATTTATTTTGTATATCTAATGACATTTTAAAACCTTTTTCTTCAATTAATGTGCAATATTCTAAAAATTAAAAAGACTTTAATATATTTCAAAAAATTAATTTATAAATTCGATTTTAAATGTAAATAAAATTAAATGATTCAATATTTACAAAAAGTTTGAATAAAAATTAAATACAATTAAATATTTCGAAATTTAAATTACAATTAACTAAAATATTTAAGTATTTATATGAATAAAAATATATAATATATTTACATGAATGTTTAGTTATAACAATATTGAAAACATGTTAGAAATTAATTAAAAGAGACATAAATATTGTATAAATAAATTTGGTATATAATTTTATATAAGTTTTTTTATTCATAAACTCTACAAAATATTTCAAAATTTAAATTTCGTGCATAATTATATAACATGTTTATGTATTTATATGAATAAATAAATAAATATAGCATATGTTTACATGAAAATTTGTTATAAAAAATAAAAAATATTAGAAACTAAAGAATTGAGAAAAATAAATAAACTATAGACAAATAATCATATATTAGAAGAATTGAGAAAAATAAATAAACTATAGACAAATAATCATAAAATTTGTTATATAAATCTATATAAAGTTTTTATTTATGAACTATACAAAATATTTTAATATTGCAAAATTTAAATTTAATTTAATTATATAAAAAATTTACTTACTTATATAGATAAAAGAATATAGTATATTTACATGAAAATTTGGTTATAAAAAAATTGAAAAACAATATTAGAAATTAATGAAATTAAATAAATAAAATATAGACATAATCAAATAAATTTGTTATGTAAATCCGTATAAGATTTTTATTCTTTAAATTTATGAAATATTTTAATATTTCAAAATTTTAATTTTATATGTAATTATATTAAAAAATTTACATATTTATATGAATAAAAATATATACTATATTTACATGAAATTTGGGTTATAAAATAATTGAAACTATTATAAACTAATGAAATAAGATAAATAAATAAATAAAATATTGATAAATAATAATAAAAATATTTTATATAAAACTATATAAACTACAAAATATTGTAATATTTCAAATTTAAAATTTTATATGTAAAATATAACAAATTTATGTATTTATGTGAATAAAATTAATAGTATATTTGCATAAAATTCTGGTTATAAGAAATTGAAAAAATATTGGAAATTGATGAAATGAGACAAATAAATAAAATAAAGATAGATAAACATATACATACATTATATAAATCCATATACTTTTTCTTATTCACGAATTCTATGAAATATATTAATATTTTAAAATTTATATTTGATGGTAGTTATATAACAAATTCGCGTACTTAGATGAAAGTTTGGTTATAAAAATATGAAAAATATTAGAGACTAATGAAATGAAACAAATGATTGATAATCACCTATTATATTATATCTAGAACAATTGGTTGAAAAATTATATATTTTTTATATAACATTGATATCACTATCATATATTATTGCGTTATAGTAATTAGACCCTGCCAATTTTTTGATATTTTAAACAAAATTTAAATATATTATCTATTTTTTCGTAAAATGATATAGAAAATATATCAACACATTTAAATTTTTTGTCTTTCTAAATAATGATGCATTTGTGATATATAAATTCCAATTGTACACTTAAAATTTGATAAAACTCCATGCATCGCGTGGGTTCTATTACTATATAAATACCATCTAAAATATGGTGTATGTTCACTGAAAACGGACCAGGACCGCACTACAACTATTTTCAAATGTTACTTGGTTGATATTGTGATTCCTCCATGGTAAATCAAAAACTATTATCATGTGTGTAACATCAAATGATGTTTTACCATGGAACAACATCATCATATCCTATGCAGATCATGGTTTGGAGAAATTCTCATTCGTTTATTATCCAAAATGATTTGATTGGCATAAATCCGAAAAAAAAATGAGTATAAGGTGTTTGTTTGGCTCTTTGAAGAATTAGAGAAAAAAGCTCGATTGAATATAGAATCACCATGCTTGAAAGTAGAATAATAAAGGTTACTCGGTATAAAATTCTTCTTGATTCAAACTTTTTGTATGTGATACTAATAATTATGGTTTTATATGGTAAATAATTTGTTTTTCAAGTTGTTAAGAAGATAGTGGAGTGGAAGGAAATGAACAACATAAAGTCTATAACATCTCATAGGAGTTTAGAAACTGTGAACATAAAGAATAGTGGAAGACGAGTGAATTATAAATTTGAACCAATTAACTATGCTAATGAGGTATACTTTCGGTGAAATGATAGGAGAGAATGGAAGAGGAAGATGAAGATAGAAGAGGAAACGATTCATTTGTTCATGTGGATGATACGATAAATTCCTTGAAATTATTTTGTCATTACTCATACAAAAAGCATGATGGAGTTTTGATTTCATTTTTTATTATATTTCATATTGTTAAATAAACATGAATAATAAAAGAAAAGAGAAAATTTGAAAACAAGATTGGACGAAAAAAAAGATTGCAAAGTTAATTAAAATTCTAACCAATAAACACCAAATACTATGTATCACCATATGATAATATATGTTACATGTTTTTAATTTTTTTCAATCTAACTGTGGGTTAGTTGATTCAATTATTTAATTTTTCATATGATTTTAAGATATAGAAAAAATATTATAACAATCAATTATATTTTAGACAAAAATATTCACATTCATAGTTCAGTGCAATATATTTTCACCCCATTGAAATTCTATTAGCTTCATATTTTTTGTAAACTATTATGTGTTATTAGAAGAGTATTTAAAAATATTTTTATTAGCATTTATCACATATTATTCGATAAAATAATATATACACAATGCCATTAATCAAAATTTTTAATATTTCTAATATATCGATTAATTTTTAATAGATTAATTTTTATTATATATTTGTAAATTTTTAACATCCCGTGTATTGCACGGGTTTTTTTTCTAGTTATATATATAATATTCTTTGCAAGGTTGTTTCTGGTGAAGCCACCTCAACAAAGATTGTTAAATGTTACCACAAAAAATTTCTCCACAAAAAAATTATTTGTCACCCCCATTTAAATTTTACTTCAACTCTCTTACTATATTTTCTATTTTTCCCTTTTACTCTTTGATCTTTTGAAAATTTACAAGTACACTTTGGAACTAATGTAGAAAAACTTAAAATTGTAAGCGGATTCCAAAGTGACCATCCGGATATGCTGAAAGTGATTCAGAGCAGTATGCTAGAGGCCGATACGATTTCATCAGAGTGTCCCTAAAGGAGACAAATTTTTAATATTTTCCCTTTATTGGACATATAAAATTGTATATGTTTTTAATATTTTCCCTCCACATCAACTTCTATTTTTTTATTGATTTATTTTTCCAAGCTATTTTTTCTATTTCTGTTTTTTTGTCTCATACAAGTTCCAATTTCAATTTTACAATGACAAATGTATATATATATATATATAATAACACTTATAAAAGGTGGTTTTTTATAACATCTATACCACGAATAAGTTGTAGACTATGCGCGATTTTATGATAATTTATTTGATTCTTTAATTTTTTATATGTGGTATAGATTAAGTCAATTAAAATTTTACGGTGATACTTCATATATTTATCTGATAATACAACTCTATGATTTATTAAAATATATTTATATAAATGTTTTATATGAATAACAACTTTCAATTTTAAATTTTAAACAATATTTTTTCAAATTTAATTTAAATGGAAAGTGCCAATGGTCGATAATAGCATAGAAATAATAAAGCGAAAGTTTTAGAGAATGTGATAACATATTTGACTCAGACATATCTTTCATAATTATTCTTATATTCGTACCTGCATATGTTTGAAAACATATGTTGAGTTAGAATATGATATAAAAGATAAGCCTATAGTCAGTGTTTTTTTACAACTTAATTTTTCCGGAATTTCCGGATTATCATCACATTTTTATTGGTGTAGATGTTTGTGGATGACTATTTTCGAAGTGTTAAAACACCTGATTTATGAATTTACAGAAAACAAACATGTAATGACATGAAATTATAATAAATCTTTATGTTAAGACACATTTTGTTTTGTTAATACTATTTATCATTCTGGAAATAAGGCATGTCACGACCATTAAAGTGTCTCTGGCAATCATCGTACTAATATTTGACCGAAATTTCATTACAAGTTCATCCCAGAGCGATAGTTTGACAACATCTTTTCTACTTGTGAAACGATTGGACCAATTGTTTTAAGAAATATTAAAATAATATGTTCATAGATTCATAGTATAAAACACTCACCTATGTCGTATACAGATGAGCTTTAAGATGAAAGTGAAGGACAAACATTGTCTGAGGATAATGAGGATGCAGAGGATACCTTTATGCATTCCTATTGTGATACAATGAATGAAGCACTAAAGAGCACAACTCTTGAGATAAGATTTATTCCAGTGAGGGAACACTCTAACAAGAGAAGTGATGTATAAATCCTATAAATGTGCTACTTTTTTTAGACTCTAAGCATATTTTGTTAACCATCATGGCATCAGTCTCATTAATGAGATTTATGGAGAAATATACCTTGAACATTACCAAGAGAGTAAACATGTGCAAGAATAATCATAGGTTTCACTCATGTTCCGATAGTTTTGAAACTTGAGTCGCTTGTAGAGCAACCCTAACAGCATTTTTGTCACTGCTTAGCCCGTCTCCGGCTGCCTTACAAGACATTTCAAATCGCCTAATTCGAACTTGCTTTTATAAGATGGGATTTGGAAGGAGTTTTCAGATGTCTTGATGAGAAATGATAACAATCTAGATTTACTTCACTAACCTTTTCAGGTTTTTTCGTTTCTCTTCTCAATTTTTATTTTTTATAGATTCATGCTTAAAGCTCTATATGCTCTGTGAGGAAGGCGGTCCTATACCAAATACCAGCGTTGGAAGCCAACATTAAGGAGCAAAACAAGAGGTACGTTGTTAGGCTTTTTTACATATTTAGATTTGTTTGGTATTATTTACACAATTGAGATGTGGTATATTAGCTACTAAAGGATTTGGACCTGAAGTTTCTAGTATGTGGATCTCATTCATTTCAATACATATATACATGGACGTAGACATACAAGTTGCCATTAATTTGTAAGCTGATATTCTCCCCACAAATTGTTCAAACCTTTGCAAGAAATTAAAAAATTTACATCATACCATTTATTATTATACTAAACGAAATCATCACTTGCACATCGTTTGAGAATATTTTCTAGTCTATATATATAAAGTAGCAACTTTTTTGGCTTATTATGCTACCACCTCATTATATTATTTAATAAATTTATTTTATTAAATCTCAAATCAATTTTTTTTTAACTTCCAATACTGAAAAAAAGTTTCAATCAAAGCATTTAAATCATTTAAATGTCCACTACCCTTTCTCTTCAATTAGAAATTTAATGGCATTTCAATTCTTTTAAATATAAAAAAATTTTACAGCAATATCTCCTCACTTACAATACCTCTCCACTCTTTTAATATCTCTTCACTTACTAGTACCTCTCAGGTTTGTACAAAATCTCTGGCAGATACCATACGTTCCGATTATTCATATTTGTTCGCTTTTGTACACATTTTATCCGCCTTTTATCTTCTTATCCACTTGTAACAGCCTATCAATTGCAAGAAACCCTGTAGTCACCCACTTTGGAATTATCATTAGTATAATGTGAAAATGAGCATTAGTTTTTAAAAATCAAACTAATTCTATCTATTATCCTATATATATATGTATATTTATACCATATACTCGAATATTTATTTTCCACTAAATGCACATATATATCAACATCTTATCCATATTTACACTAACTATTATACATCTCTCAATATCCACCAAACTATCCACTATATAATAAACACACCCGTGGAGCAAAAAAAAAAAATCCCAAACTAACAATTACCATTGTGAACTCAACCACAATTCCTTTACAGCCTTACAATGACCTCAACTAACCTATCCCCACACATAATCTTTAGTGAACTATAAGGTTGGCCGTTGTTTACAGCGTGTTGTTGCTAGAGTTTTCCGCATTTAGGAAGCACGTAACACCATGAAAGGAGGAAAAATAATGTGGTTCGATTTCCTATTCATTGATGCAGAGGTTTGATCGATTTTTAACACATCGCATATTTGTTATTGTCAAACTGGTCAACATGCTACTCTTAGTTCTAATGTTTTCTTCCTTTTTCCTATAGGCATGTTTGATTCAAGGGACCGTAAGTTGGATCCTCTTTAACCGTTTCAAGCCATTTTTAAAAGAGGGGTCTATTGTTCAATTCCAAAGTTTTGATGTTGTGGAAAGTAGCAGCACCTTCAAACTTACTGATTCAATCGTTTCTCTACGGCTTAATGTATCAACAAGATTGTTTGAATTTTGTGATGAATCAATTCAAATTGTTAAGGAAATTTTCAGCTTCAAAACATATGATGAGATAGCATCTATGGACAATCAAAATATGTTTCTTCTAGGTTTTCCGCCTATTTTACATTCAATTAATCTTTTGATACATACATCTATGAATTATATTTGTCTCTGACATAACCTTCATACAAATTAAATTCCATTTTTCAGAAGTTATTGGTTGTGTCCGTGCTATAAAGGATTAGACAACAGATGATGAAATTGGAAAGTAACGTGTTATGTTGCATTTACAACTATCAGGGTATCCTTAACAACAAAGTCTATAATTCCTCATTTAATTTAATCCAGAAAGGTTATGATCTTTTGTTGATTATGTAAGGGGTATGGACATCAACATAATGGCTTGAGACCATAAAGCAACGGAATTGCGCCAAAAACTAGCAAGTTTTGGAACAGAACCATCGACCATATTGGCTACAAGTTTGAACCCCATATTTGTAGGAGGTTGTTTATTTTTTTCCTCATAAATTTCATGGATTATCGCTGTTTACAATTAGGTTTCAATTTTGTGTTGTTTTGTGCACGTTTTTAAATTTTTGTTTTCCCAACCTTTATACGTAACATATATTTGAGTGCTACATCAGCAACACACTTTTACTTTGAATGGTGAAGCTTTTGTTTTAGTTGAATTTGTTGAAAGGTAATTTTTTTCCTTATTATGTGTTTGTGTGTTTATATGTTTACCAATTCTGATTCAGTTAAATTGTTCATGTCTCGTCTATTTCCATGTTCTTAACAGCATCAAAGAAGGCTTTATGATGTTGTTAACACCAAAAAAAATCAACAATGTTGTCAAGATCGAAACATCATCGATTCCCGAATTAAATGATTATATAACAAACTTAGAACATAAGGTAAATTTTCTCTATGTTCAAACAAATTGATCGTTTACCAAAAACCCCAAGTAATCGAAACCACCAACCCTAAGAAACCAACTTGATGCAACGGATCAAACGACACCAACCGGTCTTCGCTGAAACCATCGACCTTCAAGTTCAATCCCACATCTAAGGCGGCCATTAACAAAACTCATACCTTTGTTTGCAGTTATCTTTCTTTCAAGCTTGGCTCGCTTCTACAACCTTTTATGTCCGGTGATTTGTGTGTCTGCCGGACCTAGGACGACGAAGATAGTTCTTGAGGGTTTCGGTCACTTGGAAGCTCTCCTCCTTTTTGTTGTGTTTTCGATTTTTTCCCTGCAGTATCCACCGAGATAAGTTAGGTTTCTTCCTTTCAAAAGATCTAAGGCGGCCATTAGCGAAACACATACCTTTTTTTGCAGATGTCTTCCCTTCAAGCTTGGCTCGATTCTGCAACCGTTAATCTCCGGCGATTTGTGTGTCTTTCGGCGTAGGACGACGAAGGTTGAATCGGTCGCCTCGAAGATCTGCTTTTTTCGGATTAAATTGTTTTTACAGAATTCTAGAAATGGCAACCCTCAAAGACCTAAGGCGGTTTTTTAGTTTTACTTTTTTCCTTTAATTTTTTAATTATTATAATTATATATTATTTAATTTAATTTTGTTTAAAGCTTTGTATATTTTTTTAACTCAATAACCCTATCCTACATCAAATAGATTGTTTGCTCAATTT
Source organism: Gynandropsis gynandra (assembly GCA_036759665.1). Lineage (NCBI taxonomy): Eukaryota > Viridiplantae > Streptophyta > Magnoliopsida > Brassicales > Cleomaceae > Gynandropsis > Gynandropsis gynandra. Next base: position 12,846,716 of record CM071863.1, read on the forward strand.
TTTATTTATTCTTGAAATAATAACTACAAGCTATAATTCTCCGATTGTACATATTATCTTTTACGGGTTTTAAGCAATATGAAGAAGCCTCAACGTCACGATTCAAAAAAATATAAAATATGACGAACACTCAAATACTTTCATAAACGGTACATTCATTTCAATTCTTGCATTTTGAAAAAATCCAATATATTTATTTGCATTCAAAATTATTCACTAATCATATTCATGTTTGTGTTTCTACAGCTGAAAATAGACTTTAATTTGCCACAAAATATTTGCGCAGTTCGGAGCAAATACGGTCTGATAATGCATATCATTTGGAAGAGAAAGGTTTGGCCACGTAGTCTCTACATGATGACAAACACTTTTTTATTTCACTTTCATTTGTATATCTCTAAAGTTAAGTAATTATGTTATTTTTTAATCATGTTGTGCATTATATAGCACACAGTTGTAAAGTTGCATGTTGTTTAAGAAAATTCCTTATATTGGAGAAAAAAGTATTGCGCAGAAGACGAGGTATGTTAATGATATATACGGCTTTTTCATAAATCAAATTTAATTTGCATACTCACTTTGTGAATAATTAGGTTTGATGACTACACTTATTCGAACAAGCGATTCTATCATTAGATGCCAACATTGTGATGCAGTGGTTTGGCTTGATGAAAGTGTAGGACGAGACAAAATAATAGGAAATTTGTTATTTAGCTTGTGCTGCATGCAAGGACGCGTTAATTTACCAAAAGTCCCCAACCCACCATCTTTGCTCGAAGAGCTGTACAACCAATTGCCTTCATTTAGAACAAACACTAGAGCATACAACTCTGTGAATGCAGTAAAAATTGGATCGGACTTTGTTTGTGTTGTTTCAGGTAGTTGAGAAAACTAAGGGAGGTGATTTCAAATTAAAGGAGACTGGAGCAAGTCAACGAGAAGATCGAGGAGAAGATTGAGGAACCAAGAGAATCGACCGGATTCAAAGCTGAAGAGATTTCAGCATGACGGCGCGGTGGAAGAACCGGTGGTGGTTGCTGAGCCGAGAGAAAAGGCAGATAAATTGATCTGAAATCAAGAATGACGATCAACGAATCTGTGGATATTATCTGGAGTACACTAAACACAGAATAAGAGGTTTCAGAGTTTAGGTGTACTTATTGGTCAGTGTCATTGAGGTACAGAAAACAGTGAACAGGGGAGTTCAAAGTTTTTAGGTGTAGTTAATTGGATACTGGGTGGTGAGTGAAAACAGTGGTGGTTGTATTTATACGTGTAACTCAGGGGGAGTTATCCATGGAGGTCTTTAGTACATTGTAGAAACCAGCAAGTGTACCTAAAGATTGACAAGTAAATAACAAAACTGTTTGATATCGTCTGGTCTTTTGAATATCGATTCAATAGTCTATCTTCTACAAATTTTCAATTGGTATCCGAGCTGGTAACCAAAATTTAGAGTAAAATCTAAAAACTGGTTGGAGATCCAAGAAGAAGACTAGAATGGAAGGACCGAGAGACATGTATTCGTTCGGTAAACCAGTTATGTTAGATTCAACAAATTATGGATACTGGAAAGTAAAGATGCAAGCAAGCATTCGAGGAATTGATGAAGATGCCTGGAATGCAGTAAAAAATGGATGGACACCACCTACTGTAATTGACGAAAATGGAAAAGAAAAAGAGAAGCCGTCAGACCAGTGGACACTTAGCGAAAAGAGAAGTTCAACGTTTAACGTAAAAGTTTTGACAACTATTTTAACTTGTCAAGAAGCTATTAAGATGTCTTCCAAAGAAGTTCCATGCTCAGAAAGTAGCCATGAATATGTCCTTGAACACTGATACAACCAGTTTTAAAGAAATAGTAGGGATCTTAGCAGCGTATGAACTGGAATTGCAACTGGAACAAGGAGATACAGCCAAAGAGGGAAGCAAGGGAGTTGTGCCACAAGCTGTCTCAGAAAACACCAGGTTAGATAATCTTGAAGAAAACATCGTACTACTAACAAGAAAATTTGGAAAATTCATGAAGAGAAAGTCTGGAACAAGAAAAACATCAACTGAAGATGCTGGATTTAGAAAGGAGAACAAATCCAGTTCACAATGTCATGAATTTAAAGGCTATGGGCATTTTAAATCGGACTGTCCCAGTATCGCAAAAAGGGAAAATATGCTGAAGAATCTCAGAGAGACACAGTGTTTTAAATGCAAGGGTTTTGGCCACACAAAGAACGAATGTGCTGACAATAATTCAGTGAAAGGTCTAATCATCCTGAGTGACTCAAGTTCTGAAACTGGAGAAGAGTCAGAAGAAGAACAGTCCAGTGAAGGAAAGTGAAAAAGATCATTTAGAAGAGGAAGATGAAGTTGATATTGAAATGATCTACAATGATTGGGTAAAAATGGGAAAGCTGAACGTCCAACTGTTGAAGGAAATTAAAACCTTGGAAACTCAAATCCAAGACATGAAAAATGAAGTGCTTGCCAAGGATGAGGAAGTGCACTTTGTTAAAAGACAACTGGAAGAAACAAATAAACAACTGAAAATATTGTCAAACGGAACTGAAAAATTGGATCATCTGTTTTCAATCGGAAAAATGAAAGGTGACAATCACGGATTAGGTTATGTTGGGAATATACAGAAAATAGATTTGTGTATGGATGAGATTTACGAGAGAAACAGGCAACTCACAACTCATCAAAGTATGGTCAAAATCAGCAAAGTATTAACAAGAAAAGAAACTGTAATCATCATGTTGCTGATTATAGACACAGAGAACAATATCAGAGAGGTCTTCATCACTTTAATCAAAGAACAAACATGTCAACGTTGAACCCAGGAAATCATGGTTGGAAACAGCAATATGGGAATTACCGAAGAAGAAAATCTGTTACTTGCTACTTCTGTGGAATTAAAGGTCACAAACAACGTACATGCTACAAGAAGAACATGTATGATGCAAACAAGTCCTAAAAAACAAAACAGATTTGGGTAAGGAAAAGCGATATGAAATGATGCTTTGCATACATCTCTGCGTACAAAGAAAAGATAAATACCTGGTATTTTGACAGTGGATGCTCACGAAACATGACAGGTAACAAAGAACTACTTTCAAACTTCGTTGAAATAAAGAATGCAGGGAGTGTAGTGTTTGGAGACGGAAACAAAGGAAGAATTCTCGAAAAAGGAGATCTTATATCACCAGGACAGCCAACTCTAACAAATGTCCAATTTGTTACGGGACTAACAGCTAATCTGATTAGCATTAGTCAACTCTGTGACAACCATCACCAGGTTAAGTTTACTAATAAAGAATGCTTGGTTATGAATTCTGACAACAAGTGCGTGCTTATAGGATCGCGATCTACGAACAACTGTTACGTATGGACAGAAGATAAAGTTTGTTTTAAAGCAACCGACGATGCGCTATCACTGTGGCATCAGCGTCTAGGACACGTAAACTACAGATCTTTGGTGAAACTGTCAGATTCTACTGCTGTAAGAGGTATACCTAAGCTAAAGATAGATAAATCAGAAACTTGCAAACCATGTCAGCTAGGTAAACAAATCAAAGGTCACCACAAGAGAATGCCTGAAGTGAAGACAGAGAAAATCCTGGAATTGCTACACATGGACTTGATGGGTCCGATGAGAACAGAGAGTTTCGGAGGGAGGAAAAATATATATTTTTGTCATTGTAGATGATTTCTCTAGATACACTTGGGTGAAGTTTCTGCGAGAAAAATCAGAAACATTTGAGTTATTTCATTTCTTATTCCTTCAATTGAAAAATACTAAAAGTTGCATTGAGCGTAACAGGAGCGATCATGGGAAAGAATTTGAGAATGACATTTTCAACAAATTCTTTCAAAAACATGGCATCATTCACGAGTTTTCAGCACCAAAAACGCCTCAGCAAAATGGAGTTGTAGAAAGGAAGAATAGAACGTTGCAAGAAATGGCACGAGCAATGCTGCATGGCAAATCCATATCCATTCGATTCTGGGCAGAAGCGGTAAATACAGCATGCTATATCATAAATCGTGTATATCTTCAGCTAGGTATGTCAAAAACTCCATACGAGCTCTGGAAAGGTAAGAGTCCAAATCTAAGTTACTTTCACAATTTTGGGTGCACTTGCTATGTACTGAATGATAGAGAATGTCTCGGCAAGTTTGATGCTAAGAGTGATGAGGGAATTTTCCTTGGTTATGGAGATAACACCACTGCTTTTCGTATATTCAACTTTAGGACAAGAAAAGTGATCGAATCAATAAACGTTGTATTTGATGAAGATCATTCTACTGATTGTGTTATTTTTCCTTTTTCGACAGGAACTGTACAAAAACAGACAAATTTAACAGATAAAAATTTAAGTGCACCTGCTGACCAGTTCACGATAGAAAGCGAGACAGACGGAGATGTTTCAGAACAAGAGAGCCCACGTACTAATGCTGAAAAAATTACGGTACACAAAAACCATTCTATAGAGGATGTCATCGGTAATCTTGAGGATGGAATACGTACACTAAACAAACCACGAATTAATTATCATGACATGGTTAAGTTTGCATGTTTTACATCACAGATAGAACCTAAAAATGTTCATGACGCTTTAGATGATGAATCCTGGATTAGAGCGATGCATGAGGAATTAGAGCAATTCGTTAGAAATGATGTATGGACCTTAGTTCCTAGACCATTGCATCTAAATGTGATAGGGACAAAATGGGTATTTAAAAATAAAACGAATGAGCAAGGGGAAATTGTCCGAAATAAAGCTAGATTAGTGGCACAAGGTTATACTCAAGTAGAAGGAGTAGACTTTGATGAAACCTTTGCCCCAGTAGCTAGACTGGAATCCATTCGCCTGTTGCTCGGTGTTGCGTGTTTCTTTGGCTTTAAATTGTTTCAGATGGATGTAAAGAGCGCATTCCTCAACGGTATACTTCAAGAAAAAGTATATGTCGAACAGCCAAAAGGATTCGAAGACCCACACAATCCAGATCATGTTTATAAGCTCAAGAAAGCCTTGTACGGATTAAAATAAGCACCTCGTGCTTGGTATGAAAGGCTCACCAGTTTTCTAGTACAGAATGGCTATAAAAGACGGGGAGTTGATAAAACTCTATTCATTCATAATTTAGATGGCATCTTGTTAGTTGTTCAGATTTATGTGGATGACATTGTCTTTGGTTCATTTTGTTAGTTGTTCAGATCTATGTGGATGATATTGTGTTTGGTTCCAAATCGCAGGAAAAAGTAAATTGGTTTGTAGAGACCATGAAGCGGGAGTTCGAAATGAGCATGTTTGGAGAATTGAGCTATTTTCTTGGACTACAAGTAAAACAACTTGATGATGGGTTGTTCATCTCTCAGAGTAAATATGCCAAAAATCTGGTTAAACGATTCGAACTGGATCACAGTAAGTCAGCCAGTACCCCCATGTCGACAACAACAAAGCTGACAAGAGATGCAGCTAGTGAAGATGTCGAGGTTAAGTTGTACAGAAGTATGATTGGCAGCTTACTGTATCTTACTGCAAGTAGACCTGATTTATGTTTAAGTGTAGGGATTTGCGCCAGGTACCAAGCCAAACCAAAGAAATACCATATGCTTGCTGTTAAGCGGATCATCAAATACGTCAAAGGTACTGCAGAATATGGGATATTGTATTCCAAAGATACTAATTGTGAACTTGCAGGATTTAGCGATGTTGATTGGGTAGGAAACGCGATGATCGGAAAAGTACTTCTGGGGGTTGCTTCTTTCTAGGAAACAACTTGGTCTCATGGCACAGCAAAAAGCAAAACTCGACGTCACTTTCTACTGCTGAAGCTGAATACATTGCTCTGGGAAGCTGCTGTACTCAATTGTTATGGATGAATCAAATGCTCATGGACTACGACCCGAAGCTCCCATTTTGGTCTATCTCCAGATGACTCACTCATTCTGGATGGTAAAGAAATAAAACTGAAGGATCTCGTCTTTACTCGCAATCCTCCGCGAGTGAACGGTCGCCGATACAAGATCATGGCGACGAAGTTTTTTGCTCCAACCAAACGACAGAATACGCGACCCGGAGTTTCTCCACTTGTTCACCTCCGTACTCACTCTGATAGTGACATTAGAGTGCCGATTGATCCAGCTGCACAGACGAATCCACCGATATTGTCGTCTGAACCTAGAGCTGCGTCTACATCAGAACGGTCTCCAAGTCCTATCACCATTCCAGTCCAGTCCTGTCACCATTCCCTCCTCCAGTCCAGAACCATCAAATCCTCCGAAATCGCCGGAATCTGAACGGAACATTCCGGTATCTGAAACACCACAGTCACCTCAAGCTTCACGCAGAGGTACACCAATTTCTGTTTCAAAGGCTTACTCTCAAAAATTTTACAAGGAATCGTATACGAGTAGGCTTAGGACGTTGAAGGAGAGGGAAATTTTTTCTGAAAAAGGGCTAAGTGTGCAACAATTTCAACATTTATCCGTCTGGAATTTCTTAGTTGACAGAAAGCTGACGAGCACAGTTACTACTGTGACTCCAATTTGTAAGGACTTAGTGTATGAGTTTTACGCTAATCTGTCTCCTGAAATCGAAGACTTATGCTCAGCTCATTTTGGCACCACGTATGTGCGTGGTAGAGTTCTGAAATTTAGTGCGGAAGTCATCAATGACTTTTTGGGTACTCCGCATACGCCAATTACTCGGAGTAAGCTTCAGCTAGATTTGGATATGGACACTGTCACAAAGGAGTTGACAGAAGGCAGGCTGAGTTCATGGTCTGGGCAAATTCCGAATTCCAAATTGCAATGGGAGTATGCCCTGCTGAACAAGATTTCCCGAACAAATTGGATTCCGAATAAGAAATCGGATGCTATTAGGCAGGACACTGCAGTATTCCTTTACTGCGTGAAGAATGACATTCCCATTAACTTTGGGAAAGTGTTTTTGGACGTCATTGTTGGAATTGGATTATCAAATTCACCCAAGTTCATTCTTCCATTTCCTTGCCTGATCCAGAACATCTTGGTTCAGCAAGCGTCTGATATAATTGGGAAATCTGAAGCCCGGGAAAACACTCCGCCTTGGATCATATTAGAGAAGCGCTACATGGCAAAGATGCCATCGGCATCAACTGCTGGATCCTCGAAGAGTAATTTAGTACGGGAACTTAAAGAACTTCGCCAAACCGTGACGGACACCATGAGTGACATGCTTCGCAAGATCGATGCTCTCATCTTGCGTTCTCAGAGTAATCAAGTGCACTTGTTTTGCTATGTCATTTGTTCTAGTTTATGTTGTGACTAACTTGTTTGAAATCTTATCACATAAACAGGGGGAGACATACAAAGAGAAGAAGAAGAGGAGGAGGAAATAGAAGTTGAAGAGATCCAGGAGGAATCTTCTTCACGGAAGAACAAAGGAAAAAGAAAGAGAAATTGATTTGTTTCATTGTTTTTCTTTCTTTTTAAGTGCACTTAAAAGACAATTGATTAAGTGTACTTAATGATTGTTATTTTTCTGTGCTTGATGATCTGAACTAGGGTGTTAAACTTCATATTACGACTGTTATATGTTTGGATGTCTTTTTATTGCAATATTTTGAATTCCTTGTTTTCTTGACGATTAGATGTTTTTGTGATAAGAATTCAAAGGGGGAGATTGTGAATGCAGTAAAAATTGGATCGGAGTTTGTTTGTGTTGTTTCAGGTAGTTGAGAAAACTAAGGGAGGTGATTTCAAATTAAAGGAGACTGGAGCAAGTCAACGAGAAGATCGAGGAGAAGATTGAGGAACCAAGAGAATCGACCGGATTCAAAGCTGAAGAGATTTCAGCATGACAGCGCGGCGGAAGAACCGGTGGTGGTTGCTGAGCCGAGAGAAAAGGCAGATAAATTGATCTGAAATCAAAAATGACGATCAACGAATCTGTGGATATTATCTGGAGTACACAAAACACAGAATAAGAGGTTTCAGAGTTTAGGTGTACTTAATTGGTCAGTATCATTGAGGTACAGAAAACAGTGAACAGGGGAGTTCAAAGTTTTTAGGTGTACTTAATTGGATACTGGGTGGTGAGTGAAAACAGTGGTGGTTGTATTTACACGTCTAACTCAGGGGGAGTTATCCGTGGAGGTCTTTAGTACATTGTAGAAACCAGCAAGTGTACCTAAAGATTGACAAGTAAATAACAAAACTGTTTGATATCGTCTGGTCTTTCGAATATCGATTCAATAGTCTATCTTCTACAAATTTTCAAACTCAATCATGGCTTTCACTTCAATAGGTGCCAAGATAGACCATTCTATGACATCAGATAGTGGTCCATTTATATTCCGCATCCATGGACAAAATCATCATCGGATAGGATCTTTACTGCCTACTCAAGGTGACCCTCCTAAGTTTCCCCAACTTTACATATATGATACCGCCAATGAGGTTCATAACCGTATAAGTATGATAAGGCGGACAACAAATTTTGGAGCTCTAAACGAGCAAATTGTTGTTGCCCTTATACAAATGGTTGATGATCATAACCACTTAACAAAAATTTTCCGTAAGGCACGTGACTGTTATGAAGCATGCAATTTCGAAGACTTTTCGCTTCGATTGATTGAACCATGGAAGAAAGGCAAACAATATGGATTACCGACAGGAAATGAAGTTGCTGGTTTGATTGTCGGGGACCTAGCTTCAACTACTGGTGAACGAGCTGTTGTGTTACAGCTGAAACCATTAGAAAATCTTTATAGGATAAGCGATCTACATCTATTATTTATGAGTTTACAATACCCGTTTTTGTTCCCATATGGACAAAATGGGTTCACGAGGAGATACCATACAATGATTCTGGGAAGAAGATTAAGCGGTCTTTCATCACAATGCGTGAAATTCTATGCATATCAAATTCAGATACGTCTGTTTGAAGGCAAAACGATAATCAAAGTCGGACGACTTTTCCAACTATATGTTGTTGATGCATATATTGCAATTGAACAAGAACAAATACGTTGGGCTAGAAATAATCAGAAGAAGTTAAGGTCAGATCTATACAATAGTGTCTGTGATGTTGTCGGAAAGGGCGATAAAACTGCTAAGTCTATAGGACGGAGAATTCTATTTACCCCTTCTTTTACAGAGGACCACGTTATATGCTTAAAAACTATCATGATGCAATTGCTATATGTCGATGGTACAGAAATCCAGACGGCTTTGTGACAATGCATGTAAATCCAAAATGGGATGAAATATAGAATCACCTCAGGATGTACGAAGGAGGAACCGCAAGTGATAGGCTAAACATCAAAATCCAAGTATTTAAGATGAAATTTGATTTTCTTTTAGAAGATATCAATGCCGGAGTTTTTTCCCTAAACCAATGGCAGGTACGTCATTGAATTAATCTTTATCAATATTGCTTAGGTAACTACTAACATTTTAAGATCAATATGTTAAAACCAGTTATATACAGTATTGAGTTTCAAAAGCATGGGCTACCGTATGCACATATTCTGATTTGGCTCCAACCTATGTTCAAGAATTCAAATTGAAAACATCAATAAATTACAAGCCGAGTTGCCTGATAAAGAGCTTGATGGTGAATGATACAATTTGGTACAACAACACATGATGCATGGCCCTTGTGGTTTAAACATGACAACTCGCCATGTATGGAAAATGGTGTTTGTAGGAAGAAATATCCTAGGACATACATTGAATGCACGTATGTGGAGAACTCGTGTTTTGTCATTTACCGATGTAGGCAAGACGAGACAAAGTTTGTGATGAAGGGTGACATAAGATTGGATAATCGTTATGTTGTCCTTCATAACCTACAAATCCTCAAGAAATATAGGGCGCATATTAATGTCGAATGGTGCAGTAGATCAAATGCAATAAAGTATTTGTTTAAATACATAACAAAAGGAGTGGATAAAGCATCTTTATTGATTGAGAGAGGAATCAACACTGATTGTACAACAAGGACATATAAGCCACAAGTTATAGAGATAAATGAGATAACTAATTATCTCAAATGCCAATACCTATCTTCCTGTCAAGTAGTTTGGCGCATCTTATCCTTCAACATACATCACTAGAAACCCTCGAATATACGATTATCACTTAATCTGAAAAAGTGATCATCTTGAAAGAGTGATGGCCAAACCAGGTATAGAAGAAACCATGTTTACAAGATGGATGAAGATGAAAAAAATATTAAAATATGCTAGAGAATTGACGTATGTTGAGTTCCTAACACTTTTCTTTTGGAACAGTTCTGATAAGTTTTGGTCTCGGAGGAGAAGAAGATTATCACTTGGTAGAATCTTCAACATCCACCTAGCCTCATAAGAATTATATTATCTTAGAATGTTGCTAAACATTGTCAAAGGATCTACAAGTTATGATGACATAAAGACGGTCGATGGTGTCAAGTATACAACTTATAAAGAGGCATGCATTGCGAGAGTTTTGTTAGACAGAGATAACAAGTGGTGACTGGCGATGAATGAGGATGCTAAATGGGCAATGCCAACACATTTGAGACGTTTGTTCATAACTTTATTGATATATTGTGAGGTGACCAGTCCATTGGATCTTTGGAATGATTGTTGGAAGTTCTTGATAGATGTAATTTTGAATAGGAAGAAAAAAAGGAATTCAAATTCAACGACCTCCACTTATCCGATAAAGAGATTCAACAATACAATTTGATAGGATTTAGAAGATTCTAAGTGAAAATGATAAGTCATTATCAGATTACCCTAGCATCTCTATGTTGGATAAAAGAATATTGGATGAAATTGCCAACACAATTTTAAAGCACGAAATGCAATACGATATGGAATTTGAAAAGGGGGAGTATAGGAAATTATTTGCAACGATTACCAAGGAACATCTGAATATTTTTACCGCAGTTATGAAATCAGTTGAACACAAGCTGGGGAAGCTATTTTTTGTATGGTCCAGGAGGTACGGGAAAGACATATCTGTATACGACTATTATTTCGAAGCTCAGATCGAAAGGAAGAGTTGAAATACCAGTTGCATCGTCGGGCATAACAGCCTGGAGGTCGAACAACTCATTCTCCTTTCAAAATCCCTCTCAGTGTGAATGAAGGATCAACGTGTGATATCAAACAAGGAAGTATGCTAGCATATTTACTGAATGGCACATCGATACACTTTTGAAGCGTTGGATCGACTGTTGAAGGATATTATGGCTCTAACTGCTATGGAAGGAGACAAAAAAAATTGGTGGAAAAACAGTTCTTCTTGGCGGTGATTTCAGACAAATCTTACATGTTACTCGAGGAGGGCGAACATACATGGTTTTAGCATCATTAAGTCGATCACACCTATGACATTCATGTCACATCTATACATTAACACAAAATATACGACTTGATCGATGTGAGACTGGATTCGCAAAATGGTTATTGGAAGTGGGAAATGGCACATCAATAGTGGGAAATGGCACATCAATTAAAAAGAATATCAGTGCTTGTACATATGGTGATGGCGATCGAATCCTCATCGATTGTAAATTATTGCTCCAAGTCACAATAAACCCATTGAAAGCACATGCAAACTCAGCATATCCACACTTCATGGATTCTTACATGAATCGTGAATATCTTACTGAAAGGGCAATTCTCACTCCACAAAATGAACATGTTGATGAGATTTATGACTTCCTCTTATCACATCTTCTCGGGAAAGCTACGATAAATTTGAGCTCAAACCATATCGGAATTGATAGTGCTCCTATAGCAGATTGGCAATCCTTATATACTATCGAGTATCTCAACTCCTTTGAGTTTTCTGGATTCCCAAAACATCATATTTCTTTGAAGGTTGGCGCTCCAATTATGATGCTAATAAATTTAAACCAAAAGGAAGATCTTTGCAATGTGACACGATTAGTTGTCACTCAATTAGCATCAAAGGTATTGGAAGTAGGGATTATAACAGGAACCCATATTGGCAACAAGATTCTCATACCAAGGATAATTTTATCTCCAACTGATTCAGGACTACCTTTTACTTTGTGAAGAAGACAATTTCCAATTCTCTTATGTTATGCAATGACGATAAATAAAAGTCAAGGCCAGAGTCTTAAACAAATTGGACTTTACCTTCCAAGATCGGTTTTCAGCTACAACCAATTGTATGTTGCGCTCTCACGATACTTCTGCTAATGGATTGCGAATTTTGAGATCTCATTTAAGAATACATACAACAATGCTCCATTACAAACGTTGTCTATAAAGAAATATTCAATGGGCTATCTCACACATTAGACAAGTATATAAATAGTAATTTCATTCTTTTTAAATTGGCATTTTTTCTATTTTCCACGGCCAATTGTATGTTGCGCTATCACGTGTTACTTCTACTAATGGAATGCGAATTTTAGATCTCACTGAAGAATGCATAAAATAATCCTCCATTACAAACGTTCTTTATGAAGAAATATTCAATGGGCTACCCAATACATCGGACATGTACATGAATAGTAATTTCATTTATTTTAAATTAGCATTTTTCTATTTTCCAAATATTTTTTAAATCTATGTTACATATGTTTCCATGTCTCAGGTCTCTTTGATATCAACATCTTTCAAAATTTATATGGAAAATGGATCGTACACATTATCGGTGTTCGCTCAGTTGTCTTTAAAGATAATTACTATACGTATAGGATAATTTTCATTTCATGCTTTTAATACATTTTATCTTTCAACTATAAATTGATTTACAACTAATTGGTTTTAAAACAGGTTTTTCAACCAAAACCAATATAAGCACCAAACGAGGTTTGTTTCATCTTAAAACAATCGCATGAACGTTTCCATATGGTATTCATTCTTTGTGTTGGGTTTTTATTAATTTCAGAATTCTACCAACTCTCTCATGGTTTAGAACCAGTTCATATGAGTCTTATTTTTAATTATCTAACATTGTTCTCAATACTTGTTTATTTATTCACATTTATATTAAAAAGATTGCATAACTATTATTCCAAACACATTTCTGATTACAATCCTGAATACATAAAACATCATAACTTAATTTTGATTTTGATCGATCTCGCGCATCACACGAGTTGGTTTCCTAGTCTATATATAATGACATTTTAAAAACCTCTTTCTTCAATTAATGTGCAATATTCTAAAAATTAAAAAGACTTTAATATATTTCAATAAATTAATTTATAAATTCGATTTTAAATATAAATAAGTTAAATGGTTCAATGTTTACAAAATTTTGAATACAAATTAAATATGATTAAATATTTCACAACTTAAATTACAATAACATAAAACATTTACGTATTTATATGAATGAAAATATATAGTATATTTACATGAATATTTAGTTATAAAAATATGGAAAACATGTAAGAAACTAATGAAAAGAGACATAAATATAATATAAATTTGTTTTATAAATTTATATAAGTTTTTTATTCATGAGCTCTACAAAATTTTTCAAAATTCAAATTTTATGCATATTCATGAGCTCTACAAATATTAGAAACTAATGAAATTTGTTATATAAATCCAAATAAAGTTTTTTTATTCATGAACTATACAAAATCTATATATAAAAAGTTACAAAATATCTCAATCCTCATGCTGCCATTCCATCATTGTTTTGTTATTTTTTATAAAACTTTTTAAAATCTCTCAATCTTCATGTTGTCCCCTCATCATTATTTTGATATTTTGTTTTTTCTATAAAAATTAATAATATTTATTTTGTATATTTAATGACATTTTAAAAAACTATTTCTTCAATTAATGTGTAGTATTATAAAAATTAAAAAGACTTTAATATATTTCAATAAATTAATTTATAAAATAGAATTTTAAATATAAATAAAATTAAATGGTTCAATGTTTAAAAAAGTTTGAATACAAATTAAATTACAAATTAAATTACAATTAAATATTTCAAAATTAAATTACATTTAAATAAAACATTTATATATTTTATATGAATAAAATATATAGTATATTTACATGAATACTTAGTTATAAAAATATTGAAAACATGTTAGAAACTAATCAAAAGAAACATAAATATAATATAAACAAATAATCATTTAAATTTATATATAAATTTATATAAGTTTTTTTTATTCATGAGCTCTACAAAATATTTCAAAATTTTAAAGTTCATGCATAATTATATAACAGATTTATGTATTTATATGAATAAATAAATAAATATAGCATTTTACATGAAATTTATTATAAAAAATAACAAATATTAGAAACTAATGAAACGGAAAAAATAAATAAACTATAAATAAATAATCATAAAATTTGTTATATAAATCCATATAGAGTTTTTTATTCATGAACTATGCAAATTATTTTAATATATATATAAAAAGTTGTAAAATCTCTCAATCCTCAAGATGTCACCTCATCATTGTTTTGTTATTTTATTATAAAAAGTTATAAAATCTCTCAATCTTCATGTTGCTCCCTCATCATTATTTTGTTATTTTATTTTATTTTTTTACAAAAAATTTAATAATATTTATTTTGTATATTTAATGATATTTTAAAAACTTTTTATTCAATTAATGTGTGATATTTTAAAAATTAAAAAGACTTTAATATCACTGATTTATGTATTTATATGAATAAACAAATAAATATATTTTTTACATGAAAATTTGTTATAAAAAATAACAAATATTAGAAACTAATGAAATGAGAAAAATAAATAAACATAGACAAATAATCATAAAATTTGCTATATAAATCCATATAGAGTTTTTTTATTCATGAACTATGCAAATTATTTTAATATTGCAAAATTTAAATTTAATGTAATTATATAATAAATTTAATTATTTATATGGATAAAAGAATATAGTATATATAAAAATTTGCAAAATCTCTCAATCCTCATGCTGTCACCTCATCATTGTTTTGTTATTTTATTATAAAAAATTATAAAATCTCTTAATCTTCATGTTGTCCCCTTATCATTATTTTATTATTTTATTTTATTTTTCTATAAAAATTAATAATATTTATTTATATATTTAATGACATTTTAAAAAAACTCTTTCTTCAATTAATTGTGCAGTATTCTAAAAATTAAAAACACTTTAATATATTTTAATAAATTAATTTATAAATTAGAATTTTACATATAAATAAAATTAAATGGTTCAACGTTTACAAAAGTTTGAATACAAATTAAAATACACATTAAATTACAATTAAATATTTCAAAATTTAGATTACATTTAAATAAAACATTTATGTATTTATATGAATAAAAATATATATTATATTTACATGAATATTTAGTTATCAAAATATTGAAAACATGTTAGAAACTAAGGAAAAGAAACATAAATATAATATAAACAAATGATCATATAAATTTGTTATATAAATTTATATAAGTTTTTTTATTCATGTGCTCTACAAAATATTTCAAAATTTAAATTTTATGCATAGTTATATAATATATTTATGTATTTGTATGAATAAATAAATAAATATAGCATTTTACATGAAAATTTGTTATGAAAAATAACAAATATTAGAAACTAGTGAAATGGGAAAAATAAATAAACTATAGACAAATAATAATAAAATTTGTTATATAAATCCATATAAAGTTTTTTATTCATGAACTATGAAAATTATTTTAATATTGCAAAATTTAAGTTTGAAGTAATTATATAAGAAATTTCATTATTTATATGGATAAAAGAATGTAGTATATTTACATGAAAGTTTGGTTATAATAAACTATTAAAAACTAATAAAATGAGATAAATAAATAAAATATTGTTAAATAATCATATAAATATGTTATATAAAACTATATAAACTACAAAATATTTTAATATTTCAAATTTGAAATTTTATATGTAAAATATAACAAATTTATGTATTTATGTGAATAAAAATTAATAGTATATTTACATCAAAGTCTGGTTATAAGAAATAAAAAATATTGGAAATTGATGAAATGAGACAAATAAATAAAATAAATAAAATAAAGATAGATAAACATATACATACGTTGTATAAATTCATATATTTTTTCTTATTCACGAATTCTATGAAATATATTAATATTTCAAAATTTATATTTGATATGTAGTTATATAACAAATTCACGTATTTAGATTAAAGTTTGGTTATAAAAATATAAAAATATTAGAGACTAATAAAATGAAACAAATGATAAAATTGATAATCGCCTATTATATTACATCTAAAAAATTTCGTTTAAAAAATCACATATTTTTTATATAACATTGATATCACTATCATATATTATTGAGTTATAATAATTAGATCCTACCAATTTTTTGATGATTTTAAACAAAAATTTAAATATATTATATTTTTTCGTGAAATGATATAAAAAATATATCATCACATTTAATTTTTGTCTTCTATATAATGATGCGTTTCTGATATATAAATTCCAATTGTATAATTAAAAATTGATAAAACTCCGCCCATCGCGTGGGTTCTATTATTATATAAATACCATCTAAATAGATGGTGTATGTTCACTGAAAACGGATCATGACCGCACTACAACTGTTTTCATATGTTACTTGGTTGATATTGTGATTTATCCATGGTAAATCAACAACTATTATCATATGTATCACATCAAAGGATGTTTTATCATGAAATAACATCATCATCATATCTTATGCAGATCATTGTTTGAAGACATTCTCATTCGTTTATTATCCAAAATGATTGGATGTGGCATACATCCGAAAAAAGTATAAGGGTGTTTACTTGGCTCTTTGAAGAAGTAGAGACAAAAGGTCAATTGAACATAGAATTACCATGCTTGAAAGTAGAATAGTGAAGGTTACTCGGTATAAAATTCTTCTTGATTCAAGCTTTTTGTATGCGATATTAATAATTATGGTTTTATATGGTAAATAATTTGTTTTTTAAGTTGTTAAGAAGATATTGGAGTGGAAAGAAATGAACAACTCAAGTCTATAACATCTCATAGGAGTTTAGAAGTTGTGAACATAAATAAATGGAAGACGAGTGAATTATAAATTTGAACTAATTAATTATGCTAATGAGGTATGTTTTCGGTGAAATGATAGGAGAGTATGGAAGAGAAAGATGAAAATAGAAGAGGAAACGATTCATTTGTTCATGTGGATGATATGATAAATCCCTTGAAATTTCTTTGTCATTACTCATACAAAAAACATGATGGAGTTTTTATTTTTTGTTATATTTTATATTGTTAAATAAACATGAATAATAAAAGAAAATACAGAGAACATTTGAAAAAAATTAAGATTGCAAAGTTAATAAAAATTTTAACTAATAAACACCAAATACTATGTATCACCATATAATAATATATTATATATGTTACATATTTTTAAATTTTTTCCACTCTATGAGTCAGTTGAGTCAATTATTTTGTTTTTCATATGATTTTAAGATATAGAAAAAAATATTATAACAATCAATTATATTTTAGACAAAAATATTCACATTCATAGTTCAATGCAATATATTTTCATCCCATTAATATTCTATTAGCTTCATATTTTTTAAACTATCATGTGTTAATAAAAGATTATTTAAAAATATATTTTTCCACTTTTTATTATTAAACTAGATCAATTTTATATTATAACATTCTGAAATTTTTATTAGCATTTATTACTTATTATATGATAAAATAATATATACACCATATCATGAACCAAAATTTTTAATATTTTTAATATATCAATCTGTTTTTAATAGATTATTTTTTATTATATATTTAATTTTTTAATGTCTCGCATTGCACCGTTTTTTTTACTTCAAAAATACCCCTGTAGGGCTAAAGTGCTTCAAAAATACCCTTCGCTGAAAAAAAAGTTTCAACTTCAAATCTACCCTTAAAATATTGATAATCCCATATTACCCTTGACGAAAATTTTTCTCTCTCTTCGAGAGCACCTCTAATTCTCGCGCGAAAATTTTTGTTCCCCCACACCACAACAGATTCGGCGAGAGTAGCTTGAAATCGGCATCAGATTCGCTGCCAATAGGTTGAAATCCTTTGTTGTC
>CM071863.1:12882785-12911199 GCA_036759665.1 Gynandropsis gynandra
CGAGTGTAGGTTCCTCGGAAGGAACCTCCTTAGGGGGGGCCTCTTCGATAGGACCGACTGTAGGTTCCTCGGAAGGAACCTCCTTAGGGGGCCTCTTCGACAGGACTGACTGGAGCATCTGCATAAAATTACTTCATTCATTAGATGCGTCTTTTGCATCTTTTGCGACCCATGCGACCCTTGCCGACTCTCGATGGAAATTGACTCAAATGAACTTTTTCACTATTTATTACTTACTTGGTGGAACTTCATCAGGAGCAACGACTGCAGTAACCTCTCTGGAAATGTATTCAGTTAGAGGAATGGTGGCGGCAGATGCGATATTTTCAATTAATCTCGAAATGTTTGCCAAATCTTCTCCTGAGCCATCTCCAAAGACATTTTCAGACTCTGACTCAACCGGCTCTTCGTTAGGCATTGGATATGAACGTTGAAGGAATTCATTATCTCTAACACTGCCGGAAGATTGGTTTGCGGTGCTCGCATCTATCTCGGCAGATTTTGATTTTGCCTTTTCAGCACCTTTGGGATTTGCCGCCTCTGCTTTTGTATTAGGCAAATGAAACTCGACATCCCTTAGAAGATCTCTGACAACGTTGATGATTCTTTTCTCCGACTTCTTTATTTCCTTCACTAATTTCTGCTCCAGTGTCAGCCGGACTGCAGCTTCTTTTCCTTCAGCTTCATCTTCATCATCGCCTTCTCTTTCAGCATCAGCTTCAGCATCACCATCACCATATCAGCTTCAACATCCGCTTCATCATCTTCAAGCTCTATCATTTTTCCCCCCACGCTCTTTTTCCTCTTAGTCCCCTTCCCCTTCCCTTTCCCCTTCTTTTCATCTCCAAGAACTGCTTTCCGCGTCAGCAGTTCTTGCTCACGAATGCCCTCCCAACAAAGTCCCTTCGGATTTCTACGAATATGTTCCATCCATATCTGAACATCGGGATCGCATCCCTCATAGTCGTCCAGATCAAGACGTGAAAAGTTTTCTTCGCGATCAGGACAAAGAATACTTCGAATATCCTGAAAAACAAAAAATAGTCATTATTACCCTCTGTGACCCTTGTTTTCCTTGTGACCCTTGTATAATTGTTACCTTAGAATCTCCGATCAGCCTTATGACTTCTGCGTACTTCAGGTTAATACTGGGTTTAACCATCTTCTTGCACATTCTTGGGCATGATGGATCCGCATTCTCTACATCAACATACCATCCCTTTCCGCCCAAACTAGGGATGGTTTTGAAAGGAAGTAACTGCAACATTAAAAAAATAAGAATGCAAAAAGTATGAAAAAATTCAAGTTATTCGAATAATATATACAACTTACCATTAGTGGGATCATGAAACCGCCACAATAGCATTTTGGTTTCGGTGATTCCCCGCTAACGTGCTTGCGGCAAGTATCCACAATCTTCTCGAATGTGTAATGCCCCCATGGAAAGCCTTCACAAAATTCTAAATCATCAACCATGTCAATGAGATCATGCCTGATAGAGTTGTCTGATGAAGGCTTGTGAGCAATAACTTGTGCCAACAACAACAAAGTTTCCAACCTCTTTCGGTCCTCGTCATTCTTCGCCTTCACAAGTTTTCCAATGATTTGTACGGGGGTCACCTTTCCACGGCCGAAATACTTCCGCCTGAATGTATCACCCCTTTTGGACTCCCATCCTTTGGGATATGGTCCGCAGTTCAATCCGGAAATTAGTGCGTGCTCCACCATAGAGTTCCGGATGAGAACACCGTTTAAGACGAACCACAACTCATTCTTGTCCCGTACAATCACGGAGTGATTTAGGATGATAGACATTTGAACCTTAGTCAATGTGGAATCACATTGGAAATGGAATAAATGCTTAAATTGCGATTCCTTCTCGAAGTAATGCACGTCGTATTCATCTAAGATTCCTCTCAGCTTCGTTATTGTCTCGTGAGGATAACACTTGGTGGTGATCTTTGGCATTCTGTCCATGTGTTTGAATTGATACACAAACTTCGGCTTTGGGGCCACCTGCAAAATGACCAATTAATTAAAGAATACATTATACTTCTACCGACTCAAGCGACTCATGCGACCCATGCGACTCATGCGACCCATGCGACCCATGCGACTCAGCCGACCCATTCGACTCAACCCACCCTTTGACTCAACCGACCCATGCGACTCAACTGACCCATGCGACCCAAAACGACTCACTAAGACAACCGACTCAAACGACCCTTAGATCCCCTGCGACGCTCAAGCGACGATTGCGACCCAAACCGACTCACTGAGACAACCGACTCAAACGACCCTTAGACTCCCTGCGACGCTCAAGCGACCATTGCGACCCAAATCGACCCACTCAGACTCAACAGACTCACTGACACTCACACCCATTTCAAATAAATAAACCATTCTAGGACTCGACAGCCTGCAAACCCTAGAAATCGACGCTCAACCGACCATCGCGACCCAAACCGACCCACTAAGACAACCGACTCTTGCGACTCAACCGACTCACTGAGACTCAACCGACTCATTGACACTCACACCATTTCAAATCAATAAACCATTTTGAGACTCGACATCCTCCAAAACCCTAGAAATCGATCTACTTACACTTATTGACGCCATTGAAGATTGACTCGTGCTCTCACGCCATTAAAGATTGACTCGTGCTCTTTTCTCCACCGCTGCTGATTCTAGCCATTTCCTTCTTGCCAACTTCGAATCGATCCCTCTCAAGTTCGAAATCACTTGTTCTTTCTTGGCTTTTACTCTCCCAGAATGCGGGTTTGGCTTTTACTCTCCCAGAATGCGGGTTTTTTCACGTTCGAAAATTAAGGGTAAACTTGTCTTTTCTCCAATTTTTTTCCGATTAAATAATTATTTTAGGGAAGGGTATTTTTGAAACGTGTTAGGCTTTAGCGTACGAAGGTATTTTTTTTCCTAGTGTTATTTTAATAAGGGGGATTATCAAAAATACCCCTGTAGGGCTAAAAGACTTCAAAAATACCCTTCCCGAAAAAAAAAATTTTCCGCTTCAAAAATACCCTTATAAATGCTAAAATTCCCAAAATACCCCCTGCGACCCTTCTACCCAGTTTGACCCTGCGACCCAGTGACCCAGTACGACCCTGCGACCCAGCGACCTAGTCCGACCCACCGACCTAGTCCGACCCTCTACCCAGTTTCACCCTGCGACCCATTGACCCAGTACGACCCTGTGACCCTGCGACCCAACCCGACCCTGCGACCCTGTCTGACCCTGTCCGACCCAGCCGACTCTGCGACCCAACGACCCTATCCGACCCTGCGACCCAGTCCGACCCAGCCGACCCAGCGACCCAGTCCGACCCTGTTCGACCCTGTGACCCAGTGCGACCGCCGGAACTGCCAGAAACCGCCGGAAACTGCCAGAAATCGCCGGAAAATGCCAGAAATCGCCGGAAAACGGTCGAAATCACTGAAACTCACCTACAAATCGCCGGAAATCGCAAAAAATCACCGGAAAATCGCTAAAAACGCTGGAAATCACTTAAAATGACTGAAACATTGTTGGAAATCGCTCGAAAATTGCTGCAAACCACTCAAAATAGAAGGAAATCACTCGAAAATGGAAAGAAATCACTCAAAAATTGAAGGAAATCGTTCGAAAATAGAAAAGAAACACTCGAAAATGAATGAAAGGAATTCTCTACTTTGTCTTCCATCTTCTCAATTTTCGTTTTCCATCTTCTTATATTTGCCTTTCCATTAAAAGTACATATATCTTTTTCTCCATTTTTTTTTTCATCAGATTTAGGAGGGTAGTGTTGAAGTGTTAAGAGGGTGCCCTTTTAATAATTTCTATCTAACAAAGATTAGAAAAATAAAATATATTTTGTGATTTTCCGAACTATTAGGCCCATCAAGCCAATCAAAGATCCGAGATTTTTCGTCTCTTTTTCTTTTTCCGTCTGAATAAGAAAAGCCGATCACTCCGTTCCTCGCTAAGCCTCCGGCGTCCGCCATGGCCGTCCCCGCGGAAGGTTCTAACCTCTCTGGTCCCTCTTCTGAATATCCATTTCTCTAGTTCTTATTCCCTTCTCCATCACCTCCGCCCAATTGAGAATCTTTCTCCTGCGTTTCTATCTCCTCCGACTTTGTTCGCCAGTTCCTGTTCCTGTGTGTTTCATTCGTCTCTTGAGACTCTATGTTCGGAAGGTTCGAGCAGTCTCTTGGATTACTTCTGGAAAATTTTGATGATTTTTATGTTTTTCCTTCTTGTCAAATTCCGGTATTATGGTCGTTAGGGCTTCTCCGTGTGGTATTTTATATAGAGATTTAGGCACTAAGGAGGCGAATTTCATGTTCAAATTAATAATTGCTCATGTTTCATGGATTTGATTTTTTGGGAAACTCGGGCATTATGTGAAGATAAGAAATGCTTCACGTTGTGGTCTTATAAGCTTTCTTTGGAAAGCGAGGTTGAAAGTTTTGTACTTTGACGGCACCGAAGAGATCTTGTAAGGGAAAATTCCCGAAATTTATAAACTGCGATGGTGAAATTTGGAGCTAAAAATAGGTATATTCCATGATCGTAGTTACTAGTTTGCTACATTCCGTTCGAGTTACTTCATGCTGGTTTCGATATTCTTGGATATCGGTGTAGCATCACTGGAACTTTTCAAAAGCACTTTACTGGGGTTTAAATTATTTTGTATCTGTTTGTTTTGTGTACATTAGTGGCTAATCGCGAAGAAGCTTTGGTGAATGGGAATTCATATGATGGGGTCCCAGTTCAACGCCCAACAGCCAATCTCTCAGACATATTCACTAATGAGGGAGAAGTCCTTGCGTGGTCTCACACTTGGTGAGGTGGAAAAGCATCTGCAAAATCCAGGGAAGCCTTTAGGCAGCATGAGGCTCAACGAACTTCTTGAAAACGTTTGGACTACTGAAGCAAGAAACCCCATAGGAACTGATGTTCTTGAGAGTACCTCGTCTTACTCATCGCACCATTACCAGGGTTCTTTAAACATGACTTTGTGGTGGAGTGGGAAAACTGTTGATCAGGTGTGGAATGAGATCCAAAAGAATCAGAAGAATGGAGACATTGGGGATAGTGGTATCAAAGTTGAAGAAAGAGAACCAGCTCTTGGAGAAGTGACTCTGGAGGATTTCTTGAAACAGGCTCAATCATTGAGTCCGAATGTGGAAATGGATTCTTCTGTTGATCCCATGTCGCCTGGGAGCTTGATGCAGCAGTTGAGCGTATCTCCATCGCCATCTTTCAATGTACTTTATGGTACAGCATCCTCAGGCAGGAAAAGAGTTGTGGAACCGATTGAGAAGAGTATTGAGAAGAAGCTGAAAAGAAAGATTAAGAATCGGGAATCAGCTGCACGTTCAAGAGCTAGAAAACAGGTTTTGATCCTTCCTCATTTTCTTGGGAAACAATTGCAATTGTTTTATCCCTTTTGTCTATATCAATTTTAGTTTCTTGTTTTGTGTCTAACAGGCATACCACCACGAGCTGGTTAACAAAGTCTCTCGTTTAGAAGAAGAGAACATGAAGCTCAAGAAAGAAAAGGTGCGCCTTCAGATATATGCCCTCTATTTTGGTGTTTAGATGATCCTGCCTATTGATTTACTTATTATTCTCGATTAGATCAGTTATCCTTATGCACACAGCACATATAGCTATCGTTGATAGGGCATAATGAATGATATTTTAACACGGAGGTAAGAGCATTCGCTCTTTGTAGATTGAAATACCCTACAATCAAGGAGAAGGAATATCGAATTGCTCTCACTCGTACAAGAATACAACTCTGAAGTAGTTTGAGAGATGCTCTCACTCATACACTTCCCCACCTAAATCCAGAAATGCTCAATACCCTTTACCCAAAATAATAAAGTCCTATTTATACTAAAACTAATAACACCTACTATATTTTATTCACAAGTTTAGTACATTATTAATCAAAAAGTCTCTAATACTATTCCTAAATACTTCTTGAGGATGCTTGCTATCTCTCCCCCTTGAAGTTTCAGCTTGTCCTCAAGCAGAAAACTCAGCAATTGTTTTTCAAATTCTTCAGCACTCATGTCACTAAATTAAAAAATTTCCAGCTTCTCATCTCAACGATGTTCTAAAGCCTGTTATGGCTTAACTATCATATATAAATCAATCATATGATAATTATTAGGAATAGGTAGTGCTTCAAAATTATCCTTATAGCCTTTTTATAATTGGGAATCATGAAATACATGCTGAATTTTGACTTCAGAAGGTAACTTTAGCTTATATGCAACCATACCAAGCCACGGAGAAATCTCAAATGGCACATAAAACCTTGGAGTCAGCTTTTGGAAATTTCTCTGGAGCAACGCTTATGTCGATAAGGTCGTAGTTTAATGAAAACAAAGTCACCAATGTCAAAATTTACCTCCCATTCAATGTTTATCATCAGACTCCTTCATTTTTTTGTCGACTAACGTGGCATCTTTGATTTCTAATTCTCATTCTAACTCAAAATTCATAGTCAAAACTTTGTCACATATGATGAATGACAATGGCTTTCTTCCATACAAAACTTGAATTGGGATTAGCTTTAAAGCAGTATGATAAGAGGTGTTGCACACAACTTCACCCATGCAATATATTTGGACCACGTCCTCGGATGGGATTTACAATAGCAACGTAGATAAGTTTCTAGGCAATGATTAAGAACTTTGGTATGGCCATCTGTTTGCAGACAGAACGATGTGCTAATCTTCAATTTTGTTACTGACATCTTAAACATGTCAGTCCAAAAGTTACTTAGAAAAATCTCTTTATGCTCTCAAAATTAATTTTGGAAAACCATGCAATTTAACGTCCTTCACAAAGTTTTTGGCTACTTCTATAGTAGTTAAAGGATGCTTTAATGCAATAAATGGAGCATCCTTAATCAATTTTTCAATCACTATCGAAATTGCATTAAAACCGATATGTTTCAGTAATCCTTCAATGAAATCCATTGATATGTCTTCCCAAGCCTTCGTAGGTATTGACAAAGGCTGCACTAAATGTACAAGAGACAACGTAGAATATTTTTGCTTCTGATAGACCACGCAACGAGAAATGTATATTGAATGCTTGTATTCATTCCCTTCTAATGGAATACGGATTGAATACTCAGTCGTGCTCTCCTAACATACCATATGGTAATCATGGAGAATTAGTTTTATGAAAACAGATTGTTTAAGAAAACCAACTTCTCTTTGTAGAACAACATTTCGTTAACCATCCGATATATTAAATGTGCTTCCTCATTTTTCTTTAATGTTCCAACTGTAGGCCCCAAAGTAGCATCCAATTCCACTTCTCTACTCACATCCTCCCTACGTAAACTGCTTGGAATCGAAACTATCATACACAAATTGTCTCTCATAACTTCAGCAAATTGATTCAGACTTAACAACCCATTGGCGACCTTATTTTCTGCACCTGGCTTATACACAATGTTCAAGTCATATCCCATAAGCTTCATCAACCATTTCTGATTCCCTCCTTTCTAAAACAGGAAGTCAAAACCCTGTTGGTTCGTACGAACCAAAAACTTCCTCTCCAATATTTTGTGGCGCTATCTTTGTACAACCAACACTGTTGTATTTAGTTCCCGTTCATAAACGGGTTTAGGATTCTCTATATCAAACAACCTTTTACTAAAATAGGCTATGGGTTTTTGCTCATGCATCAAAACTGCACCTATTCTTGATCTCAATGCATCCGCTTCAATCAACCATAGTTGTCTTCAGCTGCTTGATTGCCTCTTTCGCTTCCTTCAACCACGTGAAAGCGTCTTTTTTAACAAATTTGTTACTGTTTTGGCAATTTCTCTGATATTCCTCGGGCTCTTTTACCCTCCATTGCTTCCATCTTGGTTGGTCTGTTACTACTCCGTCTTTTGATATTATGTGGTCAATATATTCCACTTTCGGCTGTCCGAAAAGCTTGTTTCTGGTTATCATATAGCTTATGGTGAATCATTGTTTTCAATAGAATCTCCGAATGATTCACATACTACTTCGTATTATGATAAAAAAATACCAATACAAAGTTTATAAGTATGCTCAAAATATTTGATTCACAAGTGCTTAAAAAGTTGGTTGAGCATTTGTTAAACCAAAGGGCATTACTAAAAATTCATAGCTTGCGTGAGTTTTAGTTGCATACTCTTTCTGCAGCCTTATTTGATGAAATCCAATTTCGAAAATATTTCTACCCCTGCAATTTATCTATCAATTGATAACAAGGAGTATAGTAAACTTATATCGAATGGTGGCACAACTAAGCGTCCTATAGTCTAACGCAAAATCTCCAGCTCATCAACAATACTAGATTGGATTGGAGAAAGGAGTTTGACTTTGACAAACAATGGCCGCTCGAAGCACACTCTTCACTAACTTCCATAATTGCTGGTTGTATACTTGAGGATATCTTTACAGACGTATTTTGTGACCATGTCCACTAAACATAGATAAAGTTGAATGAACTTTTGATATTGCCTCTCCAAAGTGCATAATCCCACCGAATATGACCAAGGAATTGTATAGGCAAGGGTCACCGCAAAGTTCCTTTGGAACTTCATCTTCTAATTTATCCAAGTCAAATTGGACCTTTCCTTGCGTCTCTCTATAACCACCGGATCCTCATAATGACTTCTGCATTGTTTTTTTCTTTTATTAAGATAACAGAGCTAGCAAATTTAGGACACTTAAAATGAGTCTCAGCAGCTATTTTATAATTGCAGGAATTCGAGTTGATGTTTCAAGGGAAAGAAGATTCGTCAGAACCCAAATACCAGCTTCGGAGAACGAGTTCAGGTTTTCTCTGATTAGTCAGTGTCCTTCCTCCTCTCTCTTATAAAAAAGTTTTGCAAAGTAGGAGGACCCCTTTCTTTCTTTTTGTTTCTCTCTTATTCGGGATTGTGTTTATATATGTGTGGATATACTGTTATATGCACAAGCAAAAGATGTGCCCTTTTTGTCTATATCAAGCAAACCCTCTATATATTTGGTAATAAATTGTAGAATTTTTGTTTTGGAGAATCATATTTGTTCTTATTTCTTATTTACAAATATCAGAGTTCTAACAGTGGTTAGACTTTAGTCAGATAATCAATCCGTATCTAATGTCTAGGCCGATTTGTCGTCTAGTAGATGTTTAGTTGGTTTTGGCTTTTTTTTTGCATAAAATTAAAATATTTAATACCATCTTTAAAATTTTGCCAAGTATATAAAACTACAAAAACATCAATTTATAAAATATGAAATTTAAATAAAAAACAAACATAATCATAACATTTATTTTCTTAAAAACAATTAATGATTTTTTCGTATATGTTCCACCTGTTCGATTTATTGATTGGATTTAATCCGAATGCCGCCATCCGAACTTCTGGACGGGATGATGATGGTGGTAATGTCGTCCAAGTTGATTAGGAGTTTAATTAACTGTTAAACTTCACTATCCAAAAAGGCGTACAAAAAAGACATGGCATACCCTTTTGACACCTCTGGCTTGTCATTCTCACTATGAATGATTGATTACAAACATTTCCTATTGATTCATAAATTTTTTAGTTTCCTTCACTAATATGTATTTTCTGTATAAACATTTAGCTTTCATATTCGGAAATCATCTCCGGCATCGTAAATTTGAAGTCGGATTTTACCAAAATAAAAATTACATGCTTAACGAAGAAGTCATGAACAAATTAAATAAAAACACGTATACATTTTGGGGTTTGAGCAACGCAGTGTGGCATAAATAATACAACTAAGCATAACAACTCAAATATCATTATCATTGTCGAGAAACACATATTTTCACCCATTATTCTACAAACACTACACAACACAAAGAGGGGGCAAGAAAGAAATAAATTATATAAAAAATTCCCCGTATAGCAGACATACATGGGGAAAACAAAATAGCATGATGATTTAACAAAAGAGAAGAATGGAAGGAAATTTCAAGGCAACGATAATGGCAGCAAGAGAATAAGAACTCAAGAGAAATGGGTTTTCCTCACTTTGCCATCATCACTTTGACAAACTCCTCGTAGTTGATTTGGCCGTCTCCGTCCACATCCGCCTCCCTTATCATCTCGTCCACTTCCTCATCGGTTAGCTTCTCCCCGAGGTTCGTCATCACATGGCGAAGCTCAGCCGCAGAGATGAAGCCGTTCTGGTCCTTGTCGAAAACCCTGAAGGCTTCCTTCAGTTCTTCCTCAGAATCAGTGTCTTTCATTTTACGAGCCATCAGGTTTAGGAATTCGGGGAAGTCTATGGTTCCGTTACCATCTGCGTCCACTTCGTTTATCATATCCTGAAGCTCAGCTTCGGTCGGGTTCTGCCCCAGTGACCGCATGACTGTTCCCAGTTCCTTCGTGGTGATGCATCCTAAAACCACGTTTGAGAATCGGTAAGGAGCCGAGTGAATGATGATTACCTAACGCCAAATACAGATCTTGAAGTTTGGTTCCATAAAAGTTTACTTACGACTTCAACACAAGCACCTACTCATCAGGTTCGTGATAATGAATATGAAAAGGTGGAAAATCCATCATATTCATTTGAGAAACCTCTGATTTCATAGAAGAATCTCATACAGAAATGGAATGACTTAGAAAGCTATATGACCCAATCATGGACATAAGGTCAGAACTCATGCTACCCAGCTATAATGTTAACTCTGAAAAAACTCAACGCATTATCGAAGACGCAGCTAAAGTAGTCAATATTCCAATAACTAATCGAACTCAGCAAGGTCAAAGACAATCAAGCCCATGAATTTCAACCCTACCATATTTTGGAGGGAACGTATTAAAAGCATAAGATTGCAAGTTTCCTAAACCTCCTAAACCTAGAGAACCAGATAGTAAAATGCGGAACGTAAAATTTCAAATAAACATTCATGTCCAAGAGGAGAAAATAAGATGCAGCCAACCTCATTCCGAGCATAAGCCACAAACGATCGGGATACCAAACCAGATATAAAGAAAATCCCAATCGCTGCGCCATCAGACTCGAATGTAAAATCCATAGAATCTAGATCAACGCACGAAAATACGAGACAAAGATGCAGAAAAAACAACGAAATCATCCAATTCTTCAATGTCGAAGAAATTGGACAAAAGGAGATAATGAGAGGTGAAATAGAAAAACGTTACGAAAAAACTAGAGCAAACAGCATGAACATCAAAGTAAGCATCAACGCAGATAATCACGAAAAAACAAAACAACGGAAAAAGCGGACGCAAAAAAGG
The DNA here is from genome assembly GCA_036759665.1 of Gynandropsis gynandra. Classification (NCBI taxonomy): domain Eukaryota; kingdom Viridiplantae; phylum Streptophyta; class Magnoliopsida; order Brassicales; family Cleomaceae; genus Gynandropsis; species Gynandropsis gynandra. The sequence goes on from CM071863.1 coordinate 12,894,077, forward strand.
AAATAAAGAGAGATCCGAGAGAATAGAACCATCTCCGTCCTTGTCGAAGAGGCTGAAAGCTTCCTTGAACTCTGAGATCTGGTCGTCCGTGAGCTGATCCGCCATTTTTGGTTCTACAGGAACTTCCCGATCGATGACAAGAGAGAGAGAGAGAGAGAGAGATTATTTGTATATCAATGCGATTTGCGGTGAACGTGGAAGGAAAGTTACGTTGAATTATAAAGGAGAGAGAAGGTAGGAAGAGAAACAAGGCCCATTAGGCCCATTTTCACTTTTTTTTTTCTTTCTTTTATTTTAAATTGTATTATATATATCATGAAGGAAAGTAAAGAGAACGATGCTTTCGCCTCCACGTGATCTGTCACTCCCACTTTAATTGATATATGGAAAAAGAAGTTTATTTAGTTTTAGTGATAAAAAAAATAGATCACAAAAACTAGAATCGAAAAAAATATTCGAAATATTCGTATTCGAGTCGTATTTGATTCGTATTTGAATTGAAAATTCAGATATCTGTTGATACAAATACAAAATTAGTAATTAGATATTCGACAAATACAAATATAAATACAAATAGTAGACTCAATTATGTGAACTATTTGTATTCGTAAATACTAAATAGAAATTTTAGTTAATATGCAGATATATATATATATATATATATATATATATAACAAAATTGATTTTAATGATCAAATTGAAAATAAAAAATATTATTAATCTCATTTAAACACTTATTATATAAATATATAGATAAATATACAATATATTTATGGTTGGAGAACTAAAATATCAAATACTTTAAAATAACTAATATTTTTAAATATTTAATTTGCACTCAAAATTGGTTATAATCTAAATGGATTGGATAATGTTATAGAGACGATACAAAATATAAAAAATAGAACTCACTAAATATATAACTTTAGGCAAGTTTATTTTAGTGTATTAATTTGATAATCTAACAATTTATTTCATCGTTTTACGTGAGTTGGCGATATTCGTAGAATAATCGATGAAACTAAATTTAAATGACTGATATAGAGATGAATGTGAGGATTTGATGTTTTGTTTTATTTATATTATGTATTTTTGTATCTTTGTGCGGTTTGAATTTTAGTTTTAGATTTTATTTGATGATTGTTAGTTTATTGAAATTATTTTTTATATATTTTTTTACGTTAAATAAATTTAGGTTCAAATACAAATATCCGTATATCCGACAAATATTCATATTTATAAATATCCGAATTTACAAATACCAATAATAAGTCTGGATATTCTTCGAATACAAATACAAATACAAATAGTCGAATATTCGTAAATATTCATTATTTGCCCAGCTCTAACCAAAACAGAATTTATTGTTTTTTCTAAAATTAAAATATTTAATTATTCCGATTTTTTAACCGAATAAATATAATTTTATTAATCAAAATTTTATATATTTAAAACTTTGTTAAATAGAAAATTCTAATTAGTATTGTGTTCTTTATATTTAACTAGGAAACCAACCCGTGCGATGCGCGAGATCGATAAAAAAATTCAAATTGTGATGTTTTGTGTAATTGAAGATTGTAATAAGAAATGTGGTTCAAATGATAGTTATGTGGTCTATTTAATATAAATGTGATAAAAATAATAATGTATTGAAACAACGTGAGTTAGAAAAAAAAAGAAATGAAATTTGGTGTTATAAGCCTGTTATAACCCATGAGAGAGTTGACAGTATTATGAATTTAATAAAAAATCAACATGAAGACTGAAATATCATATGGAATGTCAATGCGATTGTTTTAAGAAAATAATGTTCGGTCGGTGATTATATTGGTTTTGATTGAAAGAATCTGTTGAAAATTAACGATTTGTAAATGAATTTATAGTTGAAAGATAAATGTATTAAGAGAATGAAATGAAAATTATCTTATAGGTATAATAATTACCTTTAAATACCACTGACTGAGTGAATAATGATAACGTTCACGATCTATTTTCCATATAAATTTTAGAAGATGTTGATATTAAAGAGACCTAAGACATGGAAACACATGTAACGTAGCTTAAAAAAATAAAATGAGGTTATTATTTATATACATGTCTGATGTACTGAGTAGCTCACTGATATTTCTTCATAAACAACGTTTGTAATGGATGCTTGTTGTATGCATTCTTTATTGAGATCTAAAATTCGCAAGCCATTAGCAGAAATAACTCTTGATAACGCAACATACAATTGGGCGTGGCTGAAAACCGGTCTTGGAAGGTAAAGTCCAATTTGTTTAAAACTTTGGTCTTGACTTTTATTTATCGTCATTGCATAATATAAGGGAACTGGAAATTGTCTCCTTCGCAAAGTAAAGGGTAGTCCTTAATCAGTTGGAGATAAAATAATCCCTAGTATGAGAATCTTGTTGTCGACATGGATTCCCGTTATAATCTCTACTTCCAATACTTTTGATGCTAATTGAGTGACACATTGCAAAGACCTTCCTTTTGATTTAAATTTGTGAGCATCATAATTGGAGCGTCGCATTTCTAAGAAAGCTGATGTTTTGGGAATCCAGAAAACTCGTGGGTGTTGAGGTACCCAACAATATATAAGGATTTCCAGTCTTTAGTAGGAGCACTATCAATTCCGATATGGTCTGAGCTCAAATATTTTGTTGCTTTTCCGGAAAGATGTGATAAGATAAATTCATTGATCTCATCAACATGTCCATTTTGTGGAGTGAGTATTACCCTGATCATCTCGTTTTCATACGTATTTCTTGCACGATTTAGGAGACGTTTTTGATACATATGTGATGTTTTACGTATGATTCCGTATCCGTTTTACTTGCTTTCGTGCTTTTCATGTTCTTACAGGTTTTTACGCGTATTCGGACTATTTTTGGAGCTAAAGGAACATGCACGGAGCTAAGGAGCAACTTTGGGGATCATCACGGGACAAACGGGACGAGATTGAGCATGGAGAAGCGCGGCCCGAAACTGCTCAAAACTTAAGTAAACTTAACTTAAAACATAAGGGAACTCGTGGGGCAATTAGGGCAACAATTGGACCGACTTAGGAGGCTTAAAAGGAGGCAAAAAGACGTCATTACAGCAAGCATACAGAGGGGAACAATTCAGTGAAGTTAGAGCAGATTCTTGCGAGGAGATAAGCGAGGAGCATTGGAGATCAAGCACCACCACTTCGGTTTTGTTTGGTTTTTATGTTCCTTAGACTTTCTACTATGTTTATGTTTCTTTACAGACGCATGAGCGAGTAGTTTGTTTGTTCTAGGAGAAGGGATTAGCCCTTGGCTATCCCGAGACCGCTTTTGATCTATTTTGAATGCATCTTCCCGTTTTAGTTCATCTATTCTTTATCTGAGTTCTTGAATTTACTTGTGTTTGCGATGGCCACGTAGATGCATGTGTTAGGGGTTAGGAGAAGGACCGAAAGGAGAATTCTAGTCCTAGAAAGTCAGGTTTAGAACAACCGAGGTTAGGCCACGAAAGTAGGGTAGCAACGGTTGAGGGTGAACGGGCGAATCACAGAGTTTATGGGTTTAGTTCATGGTGTCAGCCACGAAAGTAGGGGGCAGCTTGTCTAGATCACGTGTCTATGCCTTGAGAGAGGGTAGATATCATGTTAGGATCGTCCGCCTTAGATAGCTTTAACTGGTATTGCATGATAGATAGGTTGGTCGTTGGTTTCGGTAGTCTTGTGGTGAAACCGGATTCCTAGGACGTTTGTCTCATCGTTAGAACTCAAGTAGCTTATTTACTTTTAGTATTTCATTCTTCATCACCAATTCTTTCGTAGCAATTTTGATTCGTAGTTCGGGTTTAGGTAGCGTTGCATAGTCTCTGTGGGATCGACACCTAAAATACTACACACGTGCCGTGCACTTGCGGGTAGATTAGGTTATATTTAACTCTGATACGCATCATACCCTTTTGGTAAGATATTCACGATTCATGTAAGGTTCAATGAACTGTGGATATGCTGAGTCATCAAGTGCTCTAAATGGGTTCGTTGTGACATGGAGCAACAAGTCTTCTCTCCAGCTTCGTACAAAAGGTTGCTAGCTTCAACTCGGTTGAATAAGAATCAATTATTCTCTCTGCTGCCCATTTCTTATTCATTCAGGGCGCTCGGCCAGTGCATGAGGATTCTATCATCGTCACCATACATATGAGCGGTCATATTCCTTTTAATTGTTGTACCATTTTCCACTTCCAATAACCATTTTACGAATTCAATCTCACGCTGATCAAGGCGCATATTTTGTGTTAATGTGTAGATGTGACATGAATGCCAAAGGTGTGATCGACTTAATGATGCTAACACCGTGTCTGTTCGCCCTCCTTGAGTGACCGATAAGATTTATCTGAAATCACCGCCAAGAAGAACTGTTTTTCCACCAAATGTTTTGTCATCTCCTTCCATAGCTATTGGAGCCATAATATCCTTAAACATTCGATCCAATGTTTCAAAAGTGTACCGATGTGCCATTAGCACTTCATTCCATATAATTAAATCTGTTTTTTCAGTAAACCTGCTAGCATACTTCCTTGTTTGATATCATACCGAGAGGGATTTTGAAGCGAGAATGAGTTGTCTGACTCACGGGGATAAGCAGGGATGCTATGTCCGATGATACAATTGGTATTACAACTCTTCCTTCCGATATGAGCTTCAAAATAATAGTCTTATATAGATGTGTCTTTCCCGTTCCTCCTGGACCATACAAAAAAATAGCTTCCTTGTTCAACTGATTCCATAACTGCGGTAAAAATATGTCGTTATTCCTTGGTAATCGTTGCGAATAATTTCCTATGTTCTTCCTTATCAAATTCCATATCGTATTGCATTTCCTGCCTTAAAATTGTGTGCCGATTTTATCCAATATGCTTTTATTCGGCGTAGGCATGCTAATGTAATCTGATAATGACTTATCATTTTCACTTAGAATCTTCTGAATCTCTATTAAAGTGTATTCTTGAATCTCTTTATCGGATAAACGAAGGTCGTTGAATTTGAATTCTTTTTTTCCTATTCAATATATCATCTGCCAATAACTTCCAATAATCATTCCAAAGATCTAATGGATTGGTCACCTCACAATATAGCAATAAAGTTACAAACAGCCGTCTCAATTGTGGTTGCATTGCCCATTTAGTAGCCTCATTCATCGCCAATCGCCACTCGTTATCTCCGTCTAACAAATCTCTTGCAATGTGTACCTTTTTATAAGTGGTATATTTGACACCATCGACCGTCTTTATGTCATCATAACTGGTAGGTCCTTTGACAATGTTTAGCAACATTCTAAGATAATATAATTCCCTTGAAGCTGGGTGGATGTTGACTATTCTACCAAGGGATAATCCTCTTCTCCTCTGAGACCAAAACTTATCAGAACTATTTCTTCTATACCTGGTTTGGCTATGACTTTTTCAAGATCTGAAGAATCCTCAAAATTTAAACCCTGTTCATTTTCCAGATGCATCGATAATCGCATAATCGAGGGTTTCTGGTGGTGTATGTTGAAGGATAAGATGCGCCAAATTGCTTCACATGAAGATGGGTATCAATATTTTAGATAATTAGTTTCTCATTTATTTCTATAATTGGTGGCTTATCTGTCCTTGTTGTACAATCATTGTCGATCCCCATCTCAATCGCTAAAGATGTTTTATTCACTCCTTTTTTTATGTATTTAAACAAATACTTTATTGCATTTGATCTACTGCACCATTCAACATTAATATGTGCCCTATATTTCTTGAAGATCTATAGGTTATGAGGAATAACATAATGATTATCCAGTTTTATATCACCCTTCATCGTAATTTTTTTCTCGTCTTTCTTACGGCGGTAGATGACAAAACCTGATTTCTCCACATACCTGCTGTCAATGTATGTCCTAGGATATTTTTTCGTACAAACACTATTTTCCATACAGGGTGAGTTTGTCCGATTTAAACCACAAGGGTCATGCATCATGTGTTGTTGTACCATATTGTATCCTTCACCATCTAGCTCTTTATCATGTAATTTTGAGTTGTATAAACTTATCAATGTCCTCAATTGTTGGATTCTTGAACATAGATTGAAGCCATATCAGAATATGTGCATACGGTAACCCACGCTTTTAAAACTCAATAGTGTATATAACTGGTTGAAACATGTTGATCTTAAAATGTTAGTAATTAGCTAAGAAATATTTATAAAGTCAACAAACGTTCGTTCAAAATTATATGTGACGTACCTGCCATTGGTTTAGGAGAAAAATTGTCTGCATTGATATCTTCCAAAAAAACAATCTAATTTCCTCTTAAATACCCGTTTTTAATGTCTGGCCTATCACTTGCGGATCCTCCATCGTACATCTTGAGGTGATTCCATATTTCAGTCCAATTCGAATTTGTAGTAATTGTCACAAAGAGGTCTGGATTCTCGTACCATGGACATATAGCCATCGCATCATGGTAGTTTTCAACCATATAATGTGGTCCGCCTGCAAAAGAAAGGGGTAATATAATTCTCCTTCCTATAGACTTAGCAGTTTTATCGCCCTTTCCAATAGCATCAAAGACATTATTGTATATATCTAACCTCAAATTGTTCTGATTATTTCTAGCCTAACGTATTTGTTCATGTTCAATTGCAGTGTATACATCAACAACATATTGTTGGAATATTCATCCGCATTTGATTATCGTTTTGCTTTCAGACAACCGCGTTTGAATTTGATGTGACGAAAGACCGCTTAATCTTCTTCCCAGAATCATTGTATGGTATCTCCTTGTGAAACCTATTTTGACCATATGGGAACAAAAACGGATATTGTAGACTCATAAATAATGGATGTAGATCGCTTATCTTATAAAGATCGCTAGATGGTTTCAACTATAACATAACATCTCGTTCACCAATAGTTGAAGCTAAGTCTTCAATAATCAAACTAGCAACTTCATTTCTTGTCGGTAATCCATATTGTTTTTCTTTCTTCTGGGGTTCAATCAATCGAAGCGAAATGTCTTCGAAATGGTCTGCTTCATAACAATCACGTGCCTTACCAAAAAATTTTGTCAGGTGGTTATGATCATCAACCATTTGTATAAGGGCATCAACAATTTGCTCGTTTAGAGCTCCAGCGCTTGTAGTTTGCCTCATCGTACTTATATGATTATGAACCTCATTGGAAGTATCATATATGTAACGTTGTGCGAACTTTGAAGGGTCGCATTGAATACGCAGTAAAGACCCTATATGATGATGATTTTGTCCATGGATGCGGAATGTGAATGAACCAGTGCCTGGTGTCACAGAATGGTCTACCTTGGCACCTATTGAAGTGAAAGCCAATATTGAGTTATATGCTCTAATGTTTGTTCTGAATGAAGGCGATTGGTTGTACAACTCTTCGAGCAAAGATAGTGGGTGGGGGACTTTTGGTAAATTAACGCGGTCTTGCATGCAACACAAGCTAAATAGAAAACTTCTCGTTCTTTGGTCTCGTCCTACACTTTCATCAAGCCAGACTAATGCATCACAATGTTGGCATTTAATGATGGACTCGCTTATTTGAATAAGTGTAGTTGGCTAACCTAATTATTCGCGAAGTAAGTATGCAAATTAAATCAAATTTATGAAAAAGTCGTATATATCATGAACATAACTCGTCTTCTACGCAGTGCTTTCTTCTCCAAGATAAGAGATTTTCTTAAACAACGTGCAGCTTTACAATTGAGTGCTATATATAATGCACAACATGATTAAAAAAAGCATAATAACTTAACTCTGGAGTTACAAACAGAAATGTAGTAAAAAAGTGTTTGTCATCATATAGAGAAGACTTGGCCAAACCTTTTTATCGCATCTGTATGGGGTTTTAGGGTTTATTAGGCTGGTAGTTTTGGTGGGTTATGGTTTTGGTAAAGCCACCGATATTAGTGGTTTCGATGGGTTGAGGATTTGATAAAGCCACCGATGGTTTGGTTCGGAAGGGGAGTAATTAGGGATTTGCTAAAGCCGCTGATGGTTTGGTTCGAAAGGCAGATAAATATTAGTGTTTGTGCATTTGTTGTTGATGTTATAGCTAGAATTGGCAGTGGTGGCTGGAATTGGAGATCTATATAAAGAGTGGTCTGTCAAATAGCTTTGTTTAACTTTCCTAAATGGTTTACGGTTTACAGAATATATTTGGAAACTAAAATTTGTCTCCAAACAATGAGAATATTCTGTGGAAAGAGATATATTAGTAAACTTAACTTTGTTTCATAGGTTGTGAGATGCAGTCAAATGAGTCAAGCACTAATACGATACAGGTATTTCAATGACACTTTTAATTTGTTTTGGTTATACGATAATACAATGATCGGAACATGAAAAAAATAAAAAAAAAACACATCATATCGATGGCCTTAAGCATCTTAAATTGTAGTTAAATAAAAAACACATAATGCAAAATCCATAAAAAGGTTCAATTGAAGTAGAAAAAATGCAAAATTAAAATTTGTGAAACTAATGATCCAAATCATGTTTCCATGATATTCTTTCTAACAACTAAATTAGCATTCATACCATTTCAGTGTCATTTATGCTACCATCAATTGTACAAATCCCCTGTAAAAAACAAATTTACTTCAAATAGAAAATATGATTTAGAGACACATAAAACAACCATAGAAAGTTTAAGAAACATACCTCAATAACATTTGGACCTTTTATATCTAAATTTTGATGCGAAAATATACACAATACCGTAAACGATTGATGATTAGGCGTTAAATTATAGGAGGTAACTTTTATTTGAAATGTAAAACTCTTTCCTATAATGTCCCTCAAACATTTAGGAACAACTTCACATCTATCAACATGTTTTACAATAAAACCTATAAGTTAGAAATCTAGGAACATAAAATACATAAATTCATTAAAAATAATAAAACCATACTTCACTTTCAATAAGTTTAGCAGCTTGTTTGTTTGTCAATTTGGAATTCTCACGATCAAATGCAACGAAATGTGCAATTTCTTCACCATCATAAACAACTAAATCGACTCTAAACCTTGTCACCCCAACCGTGTTTGTGTCATGGAAATAGCTGCAAAGCAAAGAATCAATTGTTTTTTAAGTTTCCTCGCACTTTCTATATACAATGTAAATCCATCCATTATTAGTTAGCGCGTCTATCACCCGAACATGGTAGTAGAATTCTGCCTCCTTCATTTTACAGTGTTAATATACAATAAAATCAAACTATAATTTTAAAAATATACAATATTGAACATTGAGAAATATACCTTATGTTTAGAGTTTGTTATATATTCATTTAATTTGAGAATCGATATTGTTTTGAGCTTGACAACATGGTTGATTTTTTATGGTTGTGAACAGCATCATCAAGCCTTCTTTGATGTTGTTAAAAACATATTAACATGAGACATGAAACATTTAATTGAAGCATATTGTTATAGATATAAATACACACACACTTAATAAGATAAAACAAACGACCTTTCAATGAATTCAACTAATGTTGAAGCTTCACCATCAAAGCAAAAGTGCGTTGCCGAAGTAGCATTCAAATATAGGTTACCTATAAAGGGATGAGAGAACTAAGAAAAGCTAAAAACATGCACAAAACAAAAAAGTTGTAATCTAATTGTAAACAATAATAATCCATGGCATTGATAAGCGAAAAATAATTTCCGAACGTGAAAAAACCCACGTTCTGCAGTTTTTCGACGTGAAAAATTGTCAAATCGTGTCAAAAGCAAGAAAGAACAAGTGATTTTGAACTTGAGAGGGATCGATTTGAAATTGGCAAGAAGGAAATGGCTAGAATCAGCAGCAACAACATTAGTGAAGAAGAGAACACGAGTCTGTAACACCCCTATCTCGGAACTACCTCAGGACTAGGAGTGTCCACCATCACTTCCAAGAGGTGGCTACACATGTCATCTCTCAAACTCATTTATAAAATAAAATAAATGATTTATTCCGATATAATAATGGTCCGGACTAAATAGCAAAACAAATACGTAAAGATCATAGTGACGATAAATAAATTAATGAATACGAAATGCAAAATAAAACTCATCGAGACCTCGTGCACTCATCTCCCATCAGTCTGCTGTGAACCTTCATGTTGCTGCTCAACCTCGTTGCTCTTTTTCCTTGCCATATTGTATCCATCCACGATGGCCCACAAATAGGGTGAGTACGAAATACGCACTCAGTGAGATCAATACGTGTACGTACTCTGTGCCACGTATTCTCCCGCTCGAACTGAATATCATAAAATAATGATATATCCAAAGTCTAAACTAAAGATATACAAATAACTCTACCCAACCCGACTGAGTATCAAAAGTCTAAGACTAGTACCACACTAGATCATAACACAGAGTCCACATGACTCTAGCTCGGGCATACGCTCGCAAAGTCCAAAGGACCCCATCACATTGGAAATCTCGCAAGGTCACAACGTACCCCAGCTATTAGTACAATACAACACTCCGTCGCTCGAAAGGTTACCACAACCCCAACACGGTACGACGCTAGCAGATCCACTGATCTGACTAACTCGACGCTCCGTCGCTCGAAATGTTACCACAACCCCAACACGATACGACTAACTCGACGCTCCGTCGCTTGAAGAAGGATCTTCAATTTTCATCGCGTTCTTCGTGGGTGGATTCTAATCGCGATTGTGGTAAATCTCTAAATAATTCATTGTGATATTTACTTAATGCGAATATTTATATTATGGAAATTTATGGAATTAAATGGATCAATAATAAGGAAAATTTGGTCGGTCTTGTTGCTAGCAATATTAGCCAGAATCGTCAAATCGTCGGGAAGCTAAGGTGATGATTTTCTCCACCCTAATTTCGGATTTATGATCGATTTATGGAAGATGTTATATTTTTAAAATGAGGCATGATCATAATAGGATTTATAGGTTCATAATGGGAAAATTGAGACGATATAAGTGAATAGGATTAAACTCTAGTTTAATCGTATGAGAATTGATGATAAATATATGAGTTGTATAAATGACTAGAGATGATCTGGAGAATTGACGTACGACCAAGTGTTGGGTTCAGAAAACGTCAATATTTGGGTTCGGTGTTTAAGCCGAGTGAATATCTTGTTAGTGTGCTCGATCGAGTGATTTCACACTCGAACCTTCGGAAGAAGGTGTGTGCGAGCGCGTCGGTGAGAGTTGAAGAGTATCAGGTCAATGACATTAGTATTGCGACACTTGGATCTGGGCCGGCATCATACCGTGCTGGGGTTGTGGTAACCTTGCGAGCACAAAGCGTCGAGTTAGTCAGGTTAGTGGATCTGCCGGCGTCGTACCGTGTTGGGGTTGTGGTAACCTTTCGAGTGATGGAGCGTCGAGTTATTCAGATCAGTGGATCTGCCAGCGTCGTACCGTGTTGGGGTTGTGGTAACCTTTTGAGCGACGGAGCGCTGTATTGTACTGATGGCTGGGGTACTTGTGACCTTGCGAGATCTTCAGTGTGCTGGGGTCCTTTGGACTTTGCGAGCATATGCCCGAGCTAGAGTCGTGTGGACTCTGTGTGTTATGATCCAATGTGGTACTAGTCTTAGACTTTGGATACTCAATCGGGTTTGGTAGAGTTGTCTGTATATCTTTAGTTTGGACCTTGGATATATCGTTATTTTGTGATATTCAGTTCAAGCGTGAGAATACGTGGGACATAGTACGTACACGTATTGATCTCACTGAGTGCGTATTTAGTACTCACCCTATTCGTGGGCTATCGTGGATGGACAGGGTATAACAAGGTAAAAGAGCAACGAGGTTGAGCAGCAACATGAAAGCTCACAGCGGACTGATGGGAGAGGCGTGCACGAGGTCTCGATGAGTTTTATTTTGCATTTTGTATTTATTTTATTCGTTTATCGTGACTATGATATTTACGTATTTGTTTTGCTATATGGTCCAGACCATTCTTATTTTGGAATAAATCATTTATTTTATTTTTATAAATGCGTTTGAGCGATGACACGTGTAGCCACCTCTTGGAGGTGATGGTGGACACTCCTAGTGTCGAGGTAGTTTCGGGATGGGGGTGTTACAAATTGGTATCAGAGCCCGGTTTCAATTTTCGTATTTATCGTTTCACTTGATTTCAAAGTGTTTTTGCGAAATGTTTTAATAAAGTCACGAGACCTTAGTATGCATGACTTGAAGTGTTAAGTTGAGGTTCTAAGCATGGAAGGCTAAATGGTTAACCGTGTTTTATGGATAGTATCGAGAATGATTGGCTGACTCTTGTCATAAAGCGTACAAAGTCTCTTTGGTTATGACGATAGTTTGAAAGTGGAATGTATAGAGATATCGTAAGGAAAGTCTTGAAAGTTACTACTAGAAGGTGGAAAACATGACCGAAAAGAGAATTTGAGGATATTATTATCACTATCGAAGACACTACTACCGCCTACTCTGATGAATCAAAGACAAGTGGAGATGTCAACTTCTTTCTATGTCGTGAATCACATGACTCGATTCAGTATTATAATATAATATAGATGTATAATATCTTCCATAAGGGGATGAATAAATATTTCGACTTGGAAGGACCTTTCAGTTATCAAGATGTTGATTAGAGAGATTTAGTTGAATATTGTGTTTTGATATTTGGTGGGTGAAGGGATTTTTTGTGAGATGAAACCCAAAAGAATGTCTAGAGCATTGATTTCCTTGGATTAGGTTCAAATAACCTTTTCAACTAAAATATGTGTCGCACATTGTATGTGGAGCGATGGAGTTGGTGTTCCTACATTTATGCATGGTCAACACATGTTGTTAAGGAATGCATCCAAAAATTCAAATGAAATATTAAAATGATCAGGTATGAATCATTGCCCGAGATACTATAGAAGCTAACTTAGTAGAGAAAAGACTCATCGAGGATGGCATCTTAAATTTTTCAAATGCAAAAAGGAAACATAAGTCGTCCAACAAGTTTGAAGGAGACATGATCAGATAAAGTGGTTCTGATTTTCAATTGTAGTTATTCGAAGTGCTCATGTTATCACTAAGGAAGTGAACATGTTAGACAATGACAAGGATAAACAGAGGAGCAGGATGCCTATAATGCGATAATTTTGAAGATCAAATTCGTAGTTGTGCTTAACAAGTAAGAGAATAAATTATAGACAAGAAAAATAGAGGTAAGAGAAAGCACCAAAGTGTAAGTCATACAATCGAAGGTATACACCATGAGAGAGTATCAATAAATGTGTGAGACTAAGAAGAAAAAGCTCGATTTATTTTCAAATCGATCAAAATGGAAGGTTACCCACTCATATGATTTTCAAAATCAGTGTTTTGCATAGTTTCATGAAATCATCGATGGCTAATCAGCTACTAATTTCGGAGATCCAACAAGTATGTTCCAAGTGCATACTCTAGAGAGTCGAAATATAGACTCTAAAAAAAGTTTTCGATGGATGCGATTGATAACGTCTATTTTGTTCTAGTATTTTCATATATTTTCATAATTCATTTGGATTTTACCAAGCATTAAGCATCATTATCATCCCGTTTTCAGTCATTTTGGAGCTAAAGGACGTGTACGAGACAAAGTACCAACATCGAGGATCATCACGGAATAAAGGGGACGAGAATCAGCAAGGAATAGCCACTACCCGCGCGGGTAACTCCCTAGCCCGAGCGGGCATTTGTTACGGCGATTTTGTCCATCGAATTGAGCACGAGTCAGGCAAGAAATACCACGCCCGGGGCCTCAGCCTGAGCGGGCAGCACTTCAGCCCGAGTGGGCAGCACCTCAACTCGAGCGGGCAGCACTTCAGCCCAAGCGGGCTGCCTATTTTCCCATCGCGTTCTTGCGCGATCTTCCACGCCGTACCCGAGCGGGTCACTTACCCTGCCCGCGCGGGTCGCGTCCATCACCTGCAACTCCAAATAAGTTAATTTGACTTAAACAAATGGGAGTTTGTTGGGGACTTATACAATAAGGAAAACGCCTTTAGAGAAGAGGAATAAGTGACCTTTCGCTGGAGAAAGTAATGGAAACGCCACCCAACTTATTCAAGAATGGAAAACTCAAGGAAAGAAAAGAGAGGGGTGGCTGCTGAAAGGAACTAAAGGGGAGAGAGCTTCAGGGAAGAATGGACACAGAAAAAAGGAGAGAAAAAAGAGAGCACACGTAGAGGGAGAGAAAGAGAGCAGAACACGTACAAGGGCAAGGACGGGGCGACGAAGCCGGAGCACAGAGGAGCTGTTGAAGACGTCGGTAATAGAATAGGGAAGGATCTCATTCTTTATCCATGTTGAATATAGTTATCTTTTGTGTTTCATTTTCTAAGTTCATGTCCGAGTAGGTCCATAGCCATGGGTTAGAGAGCTTTGTCGATGTGTAATGACGTTTTGTTCTTAATTCTTGGTTATAATATTTGATCGTTTCGGATTGATTGGTTGTTCGTAATGCTTTTGTTCTTGTCGGCCACTTGAATGAAATGTTTATAATAATCTAATTGCATTGGGAGATGAATTGGATTTTGGAACGTAGCCATGATATGAAGTTTCAATTGATTTAAAACCTTGGTCGGTCGGTTGATTGAACTTAGGAATTAGGATAGCGATATTAATGCATCTAGTAGGTGAGATTACACAATTGGGAGATTGGTAGTACGCATGCTAGATTGTGGGTTTAGGCATCGGGAGAATCATTCCCTAGAAAAGAGCTTGAGTTCCCCGAATACGTAATGATATCTATAACCATGATCTTGTTAGAACTTCGTTGCATCATCGTGCATCTCTTGAAACCTGTGGTGTTTAGTTCATTGAGTTTAATCCGATAGTTAGTTAATTAGTTAGTTTATCTTTATTCGCATTCCCATCACTAATTGATTTTACATGTCCTATTCATTAATTTGCTAGCTTTACAGTTGCATCGATACCTCGTGTTCGATCCTGGTACTATACGATTCGTATTCTTGCGGAAGCGTTAGTCTAGGTAATTATTACTTGAGATTAACCACATCAAGTTTTTGGCGCCGTTGCCGGGTAATTGATTACGGCTTTAAAGTTAGGATACTTTTGAATTAGGATATAGTCCTTTCCGGAGTCTTATTCGTTTTTCGTATTTTGTTTTATTTTATTATTTTTTCTTTCTTTTTGAGTCAAAGTTTTTTTAACCTCTCGGAGCTTAATCAAATTTTGTGTACTTTATTTTGCGAGGTACATTGAACAAGGTCCACTCTTTGTATGCCGATATAGCTGATGTAAAAGATCAACTTTCCGAAATTTATCATATGCAGTCTAACTTATACCATCCGCATTACTCAGAGCAATCATGGGAACAAGAAGTTTGGGGGTATGAAGAAGTGAACTACGAGAGTTACAATCAGCCTTTCGGGGATACATACAATCACGGATGGAGCGATCACCCAAACTTCCCGTATAGGAACTCCGATGGTATGCTGAATGCATAACATCTATTGGGGAACTTTAAGCCATGGACGCAGCCCCAAACTCAGAACTATCAGTCATATGCGCCTCAGCCACAGCCAAACCAACCCGAAGCAGCCCCCGACATTACCAGCTATGTTCGCCCGCTTCCTTGAAGTACTAGAAAATCAAAACAACTTGTTGATGGGAGTGAAAGCAGAACAAGAAAGCTCCAATAAGCAGATGGATGGCTTCCTTAGACAATTGGACACGCAAGCTGCACAACTTGCACAAGGGGCATCACGACCACAAGAGGTTCTATCGGGAAGTTCAGAAACAAATCCTCGTGAGCATGTCAACGAAATTTGCCTAAGGAATTGTAAGACGGTGGATCAGCCTACTTCAATGTCTGAAAGGGGTGAAGCATCTATCACAATAGCGAAAACGGTTGTCAACAAGCTTAAGGAGAAGCTCAATGAGGAAGAGGAGCCAAAGTATGTAAAACCAGATCCGAGGCCACCTCCATTGCCACTCCCACAACGTCAACGCATGAAGACGGTGGATCAGCCAAATCGCTCGATATTTGAAAAAGGAGAAGAATCTAACACGGCAGCGGATAAGGCTACGGACATTGATAAGCATAAGAAGAAATCCGAGGTGAAAGTAGAGTTCCGCTTAATTGACACACTTGGGCAGCCGTGCGTTATCGATTTTGTGTTCCCCGATGGCGTCTTTGAGAATTTAGCCGAGGAAGTTTGTGAGGAATTTCGGAATACGGATTCCCTAGATATGAATCTCATAGCAGCTGGAGAAGGATTATACAAGGTACCAAACGAGCTGCTTGACAACAAAAAGAAGAAGGAACCCCCCGACTGGGACTTCCGCACAACCCGAGCTAAATGCGGTGCAAATCAGTACATAAACAACCCCGAGATGCCGAGAAGCTACATCAAACGTCCAGCACACAATTGGAGCACTGACAAGGCACCCAAGGTGAAGATGAAGCCTTCACCACAAAGGCTCACGCACCAAAAATCTCTGGAGACGCTGAAGGAAACAAGCAACGAACGCCTAACCGGTTTCATGGAGTACACAACCGGACTTATGGACAGCTCGACCAGAATTTTTGGACAGCACGATCTAGCCCCCAACTTAGAGAACATCATGACCGATCTTAGGGAAGAAATGACTAATCGTGCAAGGAACTCAACTGATCCGCGTGCTACGCCCTATTGAGCACACTATACACGTGAGACGCTACGCACATGACGACGTCGAGGACGTCCACCTGATGAGTAACATCATGGTCAGGCTCGTGACCTTAAACAAGCGCTTCTCGGGAGGCAACCCGAGCCCCACATCCTTTAGTTATTTCGTTTTAGTTTTTTTTAGAATTCGACTCTTATTCTTTTTAGAAGCATGCTCCTTACCAACAACCCTGATGTATCGTACTGGCTCCTTTGGATTGTATGACTTTTGTTACAGGTTTTCCACTTTGAAATCATCCACAACATAAGGAAAGATGCGAACGCCCAGCTATATCAACTTGGGACAGCAAGCATGCATCAGGTGTACGCGTTCCTATTTATAGTATTTTTCCCCGAGTTTTTGCGTGTTAGTCCTTCTCTTAGGTATTGAACACTGGGACGGTGTTCCGTTCAAGTCGGGGG
>CM071863.1:12916581-12951300 GCA_036759665.1 Gynandropsis gynandra
AACGATGTAACGAAGTTCTAAAAGGATAATTGGTCTTAGGTATTGTCACGATTTCAGGGAATTCAAGCTCTCCTATAGGAACTGATTGGCGTAGACTTGTCCACTATCTAGCATGTATATACCAATATATCTATTGCGCATCTTACATACATAGACTCATTACGACCGCTATCCTAATCCCTAGATCCCATCGATTGACCTGGCGTAGATTCTAAACTGATTAAACCCTAAATCATGGCTAAGTTCCAAAGTCTAATGCCCTGGCGTTGGTTTATTAGACTTCTAACATCATTCATTCGAGTGGCGTACAAGTAATGAAAGCATTAAGATCAACCATGAAATCTGAAAACATGATCAAATACCGAATTCATTCATATCGAGTGGCGTACAAGTATGAAAGCATTAAGATCCACCATTCATTAAGCACAAGACTTCATTACATGTTGGCAATACTCTCTAACCTATGACAATAGATCTACTTGGACATGAACTCAGAAAACGACTATAAGAACGCTTGAGGATCTATTACAAGCATGTGCTTTGGAGTGGCCTGGTAGTTGGGAGAATCATTTACCACTTGTTGAGTTTGCATACAATAATAGCTATCATGTTAGCATTGGGAATCCACCATATGAAGCATTATACGGGCGACCATGTTGCACACCCTTGTGCTGGACTGAAGTGGGTGAGAGATCTATCTTCGGAGCAAAGATTGTCGAAGCGGCCATGGAAAAGATAAGAATTGTTAAGATGAAAATGAAGATGGCTCAAGATCGTCAGAAGAGTTATGCTGATCTAAAAAGGAAGGATGTTGAGTTTAACATTGGAGATATGGTGTATTTGCGAATTCAAGCTAGGCGAGGGAGATCAGGTGGGAGTCGAGTAAACTAGCTATCATCACGATTCACGGGACCGTTTAAAGTGATTGAGCGAATTGGAGTAGTGGCTTATCGATTGGAGCTTCCCTCATCTTTAGAGGGAATACATGATGTGTTTCATGTATCATTGTTGCATAAGTGTCTATCAATACCAGAAAAGATACTTGTTGAGCTACCAAAAACCTTGAGGAAAGACTTAACGTATAAAGAACGTCCAATACGTATTGTGGATCACCAAGTGAAACAGTTGAGGTGTAAGCAGATTCCGATGATAAAGGTTGTATGGGAACATCATGATGTGGAAGGAGCAACATGGGAATTAGAGGAGGATATGAGACATAAGTATCCCAAGTTGTTTGAAAATGAGGTTTATGGTTCCTCTATTCATTGAATACAAATGCTGCCGTAAGAATTGGAGATATAGAATTCGAGGACGAATTCCTTTGTAGTGGGGGAGAATTGTGAGAGCCGTAATGTTAGGGAAGTCAGTACCACCGACTTCCATATATATATATATTTAAATATTAGGTTAAAAAAATACAAGTGCACGGTTCTTTTAGAGAGAGAGAGATAGAGCAACCACCGAGATAGAGAGAGGGAAGAGAAAAAAAGAAAGGGAAGAAGAAAGAAGAAGTAAAAAAAGAAAGAAGAAATTGAAGAAGGATCTTCAATTTTCATCGCGTTCGTCGTGGGTGGATTCTAATCCCAATTATGGTAAATTTCTAAATAATTCGTTGTGATTATTCACTTAATGCGAGTATTTATATTATGGAAATTTATGGAATTAAATGGATCAATAATAGGGAAAAATTGGTCGGTGTTTTTGCTAGCAATATTAGCCAGAATCGTCAAATCGTCGGGATGCTAAGATGATGATTTTCTCCACCCTAATTTCGGATTTGTGATCGATTTATGGAAGATATTATATTTTTAAAACGAGGCATGATCATAATAGGATTTATAGGATCATAATAGGAAAATTGAGACGATATAAGTGAATTGGATTAAACTCTAGTTTTATCGTATGAGAATTGATGATAAATATATGAGTTGTATAAGTGACTAGAGATGATCTGGGAATTGACGTGTGACCAAGTGTTGGGGTCAGAGAACGTCGATATTTGGGTTCGGTGTTTAAGCCAAGTGAATATCTTGTTAGTATGCTCGATCGAGTGATTTCACACTCGAACCTTCGGAAGAAGGCATGTGCGAGCGCGTCGGTGAGAGTTGTCATGTGAGGAGTATCGGGTCAATGACGTTAGTATTGCAACACTTGGATCTAGGGCGACATCATACTGTGATGGGGTTGTGGTAACCTTTCGAGCACGGAGCGTCGAGTTAGTCAAGTCAGTGGATCTGTCGGCGTCGTACTGTGTTGGGATTGTGGTAACCATTCGAGCAACGGAGCATCGAGTTAGTCAGATCAGTGGATCTGCCAGCGTCGTACCGTGTTGGGGTTGTGGTAACCTTTCGAGCGACGGAGCGCTGTATTGTACTGATGGCTGGGGTACTTCTGACCTTGCGAGATCTTCAATGTGCAGGGGTCCTTTGGACCTTGCGTATGCCCGAGCTAGAGTCGTGTGAACTCTGTGTGTTATGATCCAGTGTGGTACTAGTCTTAGACTTTGATACTTAATCGAGTTTGGTAGTGTTGTTTGTATATCTTTAGTTTAGACCTTGGATATATCGTTATTTTATAATATTCAGTTCAAGCGTGAGAATACGTGGCACAAAGTATGTACACGTATTGACCTCACTAAGTGCGTATTTCGTACTCACCCTATTCGTGGACTGCCGTGGATGGACAGGGTATAACAAGGTAAAAGAGCAACGAGGTTGAGCAGTAAGATGAAAGCTCACAGCGGACTGATGGGAGAGGCGTGCACGAGGTCTCGATGAGTTTTATTTTGCATTTCGTACTTATTTTATTCGTTTATCATGACTATGATATTTACATATTTGTTCTGCTATTTGGTTCGAACCATTCTTATTTTGGAATAAATCATTTATTTTATGTGTTTGATTGATGACACATGTAGCCACCTCTTGGAGGTGATGGTGGACACTCCTAGTCCCGAGGTAGTTCCGGGATAGGGGTGTTACAGAGTCAATCTTCAATGGCATCAATAAGTGTAAGTAGATCAATTTCTAGGGTTTTGTAGGCTGTCGAGTCCCAAAATGGTTTATTGATTTAAAATGGGTGTGAGTGTCAATGAGTCTGTTGAGTCTCAGTGAGTCGGTTCAGTCGCAAGAGTTGGTTGTCTCAGTGAGTCGGGTTGGATCGCAATGGTCGGTTGACCATCGATTTATAGGGTTTTGCATGCTGTCGAGTCCCAAAATGGTTTATTGATTTGAAATGGGTGTGAGTGTTAGTGAGTCTGTTGAGTCTGTTGAGTCTCAGTGAGTCGGTTGTCGCAGTGAGTCGACTTGGGTCGCAATGGTCACTTGAGCGTCATAGGGGGTCTAAGGGTCGTTTGAGTCGGTTGTCTCAGTGAGTCGGTTTGGGTCCCAATGGTCGCTTGAGCGTCGCAGGGGGTCTAAGGGTCGTTTGAGTCGGTTGTCTCAATGAGTCGATTTGGGTCGCAATAGTCGGTTGAGTTACATGGGTCGGTTGAGTCGTTAGAAGTATAATGTATTCTTAATTAATTGGTCATTTTGCAGGTGGCGCCAAAGCCGAAGTTTGTGTATCAATTCAAGCACATGGACAGAATACCAAAGATCACCACCAACTCACGAGACAATAACGAAGCTGAGAGGAATCTTAGATGAATACGAGTTGCATTACTTCGAGAAGGAATCGTAATTTAGGCATTTATTCCGTTTCCAATGTGACTCCACATTGATGAAGGTTCAAATGTCTATCCTCCTAAATCACTTCGTGATTGTACGAGACAAGAAGGAGTTATGGTCCATCTTAAACGGTGTTCCCATCCAGTACTCTATAGTGGAGCACGCACTAATTTCCGGATTGAACTGCAGACCATATCCCAAAGGATGGGAGTCCAAAAGGGGTGATACATTCAAGCGGAAGAATTTCGGTCGTGGAAAGGTGACCCCCGTACAAATCATTGGAAAGCTTGTGAAGGAGAAGAATGACGAGGAACGAAGGAGGTTGGCAACTTTGTTGTTGTTGGCGCAAGTTATTGCTCACAAGCCTTCATCAGACAACTCTATCAGCCATGATCTCATTGACATGGTTGATGATTTGGAATTTTGTGAAGGTAAGACTGATCGGAGATTCTAAGGTAACAATTACACAAGGGTCACAAGGAAAACAAGGGTCATAAAGGGTAATAATGGTTATTTTTTGTTTTTCAGGATATTCGAAGTATTCTTCGTGCTGAACACGAAGAGGTAGGTTTAGTTTTTGATCTGGACGACTATGAGAGATGCCACGATCCCGATGTTCAGATATGAATGGAACATATTCGTAGAAATCCGAAAGCTATTTGTTGGGAGGACATCCGTGAGAAAGAACTGCTGACGCGAAAAGCAGTTCTTGGTGATTAAAAGAAGGGGAAAGGGAAGGGGACTAAGAGGAAAAAGAGCGTGGGTGAAAAAATGATAGAGATCGAAGATGAAGAAGATGAAGGAAGGGTAGGTGTTGCTGAAGCTGAAGAAGAAAGAGATGGTGATGCTGAAGCTGAAAGAGAAGGTGAGGATGAAGGTGAGGATGAAGATGAAACTGAAG
Source organism: Gynandropsis gynandra (assembly GCA_036759665.1). Lineage (NCBI taxonomy): Eukaryota > Viridiplantae > Streptophyta > Magnoliopsida > Brassicales > Cleomaceae > Gynandropsis > Gynandropsis gynandra. The sequence continues at coordinate 12,921,151 of CM071863.1, forward strand.
GAAAAGAAGTTGCAATCCGTTTGACACTGGAACAAAAATTAGCTAAGGAAATAAAGAAGTAAGAGAAAAGAATCATCAACACTGTCAGAGATCTTCTAAGGGATGACGGGTTTCATTTGCCCAATACAAATGCAGAGGCGGCAAATCCCAAAGGTGCTGAAAAAGGCAAAATCAAAATCTGCCGAGATAGATGCGAGCACCGCAAACCAATCTTCCGGCAGTGTTAGAGATGATGAAATCCTTCAACGTCCATATCTAGTGCCAAACGAATAGTCGGTTGAGTCAAAGTCGAAAATGACTCTGGAGATGGCTCAGAAGAGGATTTGGCAAACATTTCGAGATTAATTGAAAATATCGCGCCACCATTCCTCTAAATGAATACATTTCCAGAGAGGTTACTGCAGTCGTTGCTCCTGATGAAGTTCCACCAAGTAAGTAATAAATAGTGAAAAAGTTCATTTAAGTCAATTTCCATCGAGAGTCGGCATGGGTCGCAAAAGACGCATAAGTCGCACGGTCGTATAAGTCGAAGGGTCGCATAAGTCCCATGGATCGCAAGGGTCGCATCTAATGAATGAAGTAATTTTATGCAGATGCTCCAGTGGTTACTGTCGATGAAGTCGCCGACGAGGAAACTACAGTCGGTCCAGTCGAAGAGGTCGCCTCTAAGGAGGTTCCTTCCGAGGAAACTAAAGTCGGTCGATTCGAAGAGGTTGCCCCTAAGGAGGTTCCTTCCGAGGAACCTACAGTCGGTCCTGTCGAAGAGGCCCCCTCTAAGGATAAGGAAGTTCCTTCCGAGGATACTATAGTGGATCCTCTCCAAGAGGTCCCCTCTAGGATAAGGAGGTTCCACCAAGTAAGTACGGTCTTTTGAGTCACAAAAGATCGAATGGGTCACAAAAGGTCGAATGGGTCGTATGGGTCGAATGAGTCACAAAAGGTCGCATAGGTCGTAGGTCTGCATAGATCGCATAGGTCCCAGGGTCCGCATTGATCGCCATATGTTTAATGAAGTAAATTTTATGCAGGTGTTGGACCTTTATCGAAGGATTCTACGCCATATGTTGAACCTCCGTTGGTACCTAAACGAGTTTTAAGACTACGGAAGGCATATGTTGAACCTCTGCCGGCGAAAAGAGCAAGAACAGTGCGAGGGAGAGGGCGAGGGAAAGATGTTGGTGGAGTCCAAGAACCCGAAAAAAAGGTTGTTCAAGAACCCGAAAAAAAGGTGTTTCAAGAACCCGAAAAAAAGGTGGATGAAGAACCTTCGTTCTGTTGGACGCCCAAGGGATTAGAAAAGGGCTCGATAACCCGAGAACCTTCGTTCATTTACGCAAGCGGCGAAAGGTTGACTTCTCTATATATGTTCCTGACAAACTTGGACATGAGAGTTGGTGGAAATCTGATCTAGATACTTCCCTGGAGCCAGGGTTTTGGGAGATTATATTGAAGCCCGGTGAATGGCTTGAAGATGATGTAAGTTTTTTTAAACCCAAAGTCATAGAGGTCATTTTGTGTCATATGTATTCATGTGTGTTAATTTTTATTTTATTTTTTACAGCAATTGGAGGAGGCGTTGTTGATGCAGTATTGTCGCATGAAGACATTCCCCGCGATATTTAAGAAACTTTACGTTTTTCTTGTTTATTTCATGCAGATCCTCAAGCTGTGGTCGTACGAGAATATGGACACTTTTCCGGAATTTCTTAGTGATTGTTTGAATGGCAAGTATCCATTCAGAATTACGGAACCAATGAGTGATTTCGAAGGCTTTGTCTCGGTTCTAAACATTCCATCGCTCGGAAATATATATAACGAATGTCATTGGGTAGCCATCAAAGTGGATTTCAAAACCCGATGCATCACGGTATACGACTGCCAGACGAGGCTTAAGGAAACGCATATTGATCCGGTCATTGAGAATCTAAGAAAAGCTATCCCCAAGATGTTCATTCTCTGAGTGTTTCCTTCTTTGCCTTCTGGAGAAGGTAAATGGAAATATGAGTATTATGAAGGTGTACATAACAAAAGCGAGAATGAGTGTGGTGTTTACTCCTACAAATTCGTAGAAGCCTCGATAATGAAAGCACGTAATGATTTGCATTGCATTTGCGACAAAAATGTTATTTCCATGCATGAGAAGATTGTGGCTGATGTATTTAGTAATGGAAAATGTATCCCTCCACCCTAAGACTAACTTGATATTTGGTACATTATTATTTTTTTAAATCTTTGGTACATTGTTATTTTTTAAATATTTGGTACATTGTTATTTTTTAAATTTTTTTATAATAATAAAAGGAGTCGCAGGGTCAAGGGTTGAACGGGTACAATGGTCTGAGGGTCGCACGGATCCGAGGGTCGTAGAGGTACCAGGGTCGCAGAGGTTCAAGGGTCGCAGAGGTACAAGGGTCGCGACCCTCGGATCCTTGCGACCCTTGTACCTCTGCGACCCTTGGATCTCTGCGATCCTTGTACCTCTGCGACCCTCGGACCCCATATATTTACAAATACAATTATTTACAAATAATATGAATAATTTATTATTTATTATTTACAAACACAATATTATTTACAAATACAATATTGATGTTTTTGTTGATGAAAATAATAAATTGATAAATTTTCCAGAGTTAATGATGATCTTACGAAGAAAAGGGAAAATACGTATAAGTCTGCATGGTTTAAGTACACTTAGTTGACTCCTGCTCAGCTTATAAGATACTGTTGTGGTTCTGTTTTTAACAAGTTTCATGTCTGGTGACTCAAGTACACTTAATTGTATCACTTACTCCTCTAACAACTTTTACACTTATTTCTATGTAGATATAAGAAAATTATGTTATGAGTAAATGCTCGGGTCTAAGTTGGAAGATATTCAGTTTCAGTTATAACGTCCTATGATACAAAGCTAATCTAAGCTTACATACTCCTCTATGTTAAATTCTTTTATATAAGAGTATACCTCAAAGAATGGGTAATCAAAGAGCTTGTTATATGAACAAAAGGATATCTACACAACGTCCTAGAGGGTGTTGGATTTTTATATAAAAAAACAAAAAGGGGGAAAAGAAAAATAAAATATATATGTTGCTGAAGCTTGTCTTAAGTGAAGAACAGACATGAGTAAGTGTACTTAAAATAATCAGTCTTGTGCAGTATTTGACTAATTCTTAATAGTCTGATTTACTTTGCATTTTTTTTATCATGTTTAACAGCTCATTTTACACAATGATTTGACGAGAAAGTTCAGTACTCGAGTGGTTCTCATTAAAACAAGGCGGTTTTCTGAAATTTATTTGTGGTTTGATATTTTAGTGGATGATGTGACTGGTGCAGTTATTTCCATTATTTTTTTAAATCCTTCTTTTTCGTCTAAACCGCAACTGCATTTAACCTTCTTTAAACCGCTACTCCTCATTTTCATTTTGAAATTTCGAAACCCTAACATTCACTTGAGAGAGAAAGGAGAGCAATTTTTGGTTGCAATCATCTTCACGAACAACATAGACAACAATGGAAACTAGAAGCAGTTGATTTCATGGTCTGGACGACGATGCTATTCTCCTGCTTGATAACAAACAGGTTCGAAGATGAAAGACCTGGTGTTCACAGTAAATCCATCCAAAGTTAATGGAAAAAGGTACAAAATCCTGGCTACAAAATATTTTGCTCCAAACAAACGAGATAATCAACGCTCGAATGCGACGTCCATGGTTCAAATCCAAACCATTCCTGAACGTCGTCAAGGTGCTTCTTCAACCTCGACACCACCTAGAGATGTTCCACCCACGGTGCTGACACCACAAACCGATGTTCCAACCACGGTACCTACCACTGAGAAATCTGGCCCATAGTCTTCACAGAGAGGTACACCTTTATCCCCGTCAAAAGCTTTTACTCACAAGTTATATAAAGATTCTTATGTCAATAGGTTAAAGACTCTCAAGGAAAGAGAAATTTTCTTAGAACATGGTCTTAGTGTTAACCAGTTCAAACATCTTGACATCTGGAAGTTGTTAGTGAATAGGAAACTTACACACACAGTTACAACTGTGGTACCTCAGTGTAAAGAACTGGTGTATGAATTCTACGTTAATCTAATTCCTGAAATTAAAGATTCTGGCTTTGTGTTGTTTGGAACAACATATGTTCGGGGTAAGGTTATTAAATTTCATGCTAAAGTCATTACGAATTTTTTGGAACGCCACATGTAGAGATTACTCGGACAAAAGAGCTCCAGATAGATCTTGATATGGATATAGTCACAAAGGAGCTTACTGATGGTGATCTGATTAAGTGGCCTGAACAGATTCTCAATTCTAAATTGCAGTGGGAGTATGCCCTACTGAACAAGATAGGTCGCACAAATTGGGTTCCCAACAAGAGAACGGATGGGATTCGGCAAGATACATCAATTTTTCTATATTGTTTGAAGAATGATATCCAAATAAACTTAGGAAAAGTTTTCCTTGACTCCATTGTGGATCTTGGGTTATCAAATTCCACAAAATTTATTCTACCTTTTCCGTGCTTGATTCAGAACATTCTGAGTCAACAGGTTCAAATTTATTTTCTACCTTTCGTGCTTGATTCAGAACATTCTGAGTCAACAGGTTCCGGATATCATTGGTTCCGAGGAAATTCGAGAAAATATTCCTCCTTGGATCATATTAGAGAAGCGGTATATGGCTAAAATACCGTCTTCAGATGCCGATGCTACTCCTGGTGGTAATGTCGTTCAAGAACTTCTCCAGTTGAAACAAACAATTGCCTTAATGCAGTCCACCTTAGAGGCTGCTCAGAAGTCGGTCACTGGGCTTCTGAAGCGTTTTTAGAGTAAACAAGTGTAGTTTTTGTTTTCTGGCATATTCTGATATCTTTCTGTGTTTGATGTTCTTTTAATTGAATTTCTTATCACAACATAGGGGGAGAAGTATAGGAGGAGGAGGATCGAGTGGAACAGCCAACAGACAAGGCTAAAGGAAAAAGACCGAGGAACTGATGTGTTCCTAAGTAGTCACTGTTATTTTAAGTGCACTTATGGACAAAGTTTATTTTAAGTGTACTTAATCATATCCATGGTTGAACTTATTTGTGCTGATCATATATATGGTTGGATTTATTTGTGCTGCTTGATACTGTGTTGTAATTGATGAGTGGTATTGTTATGTTTGAATCTTTTATTGCATTAAAATTGATTTCTATATGTTGATTGATGTGTGTTTATGTGATAAGAATTCAAAGGGGAGATTGTAAATGCAATAAAAATAGTGTCGTAGAATATATTTGTAAATTCATGTTATTGAGACTTGCAAGGTGCAGAAGTTTAAATGAGGAGAAATTGAAGGAGTTAATGAGAAGTTGAAGGAGAGGAAGATGGAGTCAAAAGTGGATCCGACGAAGTCAAGGCTGAGGGGAATCAGCAAGGAGGCGCGGCTGGAAAACCGCTGGAAGGCAGATAAGTTAACTTGACGAGAAGAAAAAGGTTAACTTATCTGGGCATATATCGAAGGAGTGCTTAATAACAGAGATAAGGAGTTCTTAGGTTTTAAGTGTACTTAGAGCGATATTGTATTGGAGTGAGTGAAACCGTTGAGGGTTTATTTACGTCTAACTCAGGGGGAGTTATCTGTGGAGATTTTTGGTACATTATAAAAGCAAACAAGTGTACTGAAAGATTGATTGGTAAATAAAACGAGTACTGTTTTATATATTTTGATCTCTTTGAATTAACAATTTAGCAAGTTGTCTGTCTACAAGTTTTTCACATCATTCTTGGTACACTGAATACTAAACAAACACAACGACCAACCATCATGTTGTTAAAAACGATGCAAAAGTTCATAAAACAGTTAATTATTATTGACGATGTATCCATTGGAAAATAGTTTTTGAATTGTGTAAACAATGTGTGTAAGATTTTGAGTAAGATAATTTTGTATCAAAGCGAGTTACCATGGCTTACGAGGAATTTGAAAGAAGGATAATACTTTAATCCATTTATCTGTATGATTGTGATAATGGTTTGGTCAAAGCGTTTTGGCTGAATTTATTTCATTCAATTTATAAGGTTAAAAAAGTGAAATGTTATATGTTAGTAGGAGAAGTTGAAATGATAATTTAACGTAATAACAATCTAATATTTTGTGTGTTTGAACTTTATAGGTTTTAATTTGAAGATAATATGATAAGTTGCATATAAGAGAAACTGAATTGCTGTAAGATTTTACATAAATTGTATTGAATCAGTTAGATTTTGTATTGTATTGAATTCAAATTAGGCTACAAATTCCAAATGCATTAACATGGTCAAAATTCCAATTGCAATTGACCATATGCTTAAATGGTAAAGGATGTCACACAAGAGATATCGTATACTACCGTTGATGAAGACACGATAAGTCATATGGGCGGTTGTTAGGAGTATATTCTTGATAATCTCATAAGAACATATCCCACATTAGGCTCAAACCAATCCCCAAAATCTATAAGTCCAAACCACCAAAAACTAATTTATTGAAGGAAGAAGAATCATGGCCTTATAAAACACCAACTATTCCAATACATAATCGATGTGAGATTAATCCAAATCTCATGTGATTCATGATCGTGGAGACCACTGATGGGTGATATGTCAAGTCTTTTGGATCTCACGTGTATATATCTATTATTAAAAAAAGCCAATGATCAGGATTTAGGGTATTATGTTTTTAATAAAGAGCTACTTTTGTAAACTCGTAGGGTATTATGTTTTTAATAAAGAGCTATTTTTGTTAAACTCGTGCAAATCAATTAGTATTTGATGTGTTAGTTAACTCTGAACATAATGATAAGTAATAAGAACAATAAGATGAATGTGAGATGTGACACAAGAGATCTCATCAAGTATAATTTTTTTTAGGCTATGGTGGAATCTCTTGTGGTATTGCATGGTTAAAAAATTACGACAAAATATTCACTTGTTTCTCTAATGTTTGTGATTTTAATTTTTATATTTAAATTTTAATTATAAAGAGATTATTTGTATGTATATGTAAAAGAGCAAAAATCAATAAAAAATTATGGTAATAAAATTAGTTCGTTCGTCCAAACCTTTTTAAACCTTTATCTTAAAATTGAATTTGTTGGTTGACGTTACGTAAGTATTGAATTAACAAACTAAATCGACGTTAACACCAAACTTAACTAATTTAATTTATAATATAATCATTTTTTTTAAAAAGGAAAAAATAAATTATTTAAATCGTGAAATAGTTCAAAAAATATTAGCTCTTCAGAAAATGAATTTATGGAAAGGAATTGAATTTTTTGCAACCCATAAAACAAATTAATTTACAGATTAAAGCTTTTAAAAACACATCATTTTTAAAATGTTAATATATTTTATTAAATTTATTCAAAATGTACTCATAATTTTTTAAAATTTTCTTGCCATTTTATATATTTGTATTTTTAATTATATATTATATGTATATTATAATATTATATTATTTATATTTTATCATATTATATTATTTATATTTTATAATATTGTAATATATTATTTTTCGAAAAAATATTGTACAAAATTGTTTTCAAAAAAAGCAAAATAAAGACTAATTCATATAATCCGCTGCTGAAAATTTTCATTACATGGCTTAGAAGAAAAATGAATTGGGTTGGGGCCACCCGTAGTCGTGAAGGACATGGCCCAAATAACCCTAAACCTGATCTAACCCGACCTGATTGACCCGTCTCGTAAACCCGGAGCCTTTCACGTCACTCAGAAATTGAGAAAGAGAGCTCTTCTCTCTGTCTGGCTTGAGTCCAAAGAAAACCTTACTCTGATCGTGCTGTATAAGACCACGACGAGGACGAAGAGGAAGAAAGGAGAAGAGGTATTAACAAGATGAGCAGCATTGGTACAGGATATGATCTCTCCGTCACGACCTTCTCTCCCGATGGTCGTGTTTTCCAGATCGAGTACGCTGCCAAAGCCGTCGACAACAGTGGGTCAGTTCCTAAATCTACTACCTCTCCTTCTTCATTCTCATTTTCGTTTAGATCAGATTTGGCTGTTGGGTGTTGCGTGGCGTTTGGGGTCCTCGTAGTTCACGAATTAGGGTTTTGGGGTTTTTTCCTTGTCGCTTGTGAGGTGAAGCTCATGGCTGCATTTTTTTTTATTTTGCAGAACTGTTGTTGGAATCAAGTGCAAGGATGGAATTGTCATGGTATATTTTTCTTCCATTTCCTTTCCTTTTTGCCTCAGTTGTTCTTTCGGGTCCTCGAGTTGGAATTTTAGCGTCGTTGGAATAATTTAACCTTGAGCTTGTGTATTATTTTGTTCGGACTTGGATTCGTGCAAGTACTGATTGTTCTACATGTGCGTTTTGTTGGTATAGCATTGGAATTAACTATGAGTGTAGTTTGTTAGTTTAGTATTAGGGCCTTCGTTTCCCATAAGCAAGTTGGTGTTTTATTCTTAACTTCAGATGATCCTCTCTCAGATCTCCATCTTGATAATTTTCTTATTTACGTTCAATCAGCTTTCTCTACAATTAGGCATGAGAGGTGAGTGGTAGTGTTAAAACTTGATTTAGGCATTCTCTTACCAAATTTTAGTTTTTTACTTGTAGGGTGTGGAGAAGCTTATTGCGTCCAAGATGATGCTACCGGGTTCCAATAGGAGAATCCATTCAGTTCATCGTCATGCAGGCATGGTATGGTCGTTTCCTTTTCTCTGTTTTTAACCCTAGAGAATTAGTTTCTAAGCTCTACATATCATTGTTGGATATTTTCTTTACCATGTTCATTGTTCCGGTTATGTATCTGTTTCTTTTCATGGTCTTGACTGTTTCTGTGTGGCTTACTAGGCTGTTGCTGGATTAGCAGCTGACGGAAGGCAAATTGTTGCACGGGCTAAATCTGAGGCAACAAATTATGAGAGGTTTTAGTAAAAGCATTTTTATGGTTTGAATTGGGCATTCATTTTACCCAAGACTTAAGTTTTGTCATGAATCTGGTTGTGGTTTATTTAGTCCGCGCCAACTTGATTCTGTGAGCATCTTTTTTCTAGCTCATTGGAACACTTTAAAACCGCTGTTCTAATGCTATAACTTCGCAAATTTGAGAGGTTTCTGCTTAGAATGGGTGAAAAATGTTTGGCAGCCTATAATTTGCAATGTTGATACCATAATATATCCATCTATTCACCATCATGTCTGGAGATAATTAAACGGGTTGCTAATTGTTAAAACACGACTTCCTTTTTGTTGTGACAATTTAGTGTCTATGGTGAAGCCATACCCGTGAAGGAACTTTCCGAACGAGTTGCAAGTTACGTGCATTTGTGCACCCTATATTGGTGGCTCAGGTATTAACAATGCTTTGTCTACCACCACAGCATTTTCTTCTGCCCTTTCATCAATATTTTACAAAATTGTTTTTCGTTTGAAGGCCCTTTGGCTGCGGGGTTATTCTCGGAGGTTATGATAGAGATGGACCCCAATTGTACATGGTTGAGCCATCAGGCATCTCATATGTGAGTTCATCTCCGAACCTGCATTTTAAATGAGATGTTTGTAAGATTTTAGCTTAAGGATATTATGCTCAATGTTCTTGTTTGGATCTTTCCCCTGCAGAGATATTTTGGTGCGGCAATTGGGAAAGGAAAGCAAGCTGCTAAAACGTAAGCTGCTTCCACATCCCTACACTATAAACATTTTTTTATGATATTACAGTATCTGTAGGGATGCACATGTAGTGGATATGCAGATTTCCAGGATATCTGTAATGCAATCTACTCCAAAAGGATTGATAATAGTGTCAAACAAATATGATTTGTTAAAAGCGTCTGTTTTATTTCATATAAGACAAATATCATAGGCTAAAAAAGGAAAAAATAGTACTAGGTGATGAATGGTAGTGTGTAATTCAATTTCTGTGTTACTATGGTAGAAGCTTAGCTTAAACATATCTGGATATCATATTCCTTTAACTGGCTTTGAAGGGTAAGGTCTGGTCTTCTTAGAGAACAGGTTGTGTCTTTGATATCAAAACTTTGAAATCATCACTCATGTTTGACTCTCATTGCGGAAGCTGTCTAAAAAACGTAGATGCATATACTCGATGTTTTGTGTTTGAATCATTGTATAATTCGGTTTATGCATCTACCATCACTACCATATTATAAATCATGCAACCAATCATTTACATAGAGTTTTTCGTATGAACAAATGGGTTTCTTCTGCAGGGAAATAGAGAAATTAAAACTTTCTGAGATGACTTGCAGAGAAGGAGTTATTGAGGTGGCTAAAATGTGAGTATCACCTCTCTTGTAATCGTTTTCATTACACTCGTCTACTGATTTATTTTGTATAAAGATCCTTACCCGTTTAGGCCACCCTTTGCTCTTGCATCTTGTTGTATCATTTGCTTCGTGTTAATATTTAGCCAAACTTTTCCTTCATATGTAGAATCTACAAGCTACATGATGAAGCCAAGGACAAAGCCTTTGAACTGGAGATGAGCTGGATATGTGACGAATCAAAACGAGAACATCAGAAGGTAAGATCTGTTTTTTCAACTGTAAATCTAATCAGGCTTAGATCATTAGATGAATTAATATGAACATAAATGGCGGAACCTCGAGTCAGTTAGCTGATAGCAACCAACCTTTGTTGCCCGTTATCTCTGAATGCCTTAAAACGCGTGTTGGAAAGGGCAGATAGATATTCTGGAATATCATGATATGCCTTAGGCTTTGAATAAAAACGTCATTATCCTGTTGACAAGGCTTGAGATCAAAGGGTTATATATGTATGTATTACTTTTTGATGATATATGTGAGCACCCGAGCTTCTATTCATGAAAATCTACATCCCGGTACGAGTAACGCTGGAGATACTCTAGAGATTTAGGGCAAGAACTGTACATTCTCATCCGATTTTTTAACCTCGTTCTTCCTCAGGTTCCGGATGATCTCCTAGAAGAAGCTAAGACCGCAGCTAAAACTGCACTTGAAGAGATGGATGCTGACTAAGAATTGAGGTTATGTTTGGTTATTTGAAGAAAAAAAAAACATGTTTGTTTTTTTCTATGGTTGTAACTTCAAATATCTTGTCTTTGTTGAACTGTCTTAAGCTTTGTGAGGACCATCCATCACTCTTTTATGCCCCTTGTTTAGAGCCAAAAGAACGCTTATTATGTTTCCACATTCATTTGGTTTAATTTTAAAAATACACTTGAATCTTACCTTTTAAAAAAAAAAATTCTTAACTTTATACCATTGTATTACCTCTTGATTTCTCTCTTTTGACGTGAAAATTATCATTCTCTTACAACATATCAGATTTGGCGCAATTACTTTGAAATTCGTATTAGCTTCATCGTAAGTTTCTTGAAATGAGTATCAGATTTGTTGTGAATATGTTGAAATCGTTTGTTGTCAACAAAAAAATTTGTAATTTAGTATGTTTCACAGAAAACTAGTTATATACAGTGAGTTTTGTGTTTCTTTTGTATTTTTCGTGTTTCTTTTGTGAATTGGATAACTTGAGTGAGCAGTGACTAATATGTATAGATTGATTCTCCTTTTTTCAAAACGAGTCTTATATTGGTGTAATCAAAACGAGTCTTATATTGGTGTAGTCAAAATGAGTCACCGTGTCACACGGTCGCAATGAGTGACAATCTCTTCGAGTCACATGGTTGCACTGACATATTGAAACACATGGTCACAGTGGGTCACAAAGTCTTATTGAGTAGAACGATCGCACTGGATCACGATCATATTGAAACACATGGTCGCAATAGATCACAAAATCTCATCGAGTCGCATGGTCGCACCGGGTCACAGAGTAATATTGTAACATATGGTCGTAGTAGGTCACAAAGTCTCATCAAGTCACATGGTCGCACTGGGTCACAGAGTCATATTGAAACACATGGTCGTAGTGGGTCGCAAAAGTCGCACGGTCGCATTGGGTCACAGAGTCATATTAAAACAAATGGGCGCAATGGATCATAAACTCATCGAGTCACATAGGGTCACATTCATATTAATATGCATGGTCGCAATGGGTCACAAAGTCTCATCCAGTTGCACTAGGTCACAGAGGGTCATATAGTCATATTGAAACACATGGTTGCAGTAGGTCACATAGTTGCCAAGAATCACAAAGTCTCATCGAGTCGCACGGTCTGGGTCACAGAGTCATATTGAAATACATGGTCGCAGTGGATCACAAAGTCGCATTCGGTCACAAAGTCTCATTGAGTCATACGGTCGCACTAGGTCATGGAGTCATATTGAAATTGAAACACATGGTTGTAATGGGTCACATAATTTACCATCTTTTTATGTTTTTGTTACAAGTGTAATGAATTCAGTAGATTAGAAAATCACACTGATTTATTTTTTGTATGATGGTAACTGAGAAAAAACGTAAATAGAGAATCCGAATGGGTTAGTAGAGTTCAAGAAAACCAAATAGTATTTTTCTATTGTTCTCTGATTAGTCTGACATACTAGCAACTTATTGATGAGTTATGTGCAGAGAAGATGGTTGAAAAAATACAACGAAATTGTAGTTAAGTTATTTGCCCAATATTTATAAAAATAGGAAGCAACAATATATAATGAATGACAAACATCTTATTTTTTTTATTAGTTCGATCACATAAGAGGAGTTCGACCATTGCTGTATGTGGAATATAAATCGGTAAAAGTGAAGTGTGAAATGGAAATTGAGAGGGTAGTTGAACCTTTAATTCCTGTTTTTGGAAGCATTGCTAGAGAAGGTCAGAATGAATGTGTTGTAGATTATGATGACTGTGTTATTGTAAGTTCAAATAACAAAAGTAGAATTGGGAGTAATCCGACATAAATAATAAATATTTTGGATTAGGATAATTCTGATAGTGAACATACGAGCGAGTTAAGAGAAGATGGTGGTTGTGCTATGAATGTGGTAGTTAATGAAATTGTTTGTGGTAGTAATGAAGTTGGTATTGATCTTCCAACATAGCTTAAGGATGGTGATGATGATAGTGAGAATAATTTGGAAATGGTAGTTTAGGAGAAGGCAAACAATCAAACTTCATTCTTCGAGTTTGATGATCGATTGCAACTTAAAATTGAGAAAGAGTTTGATAGCAAGGACGATGTACACACATTTGTAAGAAGGATATTCAGCTGTATCTAAATCGACAGAAGCGACAAAGGGTACAACGCAATTCCAAACTATCCCATTCATAAGTGTTCACCAGCAAAAGAATTGATGGCTCATGTAAAAGCAAAGTATGGTGCCAATGTATCATACTTGATGGAATTAAGAGGCAAATGCAGTGCTCAAAAGGAGATTCGTGGCGATGACTTTGAACATTGTAGGAGGTTTTCAGGGTGGTTTCACATGTTTTCAAAAAGAAATTTCGGATCTGTCACAAATCTTCAGCTTGACGATGATGGGAAAAACTTCAAATACCTTTTTATAACTATGGGAGCGACTATAAGAAAATGGAAATATATGCGTAAAGTGGTTGTTGTGGATGCAACATTTCGGACAGGAGTGTACACGGGAGTATTGATCGTGGTAGCTGCGCAAGATGGTGAACGTCACCAATATCCTCTAGCTTGGGAATAGTCGACCGAGAGAATGACGAATCATGGACGTGGTTTATGTCAAGGTTGAAAGAGGTCATATCGGATAGACGTGATGTCATTGTGATATCTGACCGCCATAAAAGCTTAATAAAAGTGGTCAAACAAGTGTACAAACAAGCTGATCATGGTTTTTGTGTGTATCATATATCACAAAACATAAAGAGCTACATCAATAAAGGCCAAGGTAGAAAGAGTACAAATGGTGATACTGTAGCAGAAATATTCTTCAAATGTGCAGCAACATACACGGTGAACGAATTTAAAGACATATTTATTGATTTGAAGGCCAAGTACACATATGACCATTGTGGTCTTTTTGAACATTGTGACCTCTATGACCTTTGTGATTGTTGTGACCTTTGCGAATTTATCTTATTGTTGCAAATTATTTCGAGAAAGAGGAACTTAATCCCGTTATGTGGGTAAAATGCAAATTTAAAGGTGAAAGGTACAACTTATTAATTAACCATTAATGGGGTCGAGTCAGTACATTCAACGTTGATGACGTCAAAAAAGTTTTCGGTCCTAGCTCTAGATTTGTAGCGAGTCTTCAAAAAAGAACGTGCGACTGCAAAATGTTTGATGTCAATAAGTATCCATACGATCACGCAATTGTGGCTGCACATAAGGTGTATAAAGGTCGCAAGATACTAGAGCTATGTTCAACATACTACATTCGGGAGACATGACCTTTAGCTTACCGAGAAACCGTATATCCGGTTCTTGATCGCAGTGATTGGAATATTCCTCCTCAATATTCTGAAGTAACGGTTCTACCTCCTATGTTGGCTGAGAAAAGGAAAAATGGGAGGCCTAAATATAATCGTTATTCAGAACGCCGTGAGGCTAAAAAGAACCCCATCTTCGTCAAGAAAAACGGGTTCAAATGCCAGCATCACTGATAGTGTTTGGAACGTGACAACCGAGACAACGCCTACTTAAAAAAAGAAAGGTTTGTTAATTTGTAATATTATATGATTTATATCATTAGTTTGTAACATTATATTATTTGTATTATTTGGACTAAACCTTGGTGACTTTCATCATTATAAATCGATAAATTCTTCAAGTTCGCATCTACTTTTCCCAATTGAAGTTAAAGGACCACTGTATTGTATCTGCATTACTTAATGTCTTGGTAGTCGGTGGACGCAGACATCGTGTTGTATCCGTGCTACTTAAGGTCAGGTTTGCAGGTGATCACAGAGATGAGGCTGAGTAACACACAACTCTCTCTAATGAATTTTGGGGGCATGCTCCGACGTGTCTCTAAACTCTGCAAATATGACCTTTGGGACCTTTTGTGACCTTTTTTCTTTTTGTAACTTTTGTGACCTTTGTCATTTATTATAAATAAATCCATATTTAAACGTTGAAAATTTTGTATTTTGCATCTATTGTTCGTAATTATGTGAAATCCATAAATTCATTTCCATTCTTTCATCCTTATAAATCCATAAATTCGTCGACCCTCAATTGGCATCAAGAAGAATGAATCAAGTTTACATGGGAACCCATCTGACTCATGCAACCTCATATGACCCTTGTGCGACCCTCAATCGAAGTAAATTAGAACGATGTATATTTAAACGAGAATCCATCCGACTCATACGACCCAATATGAACCTTGTACGACCCTCAATTATAATAAATTAGAACGATGTGACTCTGCGATCCATGCAAACCGTGCGACCCTTCCAACCCATGCGATCCATGCGATCCATGTGACCCTTCCGACCAATGGGACCCATGTCAGACTCCTATTTTCCGACCCTTATGACCCATGTGACCAGCTATGCTTTTTTTAATACTTGTGTCTACGACACACTCTCATCTATCCATCCATCTCTCTACTATTGAAAGGTTCATCAAGTTCTCTAATTCTCATCATTTCACCAATTTGAGATTGAATCCCATCTCTCCCCTCTCTTAGTTAACGTCTCTAGCCCCAAATTCTCTGAAAAATCTTTGTGACCTTTGTGACCTTCGTCACGAAGGTCACATGGTGGACACATGGCATCATGTTGTTTCTGTGTTATTCAAGGTCTTGGTAACCGACAGGTTTGGTATTTATACAGTCACTCACAAGTTATAGGTGAACTAGGTGATGGTATTGAGTCACTATAATGTTTTACGAGGGAGGACATCGATGTGTCTCTGCACTCTTGAAATGTTACCTTTTTAACCTTTGTGACCTTTGTGACCTTTTGAGACCTTTTTTTTTCCTTTTGGTAATCTCTGTAACTTTTTCACCTTTCTCAATCAGTATAAATAAATAAATCCATATTTAAACACATGTATTCATTATATACTTCTTGTAACCATGGGTAAAAATCCGTTTTAACCATTTTAGTATCTGAATTAACATGAGTTACGTTCCTAAATGTTTGAAAGCACAATTCAAACGTCTAACGTAATTTGTGACCCATGTGATCCATTCAACCATCTGTCCTTTAAATGTCTTATTTTGCATGGTTTCTATCATTCATCTTTATAAATCCATAAATTCATCGAATTCGCATCTATTGTTCCAACTATATGAAAAAGTACTGTGACCCATGTGACCATTTGACCCATGCGTTTTTATTTTGAAATGCCATTAGCAAAATATTTGAGTTGTAGATGTCTAATTAAGAATTAATGTAGACAATAATATCAATAATATCAAAATTTGGCGAAATGTTAAACGTATTTTTTGAAATTTCTTCAAACTCATCCGACGATTTCTTAAAACATTACTATCACTTTTGAAACATATGTATTCGTTCTACAGATCTTGAGACACATGGGTCAAATCCGTTTTAACCATTGTTTGACGTTTTAAATGTCTTATTTTGTATGGTTTATGTCCTTTCGTCCTTATAAATCCATAAATTCATCGAGTTTCCATCTATTGTTCTAACTATGTGAAAAAGTACTATTGTGACCCATGCGACCATTTGACTCATGCAACCCATGCGTTTTTATTTTGAAATTCCATTAGCAAAAATTTGAGTTGTAGATGTCTAATTAAGAATCAATGTAGACAATAATATCAATAATACCGAAATTTGATGAAATGTTAAATGTATTGTTTTGAAATTTGCTCAAACTCATCAGACGGGTTCTTCAAACACTTGTATCACTTTTGAAAAAATGTATTCATTCTACACTTCTTGGGGTATATGGATCAAAATCCATTTTAACCATTGTTTGACGTTGTAAAGTCTTATTTTGCATGGTTTATGTCCTTTCATCCTTATAAATCCATAAATTCTTCGAGTTTCGCATATATTATTTCGACTATGTGAGAAAGGGCTATTGTGACCCATGCAATTATTTGACCAATGCGACCCATGAATTTTTATTTTGAAATGCCATTAGGAAAATATTTGAATTGTAGATGTCTAATTAAGAATCAATGTAGACAATAATATCAATAATATCGAAATTTGACGAAATGTTTAATGTATTATTTTGAAATTTTCTCAAACTCATTAAACAGGTTCTTAAAACACTATTATCACTTTTGAAACATATTTATTCTTAAGACACATGGGTCAAAATCCATTTTAACCATTGTTTGAAGTTGTAAATGTCTTATTTTGCATGGTTTCTGTCCTTTCATCCTTATAAATCCATAAATTCATCGAGTTCACATCTATTATTCCAAAATATGTGAAAAAGGACTATTGCGACCCATGCAACCCATGTGTTTCCTTTTTGAATTGCCATTAAAAAAATATTTGAGTTGTAGATGTGTAATAAGAATCAGTGTAGACAATTATATCATTAATATTTAAATTTGACGAAATGTTAAATGTATTGTTTTGAAATTTGCTCAAACTCATCCAACTGGTCCTTAAAACATTACTTTCACTTTTGAAACACATGTATCCGTTCTACACTTCTCTGGAAACATGGGTCAAAATCCGTTGTAACCAATATTTGATGTTGTAAATGTATTATTTTGATTGGTTTCTGTCCTTTCATCCTTAAAAATCCATAAATTCGTCGAGTTCGCATATAATGTACTGTAACCCATGCGACAATTCGACCAATGCAACCCATGCATTTGTTTTTTGAAATGCCATTATCAAATATATGAGTTGTAGATGTTTAATTAAGAATCAATGTAGGCAATAATATCAATAATATTGAAATTTAAACGTCCAATGTAATTTGTGACCTTTGTGACCTTTTGATCCAATATCATGGGAATCCATCCGACTCATGCGACCCAATATGACCCTTGTGCGACCCTCAATTGGCATAAATTAGACACTGTCTTATTCATGGTTTTATGTCCTTTCATTCTTA
Source organism: Gynandropsis gynandra (assembly GCA_036759665.1). NCBI lineage: Eukaryota > Viridiplantae > Streptophyta > Magnoliopsida > Brassicales > Cleomaceae > Gynandropsis > Gynandropsis gynandra. The sequence goes on from CM071863.1 coordinate 12,939,095, forward strand.
TAAATCCATAAATTCGTCAAGTTCCCGCCGAACTTTTCACCAACATTTAAAAAAACATAACAGTGTGGTCAAAGTTGGTCACAACCTTTCCCTTCCGTCGTTTCGATGTTAGAGTCATGTCTTTTTCGAATTTTAGCCTTTCCATTTTTCTAATAATGACACACTCTCTCTAAATCTCATGATCTTCCACCCATCTTTCGCTCTAACTCTCATAATCTCTTGTCTTCGTCTCCGGTTGAAAAAATGTTTGCAAAATTATCTATCGAAAATGCCAAATTTCTCTCATTTCGTCCAAGTCCTTCTTCCTTTCTTTTTTGTTGTAGGACATTCCGAGAAAGTTCTTCGATCAACATATTAAAGGGAAAATGAGGAACAACAACACGACAATGCTTAGATCGGATGTGTCTTAAAAAACATGGGAAGCTAAGTTGGATGACTCCGGATTCATTGATGGATGGAAAGATTTCTCCAAGGACCATGGTTTTCATATTGGGGATTTCACAGTTTTTTCGTCATGAAGGTGACATGGTTTTTCATGCTACTAGTTTCGAAGACAATATCTGTAATCTGCAATATGCATCATCATCATCATCATCAAACGCAGAAGCAAGGTCATCTTCTTCTACTCAGACATATTTCACCACAACCGCCACGCATAAAAATCTGGTCGTAGATGCATTGGTAAGTGACCTCAAACCGATTCATCATATATCACTTTGGTTCTTTATTAGATTTTAATCATTTTTACTAATGTAACTTGAGTGATGGTGCAAAACCTTCCGATACGGTTTGCAAGGTCGAACGGTCTTATCGATCGATGATGTAAGATAATGCTGATGAACGATCAAGTAAGGGCGTGGTCGTTAGATTTGAGACCCTTGAGTCGTGGTGACGCTTGCATCAGGGAAGGTTGAGAAAGTTTTGTCATGAAAATAGACAAAACGAGGGATGTTCCCTCAAGTTCGAATTAGTCTCCAATGGAGCAACACTTGTGCTTATGTATGTCTCCCCAACAGGGTCTAACAACAACATTATTTGATTTCAGTAATTATTGTTCGAGGTTAATTCCCTTGAACTTGAACTTGATGTTTGTATTATTATTGTGGATTTACTATTATTTTTATTATTATTGTGGATTTATTATTATCGGTATGTTTTGCATTTCGGTATTCCTTCGTTTGTGACCCATGCAAGCCACTGACCTTTGGGGCCCTTTTGACCCTTTAACCCCTTTATATTATTATCGGTATGTGTTTCGGTATTTCATTCCGATGCGACCCTAGTGTAGTGATCATTCTGACCTTTATAACCGAATGTGACCCATGCGACCCTATTGACCTTTGTGGCCTTTTTGACCCTTGCAACCCCTGCGATCCTTGCCACCCTAGCGACATATGCGACCCTTGTGTCATATGCGACCCTTTCGACATATGTGACCCATGCAACATATGCGATCCATGCGACATATGCGACCCTTTCGACATATGTGACTCATACTAAATATGCGTCCCTTTCGACATATGTGATCCATGTGACATATGTGAATTTTTTGACATAGGCGACCCAACATATGTGACCCCTGCCACCCTTGCAACCCTTGCGACCCCTAAGACCCTTGCCACCCTTGAAACCCTTGCAACATATGCGACCCATGAGACATATGCTACCCTTGCGACCCATGCGACATATGATACCCTTGCAACCCATACGACATATGCGATCCTTGCGGCATATACAACATATGCGACCCTTGCATCTTATGCGGTCCATGAGACATATGCGACGATTTCGATATATGCGAGCCATGCAACATATGCAACCCAACATATGCGACCCTCGCGACCCCTATGACCCATACGACCCTTGCGACCCCTGCGATCCTTATGACCCTTGCGACATATGCGACATATCCGACTCTTGTGACATATGCTACCCTTGCGACCCCTGTGATCCTTGCAACCCTTGCGACCCCTGTGATCCTTGCAACCCTTGCGACATATGCGACATATCCGACTCTTGTGACATATGCTACCCTTGCGACCCTTGACCCTTGCGACATATGCGACCCTTTCAACATATGCAACCCATGCGATATATGCGACTCTTTCGACATATGCGACCCATGCAAATCAAGTTAAAAAAATATGAATCAAGTTAAAAACAACATATTAATCAATTTTAAAAAAATATAAATCAAATTAAGAAAATGAATAAAGTTATTTCCAAATAATATCAATCAAGTTCAAGGATGAGATGATGGGAGGCGTTAAGCTTGGGGTACATTGAGAATTCTTCCATTTGCAAATACTTCAGCAGCAATCTTCTCACGCATGGAAGCAACTCGAGCATCCTAAATTTCGGGGAAATTCTCCTCATAACCCGATAGAAGGGCTTGTAAGTATTTGAAGGCGAAAACACCATAGTCATTAGAGGTTTTGTTCCATGGCAGACCTTCATAATACTCGTACTTCCATTTATCTTTTTGAGAAGTCAATGAATGAAACCCTCCGACTTGGAACATCTTGGGCAAAGCTCTTCTAATAACCTCAATCACTGGATCGATATACGACTCCGTCAAACTTCTTTGGCAGTTGAATATCGTGATGCATCGAGTTTTCAAATTCACTTCCATGGATACCCAATGATAAGGCATATATCGATTTTCAGGTGATGGAATGTTTACAATCGAGATCAAGCAGTCGGACTCCTCCACTGTTTTCGACGTATCTCTCGATGGATAACGACCTCCAAATAATCAGTAACAACATCTGACAATTCTTTCATGCCCTCGTACATCTACATCATGAGCGATTAAATGAAAGCAATATAAAAAATGTAATAAATATATGACCTATATCGAACTGAGAATTTTTGGATTCGATTATGCAGCTTGAACAACACCTTATCCAATTGCTGAAAAAAATTGACCCACATGAATACATATATGACCCAAAATGACCTCTGTGACCTTTGTGACTTTCGTGACTAAGGTTTTTAAAAAATAATTACATCATCTTCAACCCATAAGCTATCCTTTAGTATGATCTCCCAAAACCATAGCCTCCAGGAACAATCTATTTAGATTTCCACCAACGCTCTTGGCGAGGTTTCATCATAAATTTATATAGACTAGTCAACCAAACACTACTAGATGCCATGAACAAAATATCTCAGGTTATCTTGCCCTGTTCCAATCACTTGAACTTCCACACAAAATACCGACTCCCATCAGGTTCTTGAAACACCTTTTCCACGAGTTCTTCCACACCTCTCAATCTTCCTCTTGCTGCCCTTGTTAATGGTTCACCTCGCGGGTTTTGTCCTACAAGTGTTTTTGGTATTTTTCGTCGGCGGCTCAGTTGATGGAGATTCAACATATGGCTCCTGTCTTGCCTTCGATGGTTTTAACTTTCGTTTAATTACCATTGGACCATCACACTCATCCGATGAAGCTCCAGCATCTGCATAAAAATTACTTCATTCATTAGACTCATCCTTCATGACATTGATGACCTTTGTGACCGATGCGACACATAAGACCCTTGAAAAATATGCAACCCATGGGATATATGCGACCCTTGCGAAATATACGACCCAGGGAATATATGTGACCCTAGCAACATATGCGACCCATGCGACCCTTGCGACCTTTGTGACCCATGCGACCTTTTGACTCAAATGAACTTTTTGACTCAATATTACATACTTGGTGGAATTTCGACCTCTTTGACTGGCACTTCTGAAGTTCACTTAGCACCAACATCAACGACAACCTCTTCGACAGGAACCACTGGATTATCCTCTGCAAGAACCTCATCAAGAACACCAACGACAACATCTGCATAAAAATTAATTCATTCATTAGACGCATCCTTTGTTACATTGATGCGACCCATGCGACATCTGCTACATATGCAACCCATAGGACATATGCGACCCTTGCGACATATATGACCCATGCGACCCTTACGACCAATGCGACCTTTTCGACCCATGCGACCTTTGTGACCCATGCGACTCATGCAACCTTTTGTGAACCATGCGACCTTTTGACTCAAATGACCTTTGTGACGAAATATTACTTACTTGGTGGAACTTCGATAGGAGCAACCAATGGAGGAACCTCTTCAGAAATGTATTCAATTAGAGGAATGTTGGCGGCATATATGTAATATTTTCAATTCATGTTGAAATAATTTCCATATCCTCTTCTGAGCCATCTTGGGAGTCATTTTCAGCCTTTGACTCCATCGGCTCTTCTTTTGACACTTGATATGGACGTTGAAGGAATTCAAAATCATCATCTCTCAGAGTGTTGTAAAATTCGTGTCCGGTGCTTGTATCTTTATGGACAATCTTTGTTCTTGCCGCCTTTCGGTCTTTAGTCTTTTCTGCCTTGTCAGCACTTTTTGGATTTGCTGCCTTTGATTCTGGATTAGGCAAATCAAACTCGACGTCCCTTAGAAGGCCTCTTACGGCATTGATGATTATTTTCGTTGTCTTCTTTATTTCCTTCATTAAGAGGAACTGTAGTTTCTTCTCCTTCAGCTTCAGCATCACCTTCTCCTTCTTCTTCTCCATCAGCCTCTACAAATCCTTCCTCTTCATCAACTTCAGATATGGATGGAAAATCTACAACCTCTATTGTTTTTTCACCCTTGACCTTCTTCCTCTTAGTTCCTTCCCCTTCTATTTCTCATCCAGAGATGCTTTTTGCGTCAGTAGTTCTTGCTTACAAATATCCTCTCAACGTATACCCTTGGTTTCTATGTAGATGTTCCATATATATCTGAAAATCTGGGTAATTGCATCTCTCATAATCATCCAGATCAAAAAGTAAAGCTTCCTCGTCGTGTTCCACACGAAGAATACTTCGAATATCCTGCAAAAACTATCAAATAACACTTCGATCTATTTCATCGCGTATACATACAACACCATCAAAGTTGCCAACCACTTCCAGTCGGCGGAATTCTTTGCCTTCACAAGCTTTTCACTCACTTGTGTGACGTTCACCTTTCCACGGCCGAAATTCTTTAGCCTGAATGTATCACATATTTGGACTCCTATCCTCTAAATAGGGTTCGCAGTTCAATCTGATAATTAGTGCATGCTCCACTATAGAGTACCAGATAGGAACACCGTTTACAGGAAACCATAACTTCTTGTTGTCCCGTACAATCACAGAGTGATTTAATAGGACAAACATTTGAACCTTCGTCAAGATGGAGTCACATTGAAAATGGAATATATGCCTAAATTGTGACTCCTAGTCGAAGTAATGCAACTCATATTCATCTAAGATTCCACTCAACTTCTTTATTGTCTCGTAAGAATAACACTTGGTGGTGATCTTTGGTATTATGTCCATGTGCTTGAATTTTTAAAGAAACTTCGGTTTTGGCGGCACCTGCAAAATGACCAATTAAAATTATATTAGCCTTCTACCGACTCAAGAGATCCTTGTGACTCAAGTGACCCTAGCAACTTAAGTAACCCTTGCAACCCAATGAGTTTCTTGAGTTGAAGAGGGTCATGAGTCTCAAGCGACTCACTGAGACTCTTGACCCTCTTTGACTCAATGAGACTCAAGCAACCCTTGCGACTCAATGAGACTCAAGCAACCCTTGCGACTCGGGCGATCCTTGAGACCCAATGATTCTCTTAAGTCGAAGAGGGTCATGAGTCTCAAACGACCCACTGAGACTCCTCTCTATCTTCGACTCAAGCGATTCACTGAGACTCAAGTGACCCACTGAGACACCTCTCCATCTTCGACTCAAGCGATGCACTGAGACTCACGCGACTCATTGAGACTTACACCAATTTAAAATCAACAAAAAATGTTGCTTTCAACAACCTAATCTCTAATGTATTTTAGCTGCAACGTAAAACCCTAGAAATTGATCCACTCACAGACGCCATTGAAGATTGACTTGTGCTCTCTTCTTCATTACTGATCCTTGCCATTTCTTTCTTTCTTTCTTTCTCGCTTCAAAATTTCCTTGGTCTCAACTTCAAAATTTCATTCTTGCTTACTTTGAACTCGATCCTTGCTCTCAACTTCGAAATCACCTATCGCTCCTTGCTCTCAACTTTGAATTAGGTTTCGTTCGAAAAGCTGTCACACCGTGTGTTTTTTCACGTGCAAAAAATAAGGACAAATTTGTCTTTTCTTCTTTTTTCTTTTTAATTCTTAGATATACGAGGATATACATGAAGTAAGAAAGCCCCATAGGGCATCCTTGATATTCTCCCCATTCATCTTCACTGTGAAAATAATAATAATAATAATAATAATAATAATAATAATAATAATAATAATATTATTATTATTATTATTATTATAATTATTATTACTTATAAATTTAATAAATAAATTTAAAAAGGAGTGAAATCTGTAGGTCTTCATGTTGATTCTTAATTTTGTTTTTATATATTAAGTAAAATGTTTAAAAATATTTTTAGTTTTTAATCATGTTTATTCTGATTTTTTATATATTAATTGAATTTTTTTAAAACGTTTTTCTTTTCTCTTTAGGATCATCCACAACTCTACAAATTAATTAATAATAAATATAATTAGTTTATTCGAATATATACATTAACCTAAACGTTAAGTGATGACTTAAACGCTAAATGGAGACCAAAACATTAGAATTAATTCTATGAAAAGAGATTGAACTACAGTAATTTTACTGTATCCTTTTGCCTTCTCCACTACACTAGGACTGAACTCGCGCGATATGCAAGATAATATTTTTAAATTTATTAATGAAATTAGCTATAATGGTTTTAACCAAAGTTTTAACAAAAGATAATATATTTTTTATTTTTGTTTGTGGATTTGATTTAAAATTTTAATTAATCGATATTATTGATAAATTTCTTAATTATATAATTCATAATATAAAACTAATAATATTAATACTCAATTTTATGGGGCATAAAATTTTAAAAAGTATTGAAGTACAATTCATTCGTGAAAACTGTTACACGAATATTGTTATATTTCAATTTTTTTAATAAAAAGATCAAGTAGTGAGATTAATAAAGAATGGAATAAATAGTATTTTTTATTAATTGAAAAAAAAAATCAATTTACTTTGGTTGAGGTGGTTAATGATCATGATATTCATTTATTAAAAATAATGGATCATAAAAATAGTAAACATTCTTTCAAAATAACAAATTTCATATAATTTATTTTAGTAACATCAATAGTAACTTCTTTTGCATTTGATGATAATACTATAAAATTTCAAATTTCTGAAAAATGCAGGGATATGGATTACCACAACAATACTAAACTCTATACATTGTTACAATAATTCATTTTTTGTGATTTGATTCCTTAGTAAATAAAAGATTCGTCCTCGGCTTCATTCTCTTTTCCATCCTCCTCGATCATGTTGATCTTTACCACTGCCTCCTGCTTCAAACTTTGGATTCTTTTCACTGGCTCAGTATTTCTTGTAGCATCATCCTTGACATTCGTGTATTTTTCAACATGTTTCAAAACGAATGATAAGAAAGAAAGTTCATCGATTATGTGAAGAGAGTGTTATAAAAGAAATAAACTAAACAAATCTCCATAAAAAAGTCCTAAACAACTCAATTGTTTCAAAATATATTACTTGCTTTGGTTACCAATAACTATTGTGGTAGAGCATGACCAATCCATTTCATATATGAATGCATAAAATCATACCAAAATAAAAGATACAACAAATATCAACATGAGTCCATATATGGATACATACAGTCATACCAAAATCAACAATACAACAAATATTAACATGTAACCCATGACTCAAGGATGGAAAGTTGTATTTGATAACTCTTTGTTTTGTGCGAGTTGTGATGCCTCACTACGGTCTAAGTACTGCAATCATTACGGAGCCTTCGCCTTTTTTAAATTCCTTGAATATGTCCTTTATATCACATATTGAGTCCAGAGTCTACACTTCCGCCAATTAGACTCTGATTCATTTTCTTGACTAAAATTAAATTTAAACGAATATCCGTAATGCATCAAGAGTGTATTTCAAACAACATAGGTCAATGAAAATTGAAACAACCATTTCCAGCAACCTGCCCATCACCACATGATATCTGAAAGTGTGGCCAATATTTTTAAAACACTTATTTTTATGTAGAGTAAAATCATCAATATATAAACATATTATTATTATTATTTAAATTCAAGTATATATCATATTATAAATGTATGTTTGATTCAATTGTTCATGATATTTTTTCAATAATTTTTTTTAAAATCATGAAAATAATTAACTCGTAGTATTGAATTTATTTAAGTAAAAAATAAAATACACTAAAACAATCTAAGCACTACGATTTTTAATGAAATGATAAAGACATAATTATTCTCAGGATATCAACATATGAAATAGAAAATTAAACAAAACAAAGATGGACGTTGATTATTCGACTACAAATATTCTTCCATGATCACTTGTTTAATCTGTACATGCATAAAAAATGTTGTTTCAAATTATTATGAAATAACAAATATATTATCAGAATGATTTAGTATATCTATTTTAAAGACTTTATTTTTTCTAGAAGTTTTTAATTATCTTAAAGTTATCATCAATATAAATCTTTGTATAAAAAGATGTTTGTATAAAAAGATGTTTGAAGGTTCAAAACACATGAATTATTAATATATAAAATTAGTAACAACGTGAAAGTTATAATCTTAAGTTTTTTTTATTAATGAGTAATAATTGTTAAATTTGAGTAATTACTGTTAATAAGATTTAGAATTTTGCATGTAATGACCATGACAATTTTCTTCACAATTATTCTTTACCATCTTCGATCGAAAATGATCTGCTAATTCATCACAATTTGATACTCCAACGACATCGTCTTTTTTTTTAAATTGTTAACATTAGTAGAATGATTCAATTTATAGAATAAGGTAAAAACCAATATGTTAATTTATTAAACTTTGTTAAAATTTTATCTATTAAACAATAAAACAAAGTCAATGTTTTAGTGACGTTGGAATACGTAGATTTGATCATTGAATAGCTATTAAAAATTCAGTGACATCTACAACGTGAAAAAATAAATTATGAATTAATGAATTGTTGTAACAAGATAAATTTTCTTTATGTTTGACCAATCCAAGCAAGTCTTGATGTGAACTTATCCTGAATTTATATTTTGGAATCTCATAGATGTTTTTTTTGGTATTCTCCTTAAAGCATATGTGTATATTATTATTGATTAACTTGTAGTTATCCACATTATTTTATGTAAATTTTATTAAAATATGTTAAAATTTATGTATGTATTTATTAAAATACAGATATTTTACTTTGATATAAATCAAAAGACTCGATTTAGTAATAATATTATTTTTAACATAAATTAATGTTTTGTTTTTCATTGAACATTCTCACAATATTAAAACAAAGAAATACTGATTGCCATATGGCTACTCTTTTATTGGGTTTAGGATTAAAAAAAGATAAAAGTAACATTTATAAAAAAAAAAAATTATGAATCGATGATATATTTTAATGGATTAAAGTAATTTATATTATATTATAAATGTTCTCACTTTTCTTAACAAAATAACCAAACCCACTAATGATAATTAAGCTATTTGTTTTGCAACATTTTAAAAAATAAATGTTAAATTTTATAACTTTTGAATGTTTTTTTATTTGGAGGATTAGAGGATGAATATTAATCTCTTAAATATTTTAATTTAAATTCATCTACTTCGTTTTCATTACAAATCATAAAATATTTGAGTAGTCATTTAATTTTTTTAAAACATTATTATGAGTTTTTTTATTCTTTTTTGTATATTAGAGGTTCATTTTTTTTATCAAAGTTCAAATACCATGTTATTCAAATCGTAATGCCTGATAGTTTAACTAATTTAAATAACATAAAATTTATTTAGTAATTATAAAAATTTTTACCAGTTAAATTATATTGTGTGTTTATTACATTAATTATGTCTTATTTTCATTTGAAAAGTCTTAGAGATAAAATATAAGTCAAATGCTTTTAACAACATGTTTAAATTTAAATGGATCACAATTACTTTTACACCTAACACTTGGTTGTTTACAGCGCGTTGTTGCTAGGGTGTTCCATATTTGGAAAGCCCATAACGCCAAAAAAAGAGCCCAGATAATGTGGTTCGATTTCCTTCTCATTGATTCAAAGGTTAGTTTTTTATTAACACAATACACATCTTTATTATTGCCTAAGTGTTGAACATGGTATGTTAGTTCTAATATTTTGTTCCTAATTTTTCCCATCGACATCTTTGAATCAAGGGAGTGTAAGTTGCATTCTCTTTAATCGCTTTAAGCAGTTGTTAAAAATAGGGGTCTATTGTTGAATTTCAAGCTTTGTGAAGAGCAATAACACGTTTGAAGTGCTGATTCAAGCGTTTTCTTGTGTTTAACTGTTTCGACAAAATTGTTAGAACTTTATGAAAACTCAAATTAAATTGCTAAGGAAATTTTTAATTTCAAAGTATATGATGAAATAGCATCTATGGCCAATTAAAATATGTTTCTTTCAGTTTTTCACCTATTTTACATTTAATTAATCTTTTACAATATTCATCTACAAATTATTTTTATCTTCAAAATAACCTTGATACTAATTAAATACAATTTCTTAGATGTTATTGGTCGTGTATGTGCTATCAATGATTCGTTAACGGATGATGTAACTGCAACGCATCATGTTATGTTACGTTTACAACTATCAGGGTAAGTTGAATAACAAAACCTATATTGGTAACTCTTTAATTAACCCCACTGAGTTTATCATGTTTGGTTGATTATATTAGGGCTATTGACATCAACATAACTGCGTGGGACCATAAAGAAATTGATTTGCATGAAAAATTAAAGAAGTTTGGAGCAAAACCAAATGGCATCTTGGCTACAAGCTTGAATCCCAAGTTTGTATGAGGTTGTTTATTTTTTTCTCTTTAATTTCATGAGTTATTAGTTGTTTACAATGTATTTTCAGCCATTTCCTAAATCTGTACATGCATTTTTAATACCGTTTTGACCCTTCACAAGTCACCTATATTTGTATGTTACATCCTCAACACGCTTTTACTTTCATAGTGAAACTTCTGCTTTAGTTCAATTAATTGAAAGGTAATTTATTTTTTCTTATTGCGTGTTTCTGTATATACATGTCTAAATGTCCCCATATTTGTCTCTATTGTGTATATTAAACATTTCATATGAATATATGTTTTCCGTTAAAACAAAATGTATATTGTGAAATGTGTAAATACAAAATTATTTTATTTCATTTAAATTGTAGTTTTAAAAACAATAATACATATTTCTAATGTCTAACTTCAATATGCCATATGAATATAAATTTTCCATTGAAACGAAATGCATATAAAATGTATGAATGTATTTTTAATTTTTCTTTTCCTTATTAAAACATTATGTATATTAACATTCTTACCAACATCAAGAAGGCTTTGATGATGGTGTTCACAACCATAAAAAGATCAACAATGTTGTTAAGCTCGAGATAGTGTCTATTCTGAAGATAAATGAATATATAAAAAACTCTAAACATAAGGTAAATTTTTAAAGGTTCAATATTATATATCTTTGAAATTATTGTTTGATCTACTCATGTCTCAACAATATTTAAAAATGCAGGAAGCAGAATTCTACTGCCATGCCCAAGTAATAGAAGTGCTAACTAACAATGGGTTGACCTACATTGTATGTGGAAAGTGCGTAAAGAAACTTAAAAAGAACAACCAATTATTTGCTTTACAACTATTACCATAACACAAACACGGTTAGGTGACAAGGTTTGTCAAGACTGTTTATTTTAGTTTGGTAGTTCTTTGGTTACACTTCATTTCAACTATTTGTTTACCTCAAACTAATTCTTTGACAATGTTTACTGATAACACTGAAAGTGTATCAATTTTAGGATAGGTTTTAGTGCCATTTTCGCATATATTTCATAGATAGGTTTACATATCCGATACGATTATGAGTTACATACACCCGTTTTGTTGATTTTCAGGTTTTTAGGCGACAAGGCCTAAATGAGCTTAAAAAGACAGATCCCTGAACAAAACCACGTACTTTGAAGATAAATCCATTCAGAGCCGAGATCAAGCCTTAGAACCCAAAGGAACACCCGAGCAACGA
>CM071863.1:12961238-12984891 GCA_036759665.1 Gynandropsis gynandra
TTTCGTTGAATATGAGTTTATAAATAGAGGAGGAAAAACAGAAAAGCTACAACAATTTGTAGCACCAAATCATCTCTTGTGTTGTCATTAAGGTCACCAAATCGTCTCTTGTGTTGTCATCAGCGTCTTAGTAAAAATATAGAATTTAGCGAACACTCAAATACTTCCATAAATAGTATATGCATTTTAATTCCTACACTTTTTAAAAATTGTGTCATCTTTATTCATATTCATATTATGCAGTAATGATATTCATGTTGGTGCTCTACAACTGAAAATAGGTCTTGATTTTTCACAAAATATGCACGTTATATGGAGCTAATACTGACTGATAATGCATATCATTTGAAAGAAAAAGGTTTGGAAAGTATTCTCTACATGATGAACAAAACTTTTCTGTTTCACTTGCATTTGTATACCTTTAAAGTTAAGTTATGATGCTATTTTTAATCATATTGTGCACTATACATAGCATGAATTTGTAATGTTGCACATTGTTTAAGAAAATCTCTTATGTTGGAGAAGAAAGAACTGCATAGAAGACGAGGTATCTTCATGATATATACGATTTTTTCATTACAATAGATATATCTATTTTATAAAATCGCTTAATATTAATTTAAATTTAATTAATATATAATGACTATTAAACAAAAATATATTTCATACTTTAATTGTAATTTTTTCTATTTAAAATTCTAGAAACACTTAAAACTACAACGTCTTTCATTCGAAGTTTTGTTTTAAAAAATTAAATTTTAATAGCTACATAAAATTTCCAACCTTTTTTTTTCTATATTTTGATTTTAATTTGCATATTTACTTTGCACATAATTAGGTTTGAAAACTACAAATACTCAAACTAGCGAGTCCATCCTTAGATGCCAGAACTGTGATGCATTAGTTTGGCCTATGAGTGTTAATATTGAGCCCATCCCGTGGATCTGCCTGAAAAATAGTGGGCTCGGGCCTTAAATTTGTAGGTCCATTTGTATTTGGACTCATGCTTTACAAAAACCTGCAAATATTGCGACCCGGTCCGTTAGGCTTTGGGCCGACCTATCGGGCTCTAAAAAAATTAGATTTAACTAAGAGAGACACCACTCTTCTTTTTTTTTCCTCTAATCTCCATGTCGTTCACCTGTGAGAGAAAACTTTCGCTGACTTGCTTCTTCGTCGTCGATTATTTTGTTTCTTCGTCGACATTTGCTTTGTTTCTTCGTAGTTAGTGGCTTTGTTTTTTTTTGTCTTCGGTTGCTTCATTTCTTCATTTTTGATTGCTTCATTTCTTCGTTTTCGATTGCTTCATTTCTTCGTTGTCGGTTTCTTCATTTCTTCGCCCTTAGTTTCTTTATTTCTTCACTGGCTTACTTCATTTCTTCGTCTTCGTGTCTTTTCCGATTACTAGGTTACTTTTCCAGTTGCTACGTTTCTTCGCCAGCTCTTTCATTTCTTCATTGTCTTGCTTCGTGTCTTCATCGGGTTAGTTGGTTTATTAATTTTATTCCTTCGTTGTTTAGTTCCTTTGCTACTCCTTTCGCTGCTCTGGTCGTCATTCCTTCGCTTCTCCGATCTTCGTTCCTTCGTCTATTCCTTCTTAGCTCCGCTCTAGTTGCTCCCTACGCTGATTTGCTCCCCATTCCTTCGTTGCTTTGCTTTAGAATCTATAATAATAGCCGCCCGTGGGCCGCTCGAAGCCCATCGGGCCAAACTGTGGGCCTAATATTTTGGACATGTTAGTTATCCCGGAGCCATACTCGAGTTCGAGACAGGCTTGGGTCGGGTCGACCTGTTTGACATCCCTAGTTTAGCCTGATGAAAGTATGGGTCGAGATCAAAGAACCGAACATTTTCTATTTAGCTTATGCTTCATGCAAGACCGCATTAAATTACCACAGGTCCCCGACCCACCATCATTTCTCAAAGAGATGTACAACCAATCGCCTTTATTCATAGCAAACATTAGAGCATATAATTCAATCATAGCTTTCATTTCAGTAGGTGCCAAGATATAACATTCTATGACATCAAGTAGTCGTCCATTAACATTCCGCATCCATGGAAAAACTAACCATGAGATAAGGTCCCTACTACTAACTCAAGGCGATCCTTCTAAGGTTGCACAACTTTACATATATGATACTGCAAATGATATTCATAACGGTATTAGTACAATGTGGACTACAACATTGGAGATCTGATGAGCAAATTGTTTCTGCACGTATACAAATGGTAGATAATCATAACCACCTAGCAAAGATGTTTCCTAAGGCATATGACTGTTATAAATCGGACAATTTCATGACTTTTCACTTCGGTTGATTGAGCCACATAAGAAAGGCAAACAATATGGACTGTCGATAGGAAACAAAGAACGAATAAGTTGAGCGTGAAATAATCTTGAGGTCAGATTTGTACAAGAATGGTTTTGATGGTATCAGAAAGAGCGATAAAAGTGCTAAATCTATAGTTATGAGAATTATATTGCCATTTCTTTTACAGGCAAACCACAATATATGGTTGAAAACTATCATGACTATATATTGATGGTATGGAAATCACTACCAGAAATTTAACATTTTCGAACGAAAATTTCCAAACGGATTAGAGACGGAGTAGGGACGGGAAAATAAATCTGTCAGTAAATTTCCGGATGGATTGGAGACGGATTCGGTGGATGTTGCATATTAGAATTGACATCCATGGTCGTCAGAAATTTTGTGGACGGTTCATGTTGCCATCCACAAATTTTAAGGATGGTCTAGGGTTCATCCACAAATTTGCGGACGATTATGAGGTGCCATTTGGATTTAGAGACGTTTTCAGGACAGCTCGTCGGCAAAGATTTGTCTTTGTTCGTAATCCTTCCTTACTCAATCCAAAAATTTTCTATTTAACCCATCCTTCTTCCATCCGTGTCTCACACACAATTCTCATATATTCTCATATATTTCACTACATATCTTATTATTGTTTCTGATTATAATGGCATCATCGACGATATCAAATATTTTCACTTCTAGACAATGGATGTATAGAAGAATTGATCCAGAAACTCAAGGTGTATCGAAGGAGTTTATAGAAAAAGTAATATATTTATGTATTTATTTATTTTTCTTGGATTTAGCACTAATATTTCTAATTGAATTTTTAAAAAATTTCAAATCCAAAAGTAAGTTTAGACTAGAAAACAAGCAAAAATTCCTAACATCTATTAAAAAAATCAAATTGTTTAAGTTGTAATAGTCTAGCGTTTGATTTCTTACATAAAAAAAGACTAGCTATAATTAAATCTAGTTTATGGCATTAAAGAGATTATTATGTTCAATATATAAAGATTGCTAGTAAATTTTTTTGTTATAGGTAAAAAATTTTGTCTGATGAATAGAAAAGTTTTAGATTTGGGTTTCCTTGGGAAATTAATTTTATAATATCAAATTACCAATTAATGTATTGTAAATATAGTGTGATGGTTTAAGTACTTTAAAAACTATTGTTGATTTGGTCAGAAACCCATACTATGTACGAATTATTGTTTATTTAATATTACAAGGTTATGACCCGCGTATTGCGCGGATAAAATTTTATTTTATAAAGATGAATTTGAAAAAGATATGTAAATTTAAAATAAATAATGATATTATCTTCGTTTATTTATATACTTTATTTTTTATGGAAAATTTTTTTGTAAAAATTTAATATATAATATTATTATTTTTATTTATTAATTATAGAGAAAATATATATTAATTAAGAGATAGATTGAATCTAAATTAAAATAGATATTAATTAGACATGGTAAATAATATCATGAATATTATTTTTTTTTATTCCAAATGTTTTCTTTCAATAATATATATAATTTTAAATACTTGAGGTTGTAGAATTTAAATTTATTAAAATAAGTTAAACTTATTTGTTTTTCAAGATAACTAATTTTAAATAATATATAAATTTAAAATCAATATTTATAATAATTATTTTGTTAAAATTTACGAATTTACTGAATTTTATTTCAAATAAATATATAAACATTTTATATTTTTAAATTATTTATTAATTTACTAATTTTTTATTTATTACATGTATAATAACTAAAATATCCTCTAATTTAATATAAATATTTTGTGTTTCTTTAAAATGTTAATTTTACTAATATATAATTAATTTTAAGTGATTTATGAATCATAATTAATATAAAATTAAAATAAAAAAATTACTTTGATGATGTGGAAGTTTGAGAAAAGAGAATGCATAAAAAATCAATATTTGTTAATTATTATTTTGTTCAAGTTTAATAATTTACTAAATTTTACTTCAATTAAATCAATTTTATTTATTTATACTAAATTTTATTTCAAATAAATATATAACTTTTTTTGTTTATTATTTATAAATTTTGAAATTTTTTTATTTATTTACATATATAATAACTAGAATATTCTCTAAATTAATATAAATACTTTGTGTTTCTTTAAAATATTAATATTATTAATATATAATTCATTTAAAGTAATTTATGAATGGTAATTAATTAATATAAAATAAAAAAAAACTTTGATGATGTGGAAGCTTGAGAGAAGAGAATGCATGAGAAGCCTCCAAATTGTTGTACTTTTAATATATAGATTTAATATTATTTGAAAAAATTATCGTTTTTTAAATGATATAGTTATCGATAGAATTATTCAATATATCATAATGTTTCGTTAATTAAATATAAATCATATTGTTTTTCTTATTTTCTTATTAAAACTTTATTAATTATATAATATTTTGCAATACGATAGATTTTTTTTATGTAACATTACAATTTTCATAATTCGTTTTACCTCTTATGAGAAATTATTTATTATAAATTATGAATTTTGAACGACAAAATTATGATTCATATATCACTCTGATCAACTTTTTTGGTGTAATGTCGTAATTCTGGTAGATGTCGTTGTAGTTTTCGTTGTATTCAATTTTAAATATTAATATGTCAAGTAAATAATTTAATTCAATATATATAATCTTGTTTTAATTCATAAAATAATTATGTGATAATTACAATTGAAGATTTATTCATTTGAAGTTGTAAACTTGTTACAATGATTGCTTCCCAATAAGTGAAAAAAATAGAAATGTATGAATATATTAATTGTTTATAAGAATAATGAGAATAATGAAATATATAAAGTCTTTAATTATTATAGATCTCCACCCTTTTTTCAATGTTTTCCAAAACTCCCACCCATGTTTACCCATTTTCACAAATTTTAGAATTTCCACCAAATTTTAAAATAAGAAAATAAACTAAACAAAAATTTCAACCAATTTTTTAGAAAAAATAATTTATGTTGTATTTAATTTTTTTATTTGACTTAGCATTAATACTTCTAATTATCTTTTTAAATTTCCAAATCCCATAGGAATTAGTCATGGATTTTATATAATTTATTTACTAGATTATGATCTGTGCAATACACGGATTGATTTTCATTTCAAGAATTGATTTATTGTATTGATTGATTTTATTTATATTTTATGAATAAATTATCATAATGATTTTAACAATAAATATTGGTTTTGTTTTTTTACAACGATTTACAATAGTTTTTTGAATACATTTTTTTGGGTTTTTTATAACGATTTATAATAATAAAAATACATTTTTGTTGATAGTGATTTTGGAATACAACTATTAATATTTGATAAATTAAAGAAAAGTTATACACAATCCGCAAGATCGATATTACACAAAATTAAGTCTGAATTTGTTCCAAAAATTGAAATATCAATTGATTCAAATTCAAATACTAAAAGCAACATTTATGTAGATTCAAATTCAAATTTGATTTTTATTTAAATTTAAATAGGTATCTAAAAATTATTAAATTATAAAATAATTCTTTGATCTAAGTATTAAAAAAAATTCAACATAATAAAATTACAAAATAACTCTTGAAAACTAAATTTAAAAACTTGACAATGTAATATGTAAAAATATTAAATAACAAAATCCTTTCTTTCATAGTTCATTTTTTTCCTTCGCTCTATCGTGTCGTCACCGCCGGTGCGGCATTCATCTCGCCTCGCCTTCCCATGACTCTCCATCTGGCCTCACATCATCTATCCTTCCCACGACTCTCCATCTCGCCTCACTTGTCTCGCCATGCCACTCTCGTTCCTACACATCTCCTTTATACACCTTATATGTCCTTCCCCTCTCTCCTCGTTGAGCCTCTTCTCTCTCCTCATTGAGCCTCCCCTCTCTGCAGTGGAACAAAATGAAACGATGGAAAAGGAGACAAAATTGATCTCATACGGTGGAGACAATTGTGCACAGATAAGGTGAGGATGAACATTAAAAGTGGAATGAAGGGGAGCTGCCAAGCCACCAATCAATATTTGCGAGAAAAATTCGTGAAACCATCCATGGATACGAAATAGATATATGAGGAGAAATAAGAATGATTTAAAAAATAAGAAAAAAATGCTTCGACTATAAATTCAAGTCACTAAATTTTTAGAAGATAAGAAACGTTCTACTATATAATATTTTATTTAATTTTTATTTTAAATATTAGTTAATTTTTTTATTTGAAAGAGATGAGATAATATGTATCAACAAAAATAATAAGTAAAATAATTGTAGATTTGTTCTCTCTCTGCTGTCGTGGCTTCACTAGAAAAGAGAAAAAATAATTCTTTTTATATATAGATTGTTATAATGAGTTGGTAATCATGTGTAGTATTGTTACTAAAATATATAGATGTTATATGTTTATGACTTTCATGATAGTGAAACCATCTAACCACAGTATCATATAATTGGACAAATATCAACACTCCAATTAAACATAATGAGAATGTCACTAATGGTTTTATATTTGCTTTTTTAAAGGGTGATAGAATGAGATGAATAGCCATCCCCAAGATATTATTTAAATAATATATATATATATATATATATATTGGATTTAAATTGAGAGTTTTTCTTTTTTTAGGTAACGTGGCATCACGAGAAGAAAATAAATTTCCACCCATTTTTAATTAAGAAAATAAACTAAACAAAAGTTTCCACCCATTTCCAAAATTTATATAAAAGTGTGAATATATAAATTATAGCTAAGAAAGAGGAGATTAATAAAATATATTAAGTCTTTAATAATTAAATATAATGGTTACTTTTTAAGTGAGAAAAAAGTTATAATATGCGTTTTATGAGTAAATGAACATCAACTAAGCTATGTTTATTTTAATATAGAACTATTATTTTTTAGACTAAAAAATTGTATATCTTTAGCCAAAATGTTGAATTTTAGAATGATTTGATTTTCAATCATAATTGAAAATGTAACATATATATATATATTATCATTGTTTTAGGAATTTTGTAAAGCTATGTTGAAGAAGATAAAAGATGTGCCAATTGATTGTAGTATTTTTTTTTTGGTATTCAAAGAGTATGATGTATAATACCCTACTAAAATCTTCCACAAGATTACTAGATCGCGGTGCAAAATTCTCTATATGAGATAACCGCACGAAATAATTCGGAGTAAAACCTCTTACATAAAGATGATTCCAAACCGTTCTGTCATTAAAAAAATTTTCATTTTTACGCTTCATGCATGGACAAACCAATTTCCCAAATTCTTTATAAACTAGTTGATTTTTCGCCATCGTCATAAACTGTGTAACGCCTTCTATAAACTCTTTTGATACACCATGAGTTTATGGATCAATTTTTCTGCACGTTAATTGTTTAGAAATGAAAATATTCAATCTGGACTATGATGCCATTATAATCAGAATGAATAAGAAGGTATGGAGTGAAATGTATGATTATTGCGTGTGAGAAACAAATGATGGTAGGAGGGGTTTAAATAGGTAATTTCTGGAGTGATTAAGGATAAATTACAAACCAAAACAAATATTGCCCAATGAGTCATCCCTAAAACGTCCCTAAATCCAAACGGTTTCTCGTCCATAAGCACCCATCTACATTTTTGAGGCCTCAAATTGGCAAATGGATCTACATCGTCCAAAAATTTGCGAACGAAAAGAAAGAATGTCCACAAATTTGCGAAAAAACACTCAGGTCGTCCGAAAATTTATGGACGGATACTATCACGGACAGATAATGTTGTCATCATTAAATTTGAGGACGATCTCTACTTTTCTCTGCAAATTAGGGACGAGGTCGTTTCCTGTACATAATCCGTGACGACCCATGTTTCCATCTCGGCTCGTCCATAATTACGGAAAACTTATGAATTATTCTTCCGTCCGCAAATTTGAGGATGAATTACTTATGGATTTTCAGTGTCGTCGGTAATTTGTCAGTGATCCATCCGGAATTTTGTAGACAGATTGATCCGCCCAGAATTTCCGTTTGGAATTTCCAAATTTCCAGTAGTGCATTTATTGGAGTAATACTTGGAATTCTTAAATAATTGCTAAACTCCTTTATAAGAGGTGCTAGGGCATCGCTGATTTCCATATCCATCAATTTAATATTTTCATAAAAAGAAACAAATATGTTGTCTATGTTCATGATCATATTTGCATCAAACTTTGAAAGCAATGACAAATCTCGGTGTGGATACTCGAGAGGCTTTGTACGTTCAGAGCTCACAGCCTACACTTGCCCGTATTTGCCAAAATAGGTAACTCTAAAATTGTTCTTCGTGTTTTGGTAACTCTATATTCAAGTTGTTAAAAAATGCTTCTGCTACCCAATTAGCAACCTAACAATTTTAACAAGGCTTCTGGTCATCTGTATTTAGGATTTGGGATAAATTTTGGAGAAAAAATGGATATAAATCCGTTGAAAATCGAAATTAGGGTTCAAGCTCGAGAGTTCGACTCGATCGAGCGGCATTATGGCTCAATCGAGTCAAAGCTTAAACATCGCGATGTTTCATCCCAAAAGTGATTGCTTGATCGAGCCATGAGATGACTCGATTGAGTCGATGGAAATTTCGGTGCGCTTCGCAAAATATGGCTCAATCGAGCCATGTGATGACTTAATTGAGTGGAAATTAGGGTTTGCGACATTTTTTGAGAACTCCTATCGATCGAGCGGTATGACCGATCGATCGAGCTACACTTCACACGTGTGAGTTTTTGGACGGTTTGTCACGATTGAGTTATAAGACAACTTGATCGAGCAAAACCAGATGTCGAGCATAAGAGATTGTGACTGGATCGAGTGGAGTGACAACTCATCGAGATGAATCTCTAATGTTCGATATCATGAGAATTTTATCAGATGACCGTATGGTTCGACCAACAAACTAAATGATGCTTCTGTTTAATCCATAATTGAGTTCCAATGATAAATTGTTCATCATTTAGTTGTTCCTTCTAAGTAGATGTATGAATCAGTTATTGTTTACATGGAACAACCTGACAACCCTGATCCATACATCTTCTACCTTTTGAATAAAATTCTCACTAAAGCTGATGCGATCCCGATTGGAACGACGCTATAGACTAGGTTAGAAATGGATAGGCCTTGCTGCAACGGGTTGCACAGGAGATGTGGAGCGAGTGATCACACGAGAGTTGCGGAATAGCTCTCGATTCACCGGTTCGTCTTCGAAGGATGTTACGCACCAACGAAGAACGAACAAGACGTTGGATATTACACACCAACGGATTGCTGGATATTACACACCAAAACAAGAATTCACAAAGGAAATTCAAGATAAAATTCAAAGATTCAAAGGTGATTGTTCAAAGGAGGGGGTGGCCGGCCATATACATAAACCAAGGCCATGCAAATGTAAATGCAACATTAAATGAAGGTCTCCATGCAAGACCACTATTAAATGCATTGAAAACACAAAAGAACATTAAGACAACCTTGTGAGACGTGCATGTTGGAACGCGAACTCGTCTTGGAACCCTCGGATTATTAACTAGGTCGTCGGGAAAGTGACACGCGGCCTCGTTAAAAACCCATCGTCGGAAAACCCGTGGGACAAAACCGACGAAGGGAAAAGAGTACACGCGGGTCACTTACCTAATTAATAATCGTTGCGGGAGGGCATTGGCTTGGATAACATTTCTTAGGATTGTGACTTCACACGTACTTGAATAATCTTCGTGAACATGGACGGCCACGAGAATTCCGATAATTGCGTCCTTAAGCTTCGCAGCCTTGGCTTGGGTCACGGGACCAGCTGGTAGGATCAACGCCTCTTCCTCCTTAGCCTTAGCTCGGGTCATGGGACCAACGTTTTTCAACCTGGTCGCATCTCGGGTCGCACTAGCAGCGTCTTCTTCCGCATTGGAGGTCGCGTCCTCTTCTGCATTTTTGGTTGCATCCTCCGGGATCATATCATGCCCCCCTTCTTGGAAAGGATTTGCCCTCAAATCCGCTTGATCTGCGACAAAAGGAACCAAGTCAGTGACATTAAAACTAGAACTCACATTGTACTTACCTCGCAAATCGAGTTGGTAGGCGTTGTCGCTGATCTCTTTGGTCACTGAAAATGGTCTCTTTGGTCAAGCAAAAAATTTTCGGAATGGGCCATCGCTCATTCCGAAAATTGTTCTTTACGTAGGTGAATCCAAACTTGGTCACCGGGCTTGAAAGTCAACTTCTTCCGTACTTTGTTTGCTTGTTTCACATAGAGCTTGGTTTTCTCCTCTATTTTTTTCCTCGCCTTTACATGAATTTGTTTGACCATCTTTGCCTTTCTTTCTTCGTCCAGACTTACTCGATCACTTGATGGTAATGGAATCAGATCCAAGGGTGAAGCAGGATTGAACCCGTACCCAATTTAAAAAGGAGAGAATTTTGATGTAGAATGTATAGCATGGTTGTAAGCAAATTCAGCATGTGGTAAACATTCTTCCCAAGTTTTTAAATTCTTCCTAACAATTGCACGCAATAAGGTTCCTAGGGTTCGATTCAATACTTCGGTTTGACCATCGGTTTATGGATGACAAGTCATGGAGAATAATAGTTTTGTTCCTAACTTGGACCACAAGGTACTCCAGAAATAGCTAAGAAATTTAGTATTCCTATCGGAAACTATCGTACTAGGCATGCCATGCAAACATATTACCTCTTTAAAGAACAGTTCAGCTACATGCAATGCATCATCCGTCTTTTGACATGGTATAAAGTGCACCATTTTCGAGAATCTATCTACCACCACAAAAATCGAATCCTTACCGGATTTAGTCCTAGGTAACCCAATCACAAAGTCCATAGATATATCAGTCCAAGGGTGAGTTGGGAAAGGAAGAGGGGTATACAAACCATGAGGATGAACCTTAGATTCAGCCTGTTTACATGCGACGCATCGCTTGCAAATACGTTCAACGTCCCTCTTCATATGCGACCAGTAGAAGTGATCCTACAATATTTTCAGAGTCTTTGCAACTCCAAATGGCCCATAAGTCCACCTCCGTGGGCTTCTCTAACAAGCAACTCTCTCATAGAGCAGTTAGGCACACATAAACGATTATCATAAAATAAATAATCATCATGCCTATAGTAGTGTCCTGAAGCAAATTTCTCACATTTCTTGTAAGCTTCTCCCAATTCTAGGTCAGATGCATATAATTCTTTGATTTGTTCAAAACCTAGGAGTTTAGCATCTAAAGTATTCAACAATGCGTACCTTCGGGATAGGGCATCAGCCACTACATTCTCCTTACCTTGATTGTATTTGATGACGTAAGGAAAAGTTTCGATGAATTCCACCCACCTCGCATGTCTCTTACTTAGTTTGTTTTGACCCTTCAAGTATTTGAGTGATTCATGGTCGGTGTGTATCACAAACTCCTTTGGCCATAGATAATGTTTCCAAGTTTGTAACGCCCTCACGAGTGCATACAGTTCTTTGTCGTAGGTGGCGTAGTTGAGAGTTGCACCTCCGAGTTTTTCGCTGAAATAGGCAATGGGCTTCCGATCCTGCATTAAGATTGCACCAATTCCTACACCGGATGCATCACACTCAATTTCAAACGTTTTAAGAAATTCGGGTAATATAAGTAAAGGAGCGTTAGTCAGTTTCTGCTTCAGCGATTGGAACGCTTCCTCTTGCGCTTCTCCCCACTTGAACCCCACATTTTTCTTAATGACTTCTGTAAGAGGGGCGGCTAAGGTGCTGAAGTCCTTAACGAATCGCCGATAAAAACCCGCGAGTCCATGGAAGCTTCGGACTTCCCCGATGGTCTTTGGGCTCGGCCTTTCCCGAATGGCTTTGTCCTTCTCTTCGTCGACCTTCACGCCATCTGCACTTACTACAAAACCTAGAAATACGACATTATCCGTACAAAAGGTACATTTCTTTAAGTTGGCATACAACTCTTCTTTTGTAAGTACCTTCAACACTAATTCTAGGTGACCTAAGTGTTCCTCTAAGCTCTTGCTATAGATCAAAATATCGTCAAAGTAGACTACCACGAATCTACCTATATATTCCCTAAGCACATGGTTCATTAATCGCATAAAGGTACTAGGTGCATTCGGTAACCCAAAAGGCATAACTAACCACTCATATAATCTGTGCTTAGTTTAAACGTTGTTTTCCACTCATCACCTTCCTTCATCCTAATTTGATTGTAACCACTTTTAAGATCAATTTTTGAAAATATCCTACTTCCATGCAATTCGTCTAACATGTCATCTAGCCTAGAAATAGGATGTCGATACTTCACCATAATGTTGTTGATTGCGCGACAATCAACACACATGCGCTAGCTGCCACGGGCACGGCGCACAGACTCATACTCTCGCGAATATGTCTCTTGGCCATGAGCTCCTCCACTTTCCTTCACAGATCCTTAGTGTCCACGGGATTGGTTCGGTAGGCTGGCCGATTTGGTAACGTGGCTCCGGTAATGAAATCGATTTGATGTTTGATTCCTTGTATCGGTGGCAATCCGGTGGGGTTCTCTTCGTGAAAGACATCACCGTAGTCCTGCAATAAGTTAGAAATCTCACTCGGCAGCACCGGTGAAAGGTTATCTAAGCTGAAGAGAGCTTCCCTATAAACAAATAACAACACGGTCTGATCAGAATGAAGAGATTTCTTGATTTCACCCCATCTTGCATAAAAATTTGACGATCTAAGTTCGAGCGCGCTTTGCTTCTTCAAATGCAATTGGTCTTGCAGCACATCCTTAGGCGTCAATGGAACGAGGACGGTCTTCCTGCCATTATACTCAAAGTAATGTTTATTAGTATAACCGACGTGTTTTACCTTGCGATCCGATTGCCAAGGTTTACCGAGTAGAATATGGCTCGCCTCCATTGGCAGCACATCACACAAAATCTCATCTTCGTATTTTCCTATGGCAAAGGCCACGGTTACTTGGCTTGTCACCTTAATCTCGCCATTGTCATTCAGCCATTGTAGCTTATATGGCTTCGGATATTTTTGGACTTTCAATCCGAGCTTTCGAACCATTGTAGCGCTTGCAACATTCGTGCAACTTCCTCCATCGATGATAACACTACATACTTTGCCATGAACTAGGCAGCGGGTGTGGAACAGATTTTCTCGCTGTTCTTGCTCGTCACCTTTAAGTTGCACGTTTAGAGAATGCTGTGTAACCAGCAACTCTCCCGTGGCCGGTTCCTCCTCTCTTGTCTCGTCCGAAAGTTCAGCCGCTTCGTCCTCGGACTCGAATTCTCCGTCGTCGCGAAGGATCATGACCTTCTTGATTGTACACTCACTGGCGTAGTGTCCTCTCCCGTGACACTTGAAGCATTTCACGTCCCGAGCCCTCGAATTTGTGGCCTTGGCCTTTTTTTGTCCTGCGGCGCGGCTGGTCCTGCTTTCATCGCGTCTCGGCCTGCTGTTTGCACCTTCGGTGTGTCGCGGCCCGCTGGAACCGTGCTGTCCTTCTTTGGATAGCTCGGTTTCTCATCTCGTGATGGACCATATTTTCCAGCCCCATAGCTTGAGCGGGGATTCCTTCGCTGCTGGAGTTGTTGCTCGATAAGAATTGCTTTGTGAAGCATTTCCTTGACCTCCACGTAGCGTTGTAACTCGAGATGATCTTGGATGTCTAGGTTGAGTCCTCCAAAGAACCGAGACATCGTCGCCTCTTGATCCTCCGTAAGGTCAGCCCGCAACATGAGCACCTCCATCTCTTGGAAATATTCCTCCACGGAACAGTTTTCTTGGGTGAGCTTCCGTAGCCGCCTATGCACCTCTCGGTGGTGATGGCTTGGCACGAACCTTTTGCGCATTATTGTTTTCATTTCCAGCCAAGTGGCTATTGGTTCTTCGCCATTTCTCCGCCTAGAAATCGTGAGTTGATCCCACCAACTCAAGGCATAATCATAGAACTCCGTGGCTGCCACCCTAACCTTCTTGGCCTCGGGGTATGCTTGACAACCAAAGACGAGCTCCAAATTTTTCTCCCATTCTAGGTAGGCTTCCGGGTCGGCCTTTCTGTGGAACGCTGGAATTTTCAGCTTGAGATCAGTGAGATCGTCCCTCGGGTCGTCTCTTTGTTCCCTTAACGCACGCCGCCGACGGTAACTATTTCGGAACGAGGATGAACTGCCTCGTTCGTAGTAGTTGCTGTCCTCCTCATGCTGGTTCCTGTCACGATTCTGGAACACATGAGCATCTCTCGGTCGTGCTGGATGTTCGGTTCGAAACTCTTGCCGAAACTCCTCCATTTTAATGGTGATGCTTTGCTCCAAACGAGCCGCGAGAGCCTCAATGAGTCTCTCATTTACCCGGCTGTTCTCGGCACCTATTTATCCCATGACGTCCTACGGTTCCTTGCGTATACCTACTCACAAGTTCCTGCACACGAACACACGGAGCAGCCACAAGCGGAAAGCAAGAAAACCCTCGACAAGGACACGTACGGGATAGATACGCACGAGATAGACACGTACGAGATAGACACCTAAACGTACGAAATGTATATATATATTTTTTTGATTTTTTTTTGTAACGTTCAACCAAGCTATGACCGGAAAGATCAAAACAAAATTGAACTAACCTTTTCGCTAGAGCGAGCTCTGATACCACTTGATGCGACGCCGATTGGAACGACGCTCTAGACTAGGGATCCTTAGTGTCCACGGGATTGGTTGACGCTCTAGACTAGGTTAGAAATGGATAGGCCTTGCTGCAACGGGTTGCACAAGGGATGTGGAGCGAGTGGTCACATGAGAGTTGCAGAATAGCTGTCGATTCATCGGTTCGTCTTCGAAGGATGTTACGCACCAACGAAGAACGAACAAGACATTGGATATTACACACCAACGAATTGTTGGATATTACACACCAACACAAGAATTCACAAAGGAAACTCAAGATAATATTCAAAGATTCAAAGTTGATTGTTCAAAGGAGGGGGTGGCCGGCCATATACATAAACCAAGGCCATGCAAATGTAAATGCAGCATTGAATGAAGGTCTCCATGCAAGACCACTATTAAATGCATTGAAAACACAGAAGAACATTAAGACAAGCTTGTAAGACGTGCATGTTGGAACGTGAACTCGTGTTGGAACACTCGGATTATTAATTAGGTCGCGCGAAAAGTGACACGCGGCCTCGTTAAAAACCCGTGGTCAGAAAACCCTGTGGAACAAAATCGACAAAAGGAAAAGAGTACACGCGGGTCACTCACCTAATTAATAACCGTTGCGGGGCGGGATTTGGCTTGGATAATGTTTCTTAGGATCGTGACTTCACATGGACTTGAATAATCTTCGTGAACATGGACGGCCACGAGAATTTCGATAATTGCGTCCTTAAGCTTCGCAGCCTTGGCTCGGGTCATGGGACCAGCTGGTAGGATCAATGCCTCTTCCTCCTTTGCCTTAGCTCGAGTCATGGAACCAACGTCTTTCGATCTGGTCGCATCTCGGGTCGTGCTAGCAGCGTCTTCTTCCGCATTGGAGGTTGCATCCTCTTCTGCATTGTTGGTCGCGTCCTCGACATCCTCCGGGATCGTATCAAAAGTAGTCTCTAAGACAACATATGAGGTATAGAAAAGACAAAAATCCAACCTAAAACACATAAAGTTTTGGGTTTGTCCTGCGTTCGTAAAGATACTGCAATCAGACAAGCTAGATACTAGGTTTTATAAAAGTAAATTCATCGGTTATCCCAAGGAAACTATGAGATATTATTTATACCACACTTTTGAGTATAAAGTGTTTGTGGTCAGAACTGCAAACTTTTTGGAAGGGAATTTTTTGAAGAAGGAATTCATGATGGAAAAATTGTTCTTGATGAAATTCAGGAACCCAATGAATCAACACAAGCTCAAGATCATCAGATGTCAAGTGAGCAGCCTTGGCTGGATGATCTACTGTTGAACCCAAGGGCTCCATCTTCAATTTTTTCAGTGAGAGCACCTGTTCAAGAACAAGTTCAATTAGTTTAAGAACAAGTTCAACAAGACATTCCAACACATGTAAGACCTATTGCACAAACCTCTTTAAGAAGGTTTACATGTTCTCGACGTGCACCTAAAAGATTGAATCTGATGGTGCAAGAGGATGTGATCGGTCATAGAGATAATGATCTGTTGTCTTTCCAAAAAGCTATACAAGATCTAGATTTTGAGTAATGGTGGAAAGCCATGGAATCCAATATGGAATCTATGAAGCTCAATGAAGTATGGACTTTGGTTGATTCTTTTGAGATTTCCAGACCAATTGGTTGTAAATAAGTTTATAAGAGGAAGATTGGAATGGATGGGCAGGCAGAGACCTATGAAGAAATGTTTTCCTCTGTGGTAATGCTCAAACTTGTTCGGATTCTACTTGGAATAGTTGCCTACTATGACTATGAGATATGGAAAATGGTGTGCAAGATTCAAAAGTCTAAAAGTGACATGGTGTGCAAGATTCAAAGGTCCATCTGTGGACCTTAAACAAGCTTCTCGAATTTGGAATATTCGGTTTAACAAAGTTGTTGAAGAGTTCAAATTCGTTAGATGCAAAGAAGTACCTTATGTGTACAAGAAGGTAGTGGGAACACAGTTGTCTTTTTTGTGCTATATGTAGCTAACATATTGCTCATAGGGAATGACATACCAGCCTTGCAAAACACAAAGTCATGGTTTTCTGATCAGTTCTCCATGAAGGATCTAGGAGAAGCGACCTATACTCGAGGAATAAAGATCTATAGAGATATATCAAAAAGTTTGCTTGGACTATCCTAGTCCCAATACATTGGTAGTATCATAAGATTATACAATATAGAAAATTCCAAGAAAGGTTATCTTCTAATAGACACTAGAATTACTTTCTCTAGGAAGGATTGTCCTAAGACCCAGGAAGAGAGAGAACACATGACTGAGATCCCATATGCTAGCATAGTGGGCGCCATCATGTATTCCATGACATGTAGTAGGCCTAACGTAGCCTACCTGCTAAGTATAGTGAGTAGTTATTAGGAAGATCCTGATAAGAGACATTGGAAGTTGGTAAAGATCATCCTTAAGTACTTGAGAAGGACTAAGGATCAATTCCTTATATATGGAAATTCTAGCTTGGAGTTGGAAGGGTTTACTAATCTGAGTTTCGCGATAGATAAGGATGACGACCGATCCATTTTAAACTATGTGTTTTGCCTGAATGGAGGAGCAGTAAGTTGGAAACATTCCAAACAGGCTATGGTAACTGATTCGGTCGTTGAAGCAGAATACATAGATGCATGTGAGGCGGCTAAAGAAGCAGTTTGGATGAGAAAGTTCATAGATGAACTTGGAGTGGTACCTTTGATAAAGGAAGTCATTCCTTTATTGCGTGATAACACCGGGGCTATAACCCAGGCGAAGGACTAAGGTCTCATCAGAAACGAAGCATGTTTTAAGGAAGTACCATCTTATTCGAGAAATCATTGCGTTTGGGGACATTCAAATCCAGAAAATAGATGGAAAGGAAAATGCAGCAAATTCATTCACGAAGGTGCTTGGGTCAAATAAGTTTCACAATCACAAGATGAGATCGGATTAAGGGACATGGCGAGCTGGAACTAGTTGTAAAAAATGTTAGAAATTGTTGTAGAGACTAGTAGCACATTATATTTTTTTGATCATTTGATGATTGTCATAGGTGTATGATAGAGTCCATTATTAAGTCTAGAAACTGGATGTTATTGAGAGTAGTTAGATGATTACATAGTTACTGACTGATCAAGATCGGATCCGTCTACTCTTGGTATGAGTTAAAGCTCTATGCTTTCAGCTATCTTAACGACTGTAACAAATCATCGGTTGGGGTTACATGAATGAAAGAAGAAAAGAGTTTCTTGGGTTCATTCACCAGTCTGTTATGATTGACACGAAACATATTTGATAATCTTTAAGGCTTGACAATAAAAATCATACCTAAGATTTATCTGGAGCTGTAAAGATTGAAAGAAATACTAACATCATCTTCACCATGGTTCATTTTGAGTTAAGTTATTACTCATATGAGTAAGGATGTTACTTCATACTATCTGGTCGTGAGGAGTGTTGCTAGACACCAATATCAATTAGTTAATTAGTGAAAACAAATTAGCTATCAGTTTAGTAATGAACGTAAGAGGTCACACACTAATGAGTGTTTCGGTCTTTGCTTATGATTATAAGACAATCAGTGAAAATACGATTATATTTGTTTGCCGGCACCGAAAAATATTATCGTAATTGATTTTATCTTTGAGGGTTCTACATCGGATGTACGAACAAGTATGTGTATGAGATACATGTACTTAGACTATTTGAGATATTACATTAATGCAAGTGGGAGATTGAAAGTATGGTGCAAAAAATGTTATGTTAAATAGTTATGTGGTTATTTTGTAAAAACCTAAAAGTTTAGTATTATAAATAAGAAATGGAAAAACAGTTTCTAACTATAATTAATTGTTTCCTGAAATAAAACCCTAGCCCCAAAACAAAGATGAAGAATGGAGAAAGAAACGATTCCCGTTTATGATCAGATTCACATCAAAATTTGAAAGCAAAAGCAGATCTCGGTGTGGATACTCTAGAGGCTTCGTATGTTTGGAGTTCACATCCTACACTCATCTGTATTTACAAAAACAGGTAACTCTAAGAATCGTATTTTGTGTTTTCGTGAAACCTCACATGATCTCTTCCTGAAACCGGACTAGATCTATATTCGGGTTGTTAAAAATGCTTCCGCTACCCCGTTAGCAACCTAACAATGCTTTCTTAATCGTTGGAACTTTAACAACTTTGGAACTAGTTTCATCCCTTATCAAACACTTTTCTTCTGTGAATATTACTTCATATCCATCCCTCCCTCACAATTTGAGGTATACTTAAACAGATTCTTATCCAGCCTTGGAATTAGAAAAACATCCGTAATTGCCCGTGTTCCCTTCTTAGTTTGCACTTGAATGCTTCCCTTTTGGTGGTATTCAATACTGCTCCATTTCCAACCTTTATAGGTACTTTAAAATTCTTGTCTAGGGTTATGAAATAACTTTCTTCCTTATTCATGTAATTGGCTGCTCCATTGTCCACCAATCATACATCATCTTTAAATATTTGATGTGTTACATGAGCTGCTGTGACTACTGAATTCTATTCTTCTTCTTGATTGACTTGTGCTTGATTTGAAGTAGGTCTCTTGACCCTACATTCTCGGTAAAAATTGTCCAGCTTTCCACAAGCGAGATATTCTTTCTTGCTTTTAAACTGCTTCTTTGTGTCCCATCTGTCTTGAGGCTACTTGTTTCTAAAAAAACATTGGTTCTCTACATGGTTGTCTTTCTTGCAAATACTACAACCTTTCCTACCTTTAAACTTGAAATCTAGTCGTCCATATGAATTTTTACTGGTTTGTTACTTATCTTTATCCCTTTGAACTTAGAATGGAAAGCACCTTCCAAGCTTCCTCCATGCTAGAATTCTTGTGATTGTGGTGATATCAAAAGTTCTCCCATTAATAATGTAGTGAGATCTTTAATTTGTTCAATGATCCCAACAAAAGATTACCACCTCTTTGTAAAGTAAACAAGATCTTAGACACTAAGGTATATTCCCTCATATCATTCCCAGAGGTCTTCATCTATTTTTCTCCTTGTCTTAAAGTGTAACAGCTTGCTCTCAATCTCTGAAACTTTATCATTGTTGTCTTAAGGTCTCCTTGAAAATTTTCCTTGAGTAGATCCCAAGTTTTCTTGGTTGTTTCACATGCTGAAAGATGAGCATCAAAGATTTCATCTGAAACCTGCAATAAACAAGAGTTGTAAGGTCGTTTGATCTTTGGCCTCTATTCCTTCCCAAAGTGTGATGGCTTTCTGCAACTCTTCTGCTAGAGGAGCAACTCCCATTATTGGCTTGTCTGGCAGTCTTTCGGTGACAACATTCCATAGTTTTTTTTATCTTAACATTACTTTCGTCTTGATAACTCACAAGTTATAGCACTTTCCATCAATCATGGGATGGATGAAGTCGACTGCATTATCCTTTTACCTTGCTTAAACAAAATAATAAGCAAGAGTTAGAGAGTTACCTCTTTGTGACCTCTGGGTGTTTTTGTTACTGGTGTTTTGTGCTCCTTCTTGGCCCTTAAACCAAGAGGCTCTAATACCAATTGTCGGTTCTAATCGCTCATGGATTGATTGAATATTTCTATGAGCATACTCATTTTCTTATACTCCTTGGAGCAAACAGAAAAGTAAAAGAAAGGTTTTGTGAAATATTGTGAAAGTTTTCTAGAAGTGATACTCCTCATTCCCTTCAAGTTCATTCATATATTTTCTCTTACAAAATCAAAAAGGGAATTTGTACAAAACTCAAGTTCTTCCATGTGCTGACTACACACAAGTTAGATACTTCTTCCCATTTTTATATTCTTACCAGTTTTCATTTTTTTAGTCGAGATTTGGGCTTCAACAAACAGGCTTCTTCTTGGACTGGAACGGAGGCCTTGTTGCTGCTGATGGACTTCGCTTCTTCACATGGACTCACTTTTCTAGGCTTGAAACAACCCACGGCCTAGCTCCCTCATCTTGAGTTTAAGATATCACAGGATGGCTTCTTCAGACTTCTCGATCATCTGTCTTTCTCCTTCGACTATGTCGCACTATCCTCGATCTCTTCCTTCATCCTTGAGAACTCTGTCGTAAATGTGGGCTTCGAGAGTCAGGTCAACATGAGTAGGTCCCAAGGTGAAGCCGTTGCAGCTGCTTTGGAGAAAATTTGTGTCTACTTCACATGGGCAGACTATACAGAAGGGTAAATTTGTAATTACGCATAGCTAGGGTTATGTATATATATTTGAATTGTCCTAGCCTTTGGGAATAAGATTAAAGATTCATTCTTTGACGGCAAGTTGAGTTTCTCATGGTATCAGAGCTTGGTTTAGGCCTTGGTGTGTGTCTGTTCGTGTGTGTTCATCGACTCCTTGTGGTGACTGGTTCGTTGGGTTTGTCGGCTCCCTGTGTTCGTGTGTGTCTGTTCACGTGTGTTCATCGACTCCTTGTTGTGACTGGTTCCCTGTGTTTGTGATGCATTCTCAAAGTTAAATAAAATAACCTAAACTACCCGCAAGTGCATGGCACGTGTGTAGTATTTTAGGTGTCGATCCCACAGAGACTACGCAACACTACCTAAACTCGAACTAGGAATCAAACTTGCTAACGAACGAATATGGTTGAAGAATGAAATACTGAAAGTAAATAAACGACTTGGGTTCTAACGATAAGACAAACGTCCTAGGAATCCAGTTTCACCACAAGACTACCGAAACCAACGATCAATCTATCTACCATGCAATCCCAGTTAAATCTATCTAAGGCGGACGATCCTAATATGATATCTACCCTCTCTCGAGGCATAGACACGTGATGTAGACAAGCTGCCCCCTACTTTTGTGGCTGACACCTTGAACTAAACCCATAAGCTCTATGATTCATCCGTTCACCCTCAACCGTTGCTACCCTACTTTCGTGGCCTAACCTCGGTTATTCTAAACCTGATCTTCTAGGACTAGGATTCTCCTTTCGGTCCTTCTCCTAACCCCTAACACATGCATCTACGTGGCCATCGCAAACACAAGTAAATTCAAGCACTCAGATAGAGAATAGATGAACTAAAACGGGAAGATGCATTCAAAATAGATCAAAAGTGGTTCCGGGATAGCCAAGGGCTAATCCCTTCTCCTAGAACAAACAAACTACTCGCTCATGCGTCTATAAAGAAACATAAACAAAGTAGAAAGTCTAAGGAACATGAAAACCAAACAAAAACGAAGTGTCGGGGCTTGATCTCCAATGCTCCTCGCTTGTCTCTTCGCAAGAATCTCCAAAATCACGAACTGAATCAAGGTGTCTTCTAATGTCGTCCTCTGCCTCCTTTTATGCACTTTAAGTCGGTCTAGGTGTTGCCTTAATTGCCCCACCGACTTCCCTTTGTTTTAAGTTAATTTTACTTAACTTAATAAGCAGATACGGGCCGCGACCCGCTCGGGCAGTCGTTGTACCTGCTCGGGTACGGCTAGGGTGAGTCACGCAGGTTCATGGGGCATGAGTGATGCCCGATCGGGCATGGTGTGTGCCCGGTCGAGTGCAAGGCATATGGGCGGGTATATTCATGCCCGAGTCGTGCATGAATTGTGCATAAAATTAGCCGTAGCTTTTGCCCGATCGTGCATGAGTTGTGCCCGACCGGGTGGAGGCTTTCCATGCTAAATCTCGTCCCGTTTGTCCCGTGATGATCCTCGAAGTTGCTCCTTAGCTCCGTGCATGCCCTTTTAGCTCCAAAATGGTCCAAATATGCGTAAAAACCTGAAAGAACATGAAAACACGATAACAAGTAAAACGGAAACGGAATCATACGTAAAACATCACATATATATCAAAAACGTCTCCTAAATCGTGCAAGAAATACGTATGAAAACGAGATGATCAGTTTGTCGGCTCCCTGTGTTCGTGTATCTCTGTCGTATCTAGTCTGCCAGTTTTGATGACTAGTTGTTATGCTGGTGTTCTTCGGTATCTAGTGTTTGTCGTATTCTAGTTGCTTTGTCTTCTACCTATGTGTTGTTTTTCCGTGAATCATGATGTCGACACCTCCAAGAAGAAGGCGACAACCTCCTGAACGATTTCATGGAACCATATCCCCTTACGATCTTTCGGCCAGTAATAACCCAGGGTGTCTCATCTCGTAAGTCATACCGAACGACCATAACTATGTCGATTGGGCTCGGGAAATTCACACGGCTCTGAGATCACGTAAGAAGTTTGGATTAAAAAAGGTTCCTTTCAAAAACCCGATGACGATGAAGTATTAGAGGATTGGTGGCAAACAATCTGATAACACGTTATCCGTCGTAGTATTTACATGTTTCTTAGGTTTAGTTTTGATTAGATTTCATGGACTTTACCGAGTTATTGAGCATATTCAAGGCTTTTATCTACATTTCGTGTTTTGTGTAGGAAATGAAGACATGAAAGAAAACACGAATGATTACGGCAATTCCAACCCGAAAACGTGTTAAAATGACCAGATACCTCATGTGCACGGCCAAGGAAGCAAACGGAACACTCAAACCTCGAGCGAAAGGAGCAAAAACAAAAATAGCAGTGTGCATGCTTGGGCTGTGTTTGTGCACCCGATCGGGCTGCTCTTGTGCCCGCTCGGGTCCACAAATTTCTCAACAACCTCCTTGATTTTAGAACGGCCAAT
>CM071863.1:13002706-13017284 GCA_036759665.1 Gynandropsis gynandra
TGTATAGTCGGGACCTTAGCCAGCACCGCGAGCACTTGGAGATGGTACTAGAGACCCTTCGGAAGGAACAACTCTATGCCAACATGAAGAAGTTCCTTTGCCACTAAGGAGATTGTGTTCCTCGGATTCGTGGTAAGTTCGCAGGGACTGCAGGTGGACGAGAGCAAAATCTAGGCCATACGAGAGTGGCCAACACCGACGACCGCCGCTCATGTACGAAGCTTCCACGGGCTGGGAAGTTTCTATCGGCGGTTCGTGAAGAACTTCAGTAGTATAGCTGCACCTCTCACTACGGTTATCAAGAAGGACAAAGCGTTCGAGTGGGGAGAAGAGCAAGCCCAAGCATTCGAGGCGCTTAAGACGAGCTTGACCACCGCCCCGGTCCTTGCCTTGCCAAACTTCAACAAAATGTTCGAAGTAGAGTGCGACGCTTCAGGGATCGGGATTGGAGCCGTTCTCGTTCAAGAACGGCGACCAGTGGCCTACTTCAGCGAGAAGCTAAGTGGAGCCACGCTCAACTATCCGACATATGACAGGGAGCTTTATGCCCTTGTTCGAACCCTACAGACATGGCAACATTACCTTCTGGCGAAGGAGTTCATCATACATATGGACCATGAGACCCTGAAGCACCTCAGGGGTCAAGACAAGCTCAAGCGACGGCATGGGAAGTGGATGGAGTTCATCGAGACCTTCCCATACATCATCAAGTACAAGAAGGGCAACGAGAACGTGGTGGCCGATGCCTTGTCACGGAGGCATGTTCTAATCACCACCATGGAGGCGAGGAACTTAGGGTTTCGAGCACATCAAGGAACTTTACGACCAAGATCCGGAACTCGGCGAGGTGTTCTGAATGAGTAAGGAAGGGGCCCACAGACCATTCTACGTACACGGAGGATACCTTTTCCGCAATAGGAGGCTCTGCATCCCACAGAGCTCGATGAGGGAGCTGATTCTACAAGAAGCCCATGGAGGGGCTCTTACGGGGCACTTTGGCGTAGCGAAGACCTTGGCCACAGTCAAGGAGCATTTCTTCTGGCCGCACTCAAGAGGGACTTACAACGACTTTGTGCATGATGTATCACATGCCACCAAGCCAAGTCCCGTAGCCAGCCCCACGGTTTGTATCTTCCTCTACCAATCCCAACCCATCCGTGGACTGACTTATCGATGGACTTTGTTCTCGGACTCCCGAAGATCTGAAACAAAGATTCTGTTTTTGTTGTCATGGACAGGTTCTCGAAGATGGCGCATTTTATACCGTGCA
Organism: Gynandropsis gynandra; assembly: GCA_036759665.1. Classification (NCBI taxonomy): domain Eukaryota; kingdom Viridiplantae; phylum Streptophyta; class Magnoliopsida; order Brassicales; family Cleomaceae; genus Gynandropsis; species Gynandropsis gynandra. The sequence goes on from CM071863.1 coordinate 13,003,977, forward strand.
AGAAGACCGGCGATGCAACCCACATAGCATACCTCTTCTTCCAGGAGGTCGTACGCCTTCACGGTCTACCAAGGACGATTGTGTCCAACCGAGACACCAAGTTCTTGAGTCACTTTTGGCGGACTCTTTGGCGGAAACTAGGGACCAAGTTGTTGTTCTCCACAACATGTCATCCGCAGACAGATGGTCAGACCGAGGTGGTCAACCGCACCTTGGCAGCGCTCCTACGGTCACTCATCGGAAAGTACCCGAAGAAGTGGCTCGAGTATTTGCCCCACGAAGAATTCGCTTACAACAGGACGCAGCATTCTGCCACCAAACACTCCCCATTCGAAGTCGTCTATGGGTTCAATCCCATAACACTCCCTTGACTCTCAGCCCTACCAAGCAAGGAGGTCACCAGCCAGGACGGCGAGAAGAAGGCCGAACTCATCAAAAGGATGCACGAGAAGGTTCGGGAGAACATAAGGCGCAAGACCGAACAATACGCCAAGCAAGCCAACAAGGGGCGAAGACCACAGGTGTTCAACGAGGGAACCTGGTTGTGGCTACACATGCGACCCGAACGATTCCCTGAGAGGAGAAGCTCGAAGCTTGCACCAAGAGGGGATGGGCCATTTCGTGTCATTGAACGGATCAATGACAACGCCTACCGCCTCGAGCTACCCGGTGAGTATAACGTGTCAACAACATTTAACGTTGCTGACTTATCTCCTTTCGATGCAGATGATAGCATTCCACATATGGAACACTCGCAAGGGGGAGGGAATGATGAGGACATCGGACACGACCCGAGGACCGGACATGCAAGCGAGGAGGCGACCCGAGGCACCGAAGAAGTGGAGTCCTCTCACGGTCTAATCACGAGGGGCCGGGCTCGGAGCTTAAGGACCAAGGCGGCCGATATTGTGAAGGACGCATGAGAGGCTCTCGTCCGTGAAGACCACTCATCCGTGGCCGTTGGCCGGGTCATGACCATCTTCTGCATTAGCTCGGGAGCCTAGGACGCCCAAATGGCCCAGACGACCTGATGACGTCACTTCCACGGGTCGCAACGGTCACATGACGTCACGGGACGATCCAACGCGTTCTAACGGTAACATGACGTCACCCCGCGCCTCCAAACAGTAACATGACGTCACCCCGCGCCCCCAACGGTCTGATGATGTCATTTGTCCATTTCAGCAAGGTTTTGGCCCATTTTTCCATTTTTCAGACTATTTTCGGCCAATAGGGCATTAGGGCCATCATTTCATGTATTTTGGCTTCTTCTAAGGCTTCAGACTTGCCTAAAAAGCAATCTCAACCTTCTTTTGTACTCAGTTTGGATTTTGGAGTGAATAAAGTTTGAGAGAATTTACTTCTATTCTAAATAACGTTTCCGCGAAACGTCTTTGCCTTCAATTTGTTCTGGGAACATTTGAAGTGCGTCTTAGACTGTATCAAGAGGCTTCCGCACCTCTTGTGGTGTCAATCGTTCCATCCAACTCAAAGAAATCTTGCTTAACAAACGAGGATTTCGGTTCACTGAATACGCGTCCCGAGCCGCTTAACCCGAGCGTGTATCAGCGGTTGATACGATCGACCGGTTAGCAACATAATGATGCTCTCCATGTGATGCATCTTCGCACGAGTTTCTTCAAGAGCATCTTGTGTTGTACGAAATGTGGTTTCCAAATGCTCGATACGTCGTTCTTGCATTTAAATCTCTTGAACAACAGGGGTACTGTCATCGCGTCCTCGACGATATCCTTTTGATGAGCACCGAGGCCGTATGAACGCCCTTTATACGGTCTAACTGATTACAAATGCAAAACGTTATCGGTTCCGGATGATCGGTTTGCAACGGATCTTCTTTTCATCCGTGCTTATAACTCCTCGTGGCTTGATCTTTACTACGATCCACCACTTCTCTCTTTGATGTTTCAATATTGTTGGATATTTCACGTAACATGCTTGATCTGCTTTATCTATTGTGATGAATGGATCATACTTACCATATTGTCGTGTCGGGTTGATGTGAATTCCTCCCCATTGATTTGTTTTGTGTACCACGTCCTATGGTTGGATCAAACCACTGACATTTAAAAAGCATTACCTTCAATCCAACGAGACCGAGATATTCCACCTATAAGATTAAATGCAAAATACGGTAGAAATTATCACCCTCGATTTAACTATTAACGCAAATGCCATAATTGTATGCGCTTCTATGTTTTCCGTGTTCGTACATATGGAATGTGTATCCACGAGTAAACAAAATTGGCCAACACATAAGATTTCGTGCAGGACCATTAGCCAAATCTTTTAACCATATAGGATGTCTCTCATCAGAAGATTTGACCTATATAACATAATAAACAAATGAATAATGTATAACATAATATCATTTTATTTATATATATATAAAATGTATGAATATACATTTACTTACGTAATCTCTCAACCACGACCCTTAATGTTGAAGTTTCATTTCCATGAGTTCATCTGCATTTAGATGAGGATATGTTCCAATTACTTCTTCATCAAATATCTTGTAATAAAAGAACGTTAACACATATATTTTAAATATATATAATTGTGTTTATAAGATCGATTTTCATTGTTTTGTACCTTTCAAAAAGTAATAGCTCTTGAAAAATTTAGTAATATATGTGTGGATGTGATTATGCTCCTCTAGTGTTAACAATATTCTTTGGATTTACCTCTTATACGTTCAATCGGTGTAAATATCTCAGGATTCGTGCCAAATTGTGGATTATATTGATATAGATAGTTTGTGTGATCTTCCATTGAGCGTCTTTGTTTCGTCATTATGAGTACCTTGGATGTCATGATATATACTCCATTATTGTGAATGCTAACTTGAATGAAGATGAGACGCAAAAGCTACTTGATTGCTTAAGAAAGCATAGGAGAGTGATCAAATACACCATTGAGGATATCAAAGAAGCACAAAGGCGGCTGAACCCCAACTTAAAAGAGGTAGTGAAAAAAGAGATAGAAAAATATGCTAATTCCGCATAGCACATCGTGAACACTTCATGGTAATAGCTCGGCAAATGCAATTGGAATGAGTCGCTGCATGAAAATGTGACAATCGTGACTTTTCATCCCGATCAGCCGCGAACCAACAATATCAACACACCGAGCAATGTTCGATGCATATTCATCTGGAAACTTAATGCCTGAGACGACTCTGACTCAAGGAAAACAAAATCAAACTAAAAATAAGCTAAAAACAACAAAACCAAAGAGAAAAGTAGAATAAAAGAAAACAAAATCACTTGAAAAATGTGAGCTGCTACCCAAGACTTTAATTGAACGATGTCCTCAACGTGAAGCACCGATGGAGGGTAAGAGAAGTGTGATCACGTTTTTTAACCAAAATATGAGTTCTAAACTAAAAAGATACGAAATAAGAAAAGATAATGTTGGATTTCCTCCCAGAAAGCGCTTATTCAACGCCCTTAAGTTGACGTCTCCATGTCCCATGCGTTTGCGATGGGTGGATCGAAAACGGAAATGGAGTTTCTGCTTTCGATCGGTTGAGCAGCTTGGTAGAGTTTCAGTCTCTGACTATTAGCATTGAACATTCCATTCCTCTCGCTCATAGCTCCACAGCTCCATGTGGGAATACCTCTTGTACCTGAAAAGGACCATACCAATGGGACCATAGTTTGCCCGGGAAAAGCTTAAGATGAGAGTTACAGAATAGAACCAAATCACCAAGCCGAAAGTCATGGGGAGGATCTTCTTGTCGTGTCATCTCTTAGCACACTTGTTGTTCGCGTTGAGCACTACTATCATTCCTCCTTTCTTTGGCACGACATGCACATGGCTCACCCAATCATTGTTCGAGATAGGATAAACGATACCTGCATCCAAAAGTTTGAGGATCTCCTTTTTCACTACCTCTTTCAAATTCGGGTTCAATCTTCTTTGAGCTTCAATGGAGGATTCGTGTCTATCCTCCATGAGAATTCTGTGCATGCATAATGAACGGCTCAGTCCCTTGATGTCGTTGGTGGTGTATCTGATTACTCTCCTATGCTTCCTTCGGCAAGCGAGTAGCTTTCGCGTCTCCTCTGCACTTAAGTTACCATTCACAATAACAGTATGTGTTTCATTGCATCCAAGGTACTCATACCGAAGAGAAGAAAGGAGAGGTTTGAGCTCGAGTTTAGGCACCTTCTCCACTACGAAATCAACATGTGTTATGCACGAAAACTCCTGGTGTGGGGCATCCCATAGTTCCTCAATGGCACTCATGAATTATTCGTAGACCTCGGCTTCTTCGTCTGTGAGTCCTGTGTCCCGGCAAACCTGTGTCAAGCATCTCTCAATAGGGTCAGAGATACTTACCTGATCAAGCGTGTCATTCGACATATCTTCCAACAAGTGAACTCTAAAATAAGACTCCTTGAAGGAAGGTCCATTCATAGAGCTCGACAAGTTGAACTCTATCTTCTCGTCTCCGACATGTAGAGAGACCTTCCCTTTTTGTACGTTGATCATGGCACCTACAGTGGCTAAGAAAGGTTTACCAAAATAATAGGCACCCTGGCATCTTCTTCTATGTCTAGTACAATGAAATCTGTGGGTATACAAAACTACCTACGGAAATGGAGTTTCTGCTTTCGATCGTGCGAGAAAAGTGTACGAAAACAAAATGATCTGATAGGCTTGACTAGTCAGCAACTCAATTATACTCTCCATGTGACGCATCTGGAACCGCGTATCTCAAAGCTCAAATTGCGTTACTTGAAGAGAATCTTGCATTCCTTGGAAAGCATCTTGCATTGCTCGAAGTGTAGTTTCGAGTTGCTCGATGTGTCGTTCTTGCGTGTAAGTCTCTTAGTCTGCGGGGGGTACTGTCATGGCATCCTCGACAATATCCTTTATTAGCGAACCTAGAATGTATAGATGCCCCTTATACTGTCTAACAAACTGCAATATGAAACACATTAATGTTAGTATATCGTTGGAAAATATTTTATGTGATTAAAGAATTATAATAGCAATATTCTTAATATATATATTTAAATAAATTGTGTCCTTTTGTGAATGACTGAGATCGTTGGGAGTTGAGCCGATGGCTTGTGCGTATTCTTTCATCTTCTTCGTCATAGCTTTCACGTTCCGTTCCGTCCAAGGGTTGACCAACTCAGGTTTGTCGACCTCTTCCTCAACGAGGGATTACTTTTTGGTGTGGGTCCATACTACCAGCTCAAGAAGAGTCGATTCTCTTCCTATCCTCTGCATCTGTAACATTATACTAATATGATCAGTTAACAATTTTTTATAACAATAAATTTAAATTAATAATTTAAATAACTTTGATCAATTGCTTTTTCTTTTTGGAAATAACTTTGAGGTATGTCGATGTGGATCATCCCCGAGAACCTTCTCGTCGTATCGACATTTTTTGGTCTTCTTGCTTTTGAACTTAAAGTCCTCTCACTCCCAATGTTAAACTAGTCGTTGCACATGTTGGTTTGGCATTCTTCTTGTAATAGTTACGCTTGGCATTTTTAATCATCAAGCGCAAACGAGCTTGCATATCGTGCATCCAAGCAGTATAGATAAGTGGTGATCCTTCTTCCGCCATCTATATGTGCGCTAAAAATTTACATTTTAATAAATTAATTTATAAATAAAAGTATATAATAGTTTCAAAATTCAATTTTTATACTAAATATACTTACGATAAATGTACACCACAATCGGCGGCGTATAACTTATGGCGTCACCTGTCAGGAGTAATATAGTCGATCTTGTAGCGAATCTTAGATGATTGTGTTGTTTGTATATTTTAGAACATCATCCATATAAAACATGCACGTTTAAATCAAATAAGTAGATAAAATTTATAATTAATTGCAACATCAATAATTCTAAATAATATCTAACCATAACGTCTCACCAGGACGTTCAGTATCAATAATTGGAATGGAGGGACACTCATCAAAACTATCGACCAATGCGTCTATATCCACCATATCATTCTCTACATCAAATATCAATGGTGCCGATATAGGTAAAGGAGGCCAATGTGGTGGCGGTGGAGGTGGTGGCGGGGCTCCTGCGGACCACCACCATTCCCCCGTGACCAACAAATCGTCGAGCTCTCATTTTTTTAGTGTTTAGAGATTAATTTTAAGAGAAATTGATATTGTGGTTTTAAGATTGTGTTGAATCTCAAAACATTGGGTTTTCAACGGACACAATTTAGTGACATGATTATTAGATTTTCAACGGGTATCCTTTGGAATTTGCAACGGATTCCTGTTGGAAAGGCATGTTCCCGAGGCAACAGATTGCATAAATGTCTATATGTCTTCTTCCCAATGGGCATATATTGAAAATATCAATGGATATCTTTTGGAACTCAACATCGAGGTACTAGTCGTAGCATAGCCATCATGACCGTTTTCAACGACCATCTGTTGCTACTGTGCAACACCCGTTGGTCGTTGCCAACGGGCATCCATTGCAAATTACTAACGGACATCCATTGGCGCCTACGAACGGGCATCCATTAGCATTACAAACCTTTGCAACGGGCATCCATTGGGCTTTAGCAACGGATACCCGTTGGAAATTGAGAAACCCTTGAAAAATTTCTAAGTATCAAACATAATTAAACGGTTCAACAGGATTATGTTGTTTTTCCCAAAGGATGCCCATTGAAACTTGAATATATGATGTTAAAAAAATTTACAAAAGTTTGATATTACAATTATACAATTAACATTTCTTATTCGGCTGATTCTTCCATTGGCGAGTCTTCCTTCAATTGTTCATTGAATTCATTGTCATGTTCATCTTCTACTTCTTTCGGTTCAGTGTCTTCATAATTGCGGATGTATTCTCCATCTATGTTAGTTCTTGCGAGAATCTCCTCCCAATTGTTTGTATCATTTAACCATATCGGCTCAGAGTGATCGGTTTACAACAAAGTTTTTTTTTTGTTTGTGCTTATAAATCCGTGTGGCTTGATCTTAAATATGTTCCACCACTCCTCGCTTTGAGGTTTTAATGTTTTTAGATATTACACGTGACATACTTGATCTTCTTGATCTATTGTGATGAATGGATCATAGTTTCCATATTGTCGTGTCGAGTTGATGTCAATTCCTCCCCATCGATTTTTTTTGTGTATCACGTCTTATGGTTGGGTCGAACCCTTGACATTTAAAAGTATTACCTTCTATTAAAAATATCACCATCTATTTCACTATTAACACAAACGTCGTAATTGCACGTTCTTCTATGTTTTCACGTTTGTATTTGTGGAATATGTATCACCGAGTAAAGAAAATTGACCAACAGAAAACATTTCTTGTAGGACCATTAGCCAAATATTTTAACTAGTTAAGATGTCTCTCATCAGAACCTTTGATCTCTATAAGATAAAAACAGGTGAATAAATGTAACATAACATTTTATATATATATATATATATATATGTGTGTGTGTGTGTGTGTGTGTGTGTGTGTGTGTGTGTGTGTGTGTGTGTATTTACTTTATCTCTCAACCACGAGCCATAATATTGAACTTTCATTCTCGTAAGTTCATGCGCATTTAGATGAGGATATGTACCCATTACTTCTTCATCAAATATCTTGTAGTAATGAAAGATTAATATATATATATATATATATTTGTAAATTTAAAGTTCGATTTTCATCGTTTTGTACCTTTCAAAAGGTAATAGCTCTTGAAAATTTAGTAATATATATGTCTGGACTTTATTATACTCCTTGGTGTTAGCCAATATTCTTCGGATTTCCCTCATATACATCATATCGGTGTAATGATTTGAGGAATTGTGCCAAATTAAGGATTATATTGATATAGATAGTTTGTGTAATCTTTTGTTGAGCGTTTTTGCGTCTTTCTTTCGTCAGAATATGCGACTAAAAATATGCTAAAATATGTGATTTCTTTAACAAGTACTGTTTAATAATAGATCCTTCAACCGCTGCTTTATTTTTTTGTTTTTTTTTCTTTAGATGAAAGAAAAACTTTCGAAAGGATACATCCATCTGAACTGAACTGGCCCACCGAGTATTACCTCATCTGGTAAATGTATTGGAAAATGTTCCATGACATCAAAGAAGGAGGTGGAAAAACGTTTCCAATGAGCATAATACTTCACAGATATTGTTTTTCAATAATTCCAAGTCATCCCTTTCTAAAATTCTTGAACGTATATCTCTAAAAAATATGATAATTCTGCATAGCACATCGTGAACGTTTCGTGGTAAGAGCTCAGCAAATGTAATTGGAATGAGTCGCTGCATGAAAACGTGACAATCGTGACTTTTCAACCGCATCAGCCTCGAACCCACAATATCCACGCACCGAGAAATGTTCAATGTATATCCATCTGGAAATTTAATGTCTTCTTATAACAACCTTAATAATGCGGTTTTCTCTAGCCTAGACAAATCTAAATATTGGGATATATGCCCTTCCATCTCTTAACTGCAACTCAGGTCTTCGATATATTGTCTTCAAATCTTTTCTTGATTGTATATTACCCTTCGTTTTTCCCGTTACATTCAAAACACTGTTGTTGATGTTATCGAAAATGTTTTTTGATATGTATAACATCCAAATTATGATGCAATATCAGTGATTTCCAATATGGTAGTTCCTAAAAAATTCTACGTTTACACCAGTTATGCTATTCTCCTTGGCCTTTGGGTTTTTGATGCCCATGATATCCGCAGCATTCTACCAATTCTTGTAAATCTCCCATCGTATTTAATTGTTTATAAAGGATTTGTGTTCTTATTTGCATGCATAGTGTCTCTTCTTTTTGTACCACGTTCTTCGAAAATGTTTTTATTTTTATCTGAATGTATGTCCATGGGGAAGAAATATTCTATGATAATCAAACCAACATGGTTTCTTCCCATGTACTAATCGAAATGAATCTATATCCTCTACACAATATGGATATGCCAATCTCCCTGCGTGCTTTATTCAGATAAAATTCATTGGTAGGGAAGTCGCTAATTATCTACAACAAGACCGCTTTCAATGAGAAAAATTTTATTCATACTCATGTCATAAGTAAGAATTCCAGTGTTCCAGAAATCTCTTAATTCATGAATTAAGGGCTGGAAAAAAGACATCAAGACTTTTCTTCGGATGTCTTGGAATCAGCAACGTCAGAATCATTACTTCTCTTTTTAGAAACATATCGATAGGCAAATTATAAGAGACAAAATTATCGGCCACATAGAATATTGACTTTCAAATTGTCCATATGGACTAAAACCATCGGTGCACAGGAAAAGATAAAAATTTCTCATTTCATACTCAAACTCGGGAAATATTTCATTGAATTCTTTCAGCGTTACCATCCGATGGATGTTGCATTATCCTTTCGTCTGTCAAGTGTTCTGCGCATCATCTTATTGCCAAAACGGTTTTTTTATTTATATAACCTTCTCAACATGTTTGCTACAAGCATATAGAACATCTTTTTATACGATACATATTTACGTGAAGATGCTTTTTTTGGACGAAATTTGCGTGCACCGCAAAATTTACATTCCAACACGTCTTTATCTTTTCCCCAAAACAACATGCAACTGTTTTTACAAACATCAATTTTCTCATGTGGTATTTCCAAATCTTTTAAAATGTTCTTTGTTTCATAATATTTCTTGGGAGCTTGATTATTTTCTGGTAAATACTCACGCATGGTTTTGCAAAATGAATTCATGCAATTTTTAGCAACATTGTAGTCTGTTTTTATACTCATCAATCTTGAGGACAAAGATAAACGAGACTGACCTTCATGACAATGTTCATATATAGGTTGTTTCGCCGAATCCAATAGGTTGAAAATCGGTGTGCCTCGTTGTTCGACATCTCTTCATGCGTTTGCTCAACAACTCTAGGAAAAACATCTGACACAATTTCCATATATGGATTGGTCGTCGATGCTTCATAACAACTTTTTTATTTCTTTCTATTTCTTGTGCTTCTTGCATAATATCTCTAATGCCATAATTTCCACCGTGAAATAACTAAATTTTGTAGTTCTCTACAAAACTCACATTGTAAAGATGTTTGCAAAAAAAGTTTTTGATTGTGATACTTCATGTTTTTTTCATCTTTTGCAGTTATGTAACATTTTCTCACGTTCTTGACACAAAGGTGTCATCGATGCAAAACTCATGAATTGCTCGAATCCGTGTAAGAATTCTTGAGTAACTTCCTCGATTACATGATCTTTTTTTCTATGAATCAACTCTCTTGATCTGTATATATCTCTATTTGAAGAAGACAACATTGTTTGAAAATATATTTCGTGTTGATCACTTGATGGTAAAAGGTTCAAGTTCAATCAATAAATAGTGAATTTTCCAACGACTGTCTGTCGATAATACCAACAGATGCTCATTGCAAACTACAATGGGCATTCGTTGGAATAAAAGAGCAGTTTTCAACTGTCTTTCAACAGAATGGTGCAATGGATATTTTCCATTGCTATGTCATTGATAATTACAACATATTGCAACGGAATTACGATCGTTGATAATTTTCCGAAATCTGTTACAAGTTGTTGATCCGTCCGTTGATATTTGACTGTTTTTTGTAGTGCCTCGTGTACCTTTGTTAGGTTTCTCTCCTTCTATATATACCCATGTAATGTGTCACTAGAAAATCAATCATATCATTCTTATCAGGGTCTCAGTTCACTTTTGAATTTCTAGACCTCATCATGGGCAACTGCGTCACTAAGGTAAATTGACGTGTGGAAACACGAGTTATAATTAACCTAGTCCACTTCACCGCAAGTATACGGATCTTGTAGTACCAGGGTCGATCTCAGGGACTAAAACAGCTAAACTAAGAACGAGACTAAACTAAGACGAAAGATTATAGAGTGGGATATGATCCTAATAAACCTAAAACTATCCTAATGGTGTCAACGAAACTAGGGTAGAGATGAGATAAGATATGGTGAATACTACGGGTGTACGAGATACCGGGAATTGCATAGATGAACGACTAAGGATCATAGATCTATAACATCCTCTTGACTACGGGAAATTCATGCTCTACGATGAGGAGTGATTCTTCCGAGCCTAAACCTCCTAACCATGGATACATGCAACCCTACCTTCCAGCAACGATTAACATATACCATGGCAGCTTTATGACCGCAATCACTATCCCTAAGATGGCTAACCGACCGGTCAGATTCTCATTAACCAAAGCTTAATCTACTACTTAGCGAACCGGATTCGTTCCTTAACCTTCCAACAAGGTTCGAGATCCTATGTTGTTGAGCGGTCAGCACTAACGTATGATTGATATTGCTAAGCGTAGAACCGTAAATCAAGAGTAAATAAATAAAACTAAGCATTAATGAGAATCATCGTTCATACATACATATCCGATATCCCTACCCGCAGTAGGGACTCTACTCACTCATGGAAGAAACGAAAACAGAAGATAACACAATTCTATACATGATAAACCCTAAGGAATTCGATGCCTCGACCTTCCCTATTGTGTTACCGGTGTACGGATTGGTGCTTCTCTTCTTCTCCGATGCTTCCTGAGCCTTCCCAGATGTTTTTCCAGTCCTTTCTTGCCCTGTTCGTCGCCCCCTTTGCCCTAGATCCATTCAGTTATCTTTATTCGCTCATTTGAAACTTAGATCTAGGTTGTTGCGAAGTTCGCGGCCCGCTCGGGCACATATGTTACCCGGTCGGGTATAGGCAGCCCGACCGTGTTGATTCGTGAACCCGATCGGGTGAATGTCACCCTATCGCGTGACTAAGCGGACACGAGTCGCGTAAACTTACGGGGCTGATAGATGGTTAAATGCCCGAGCGGGTATTAAGATTTCGCCCGATCGGGTGGTGATCACCCGATCCTCTTTGCTCATGTGCCCGGATCGTGTCAAATGCATGGACAAACCCCGTAGGTTCTACCCGAGCGGGTGAAGGAATAGTCCCCGATCGGGCCCCCTTGTATCCTTGAAATCTCTCTTTTCCGCTCGTTGCTCGGGCGTTCCTTTGGGTTCTAGAGCTCTGAGTAGATATGTCTTCAAATCATGTGGTTTTTTGACAGGAATCCTTCATTTTGAGCTCATTTAGGCCTTGTCGCCTAAAAACCTGAAAACCAACAAAACGGGTGTGTGAAGCTCGAAATCATATCGGATAAGTAAGACTCAATGTAAGATTCATGCGAAAATGGTGTAAAAACCTATCCTAGTAATGATACACTTTCAGTGTTATCAAACTCCCCCAGACCTAAACCTTTGTTTGTCCTCAAAGAAAACTAAAGTATAGCCTAAGAAGAATCTAATAACGATGGATACTAGCTCAAAACTTTCGCTATGTTAGTCATCTTGCCGAGTATAGTCCTATGTCTACCGAAAGTGCTGAGCCATGAAATCTTTCCTACAATCTAAGTCTACTTCACAACCCTAGATAATGTCCAAGCGATCTCCATACCGATTTCTCTAAGCTTTTGATATCATTTGAATATTTTCTTCTTGTTCTTATGCAAATTTTTTCTTTTCGGCACTTAGATCCACGCTTTGTTTGTTCCTAGGACGTCGAAGTCGAAGAGGGTCGCTTTCTACTTAGACCCAGGCTGCCTATGGCACACTCATAAGGTTGCGCGACCTTAGAGGAGTGAAGAGGTGCGTTTTTGAATCTTTATTTTTTTTTTCTCTTTTCTTTTTTATTACGCAACACTCTAACCCTTAGGTCGTAGAATAGCTTCTCTACCCACCACTTAGACCCGAACCATCGAATATCGATGTACTCATGTCATTCTTAACTCGGAAAAGCGTAAAACTTATCCTAGATGACAGCGGAGTATAAGCGTGTGGTCTAATTCTAGAACGCTAAATATATCAATGAGGCTAAGCTAAATGGTATTCACGGAGATATGTCTACTTGGTATCGAGACCTAAGGAGTGAATTCTATTAGACATAGGGTTTCAAACATAACTACTCGACTAATCGGTATCTATATGACGTCTAAGCAAACCTAGACCATTATCCATGATTCGACAAAGTTGCAAAAATATGACTAATTTCGAAAAATTTCACTAGATCCATCTTATTTCTAAACCTAATCCTAAATCTAATCAAGTCGCTCTAAGTGTGCATCCGTATCATATCAATAAATGTAAGAAAGAACCCCCCAAGACCTGAACGGAACACAGTCCCGGTGTTCTAGACCTAAAAGGGACCTCTACATGTAGAAAGATCGAGAAAGCATAAAAGTGGTAGCGAATACACCTGGTGTGTGCGT
>CM071863.1:13020596-13044778 GCA_036759665.1 Gynandropsis gynandra
ATAAATAGTCTCTATTCTCAAGCATTTCACGGAGGTAGTTGTACGTGGCGGGATATTCGTGGGCCGCTACTGATTGAGTCGGGTATGGTTGAGGCACATATGAGTGATATCTCTGGGTTTGGGGTTCCGTCCATGGCTGGAAATTCCCAAACGATTGATGTGCATCTACTATACTCTCTGTGGTCCTATACGGGATGTGGGCGTGATCGCTCCAATTGTGATCGTAGGTATTCCCATAAGGATGAGCGTAGCTATCGTAGATCTCCTCTTCATACCCCCAAGTGTTTCGTTCCTGTGATCGTTCAAAGTATTGCGGGTGGTACAAATTAGAGAGCATACGACGAACCTCAGAAAGTTGGTGTCTCAATTCAGCTATGTTGGCGTCCGAAGAGTTGAAGTCGTCCATGTTACCTCGCAAGACAAAGGACATCAAACTCGATTAAGCTCTGTGAGGTAAAGATATATATATATATTTTTTCATTTTTTTTCGACTCTATTAAAGAAAAGAAAAACAAAAGCAAAAACAAAAACAACTAAAAGAAGACTCCGGAAAGGACTAGATCTTAATCTAGCTAATTCCTAGTCTAAGCCGTTTTTTGTCCCCGGCAACGGCGCCAAAAACTTGACGTGTGGAAACACGAGTTATAATTAACCTAGTCCACTTCACCGCAAATATACGGATCTTGTAGTACCAGGGTCGATCTCAGGGACTAAAACAGCTAAACTAAGAACGAGACTAAACTAAGACGAAAGATGATAGAGTGGGATATGATCCTAATAAACCTAAAACTATCCTAATGGTGACAACGAAACTAGGGTAAAGATGAGAATAGATATGGTGAATACTACGGGTGTACGGGATACCGGGAATTGCATAGATGAACGACTAAGGATCATAGATCTATAACCTACTCTTGACTACAAGAAATTCATGCTCTACGGTGAGGAGTGATTCTTCCGAGCCTAAACCTCCTAACCATGGATACATGCAACCCTACCTTCCAGCAGCGATTAACATATACCATGGCAGCATTATCGATCGCAATCACTATCCCTAAGATGACTAACCGACCGGTCAGATTCTCATTAGCCAAAGCTTAATCTACTACTTAGCGGACCGGATTCGTTCCTTAACCTTCCAGCAAGGTTCGAGATCCTATGTTGTTGAGCGGTCAGCACTAACGTATGATTGATATTGCTAAGCGTAGAACCGTAAATCAAGAGTAAAAATCATAAAACTAAGCATTAACATAACACATCGTTCATACATACATATCCGATATCCCTACCCGCAGTAGGGACTCTACTCACTCATGGAAGAAACGAAAACAGAAGATAACACAATTCTATACATGATAAACCCTAAGGAATTCGATGCCTCGACCTTCCCTATTGTGTTACCGGTGTACGGATTGGTGCTTCTCTTCTTCTCCGATGCTTCCTGAGCCTTCCCAGATGTTTTTCCAGTCCTTTCTTGCCTTGTTCGTCGCCCCCTTTGCCCTAGATCCATTCAGTTCTTTTTATTCGCTCTTTTGAAACTTAGATCTAGGTTGTTGCGAAGTTCGCGGCCAGCTCGGGCACATATGTTACCCGGTCGGGTATAGGCAGCCCGACCGTGTTGATTCGTGAACCCGATCGGGTGAACGTCACCCGATCGCGTGACTAAGCGGACCCGAGTCGCGTAAACTTACGGGGCTGAAAGATGGTTAGTTGCCCGAGCGGGTGTTCAGATTTCGCCCGATCGGGTGGTGATCACCCGATCCTCTTTGCTCATGTGCCCGGGTCGTGTCAAATGCGTGGATAAACCCCGTAGGTTCTACCCGAGCGGGTGAAGGAATAGTGCCCGATCGGGCACCCTTGTATCCTTGAAATCTCTCTTTTCCGCTCGTTGCTCGGGTGTTCCTTTGGGTTCTGGAGCTCTGAGTAGATATGTCTTCAAATCATGTGGTTTTTGCAGGGAATCCTTCATATTGAGCTCATTTAGGCCCTTGTCGCCTAAAACCTGAAAACCAAGAAAACGGGTGTGTGAAGCTCGAAATCATATCGGATAAGTATGACTCGATGTAAGATACATGCGAAAATGGTGTAAAAACCTATCCTAATATTGATACACTTTCAGTGTTATCATAAATTACTTTCTTCTTTTCTTTGTATAATCACCCTTCCCTCAATCTTTCATTATATATGCAAAAACTCTTTGTCAGATGTTGAAATTTGTCGGAGATCCAACGATGTGTGTAAAGGGAGAGAGGTTGAGTTCAATGCATTTTCTAAGTATTATGGATGAACAATGTTGCTTTGGATTTAAGGTTTTATATAATGTGTGAAAATTCAAATTGTCGCATTATGGCTTTTATTTTAGGTGATATATTATCTATTTCGAATCAAATTTGAGTTAATAGTCATAACATTCAAAATTTTTATTTTTGGTTAATGATGCGTGTTTTCATTTTCTTTGAATCTTTTAGAAAAACTCACGAGAAAACTCCGAAAACGAAGAATGAATGAGTAGCATGGAGAGACAAAACTAAGAGATAAGTACCATGGGTGGGTCGATTTCAACGGCCCTGTTTCTCATCAAATCATTGTTGGTAAATCTGAAAATCTCATTAACTCGTACATTATCCGAGTAGAACAATGCATCACAAGAAACTACGTCGAAAAGAATTAGTGATTGTTTATATTTCTCTTAAAATAAAAGGCATGATAATTATCATACCATTGGCTCATGCCAAGTTCTTGAACTTCAACAATTGTGACATTCTCCTTATGCTGTCAAGATTCGAACCTTGTGGTTTAAACCAACTGTGTGCAATGAGATACAGAACCATTCCAATCGTTCATGACATCGAAAGTCTAAAAGTGAGTATCAAATTTTTCAAGAATTTCATTAAAATACCTTGTTTTAAAAATTGTATTCTTCGTATGATTCAATATCAAAAGATCATTATAATGGATGGATTGGATGCATATATGTTACGGGAAGTTAGGCCATTAGTTACGGGAAGATTTATTTTGTTACATGATGTTTGCTAACTTTCCTATTCCATTGGCTTGGTCAATTGGCTAAGTCAATCCTTGCACATGTATACATCTCTTCTGTAAAGTGTTTGGCAGAATCAGGTAAAATTCATTCGACTTGGCTCACCATTTCATGGTGTCAAAGCCCCTCACCTAAATTCAAAATTATCTTCTTTTTCTTCGATCTCAGTTGTTTTCAAGACCTTGACTTTGTTCTTCTTCTTCTCTCAAAATTTCTTTCTTGTTTTTCTTCGTTCTCGATTGTTCTCAAGATTAACTCTATTATTCTTCTTCTCTTGATATTTCTGGATCTCGGTTGTTTTCTCTATCTCGACAATGTCTATGAAGAACCAAGTTCCCGACTCGAATACTGCTGCAACTCTCGAAGGATCGGTTGTTCACCGAAGGACAACCTCTCCCTACGATCTTACACCAAGCAACAATCTTGGACTTGTTCTCTCTCAGCCGCTTCTACGCGGGGATAACTATGATGAATGGGCAATCAATATTTGACATGCCCTCAAGTCTTGGAAGAAATTCGGCTTTGTTAATGAGAAAATTATGCCACCTCCGCTATAATCCACGTAGTTTGAAGATTAGGAGACAAACAATTTGTTGGTTGTCTCATGGATCAAGAATACCATTAAACTGAAGCTTCGTTCTGACGTCACCCATCGAGAGGAGGCTCGAGATCTGTGGGAACACTTGCACGATCGATTGCTTTCAATAATGGCCCTCGTGTTCATCGGCTCTGATCTGAATTTGCTCATTGCACACAACCTGGGATGAGGATTGATGCCTACTATGACAAGCTAAACAGAATTTGGCGTGAGTTGGTGAACTCCCGTCCTCTTCGTGTTTGTACATGTGGAAAATGCACCTACAACCTCACGGGACATCTTGAAAAGCATCGAAATGAAGACAGAGTCCATAACTTTTTCATGGGACTCGATAATTTTGTTTATGGGATTGTCCGCTCAACCCTCTTGTCACGAGAACCTCTTCCCAATATCGATGTCCTTTATAATGTTGTTCTCCATGATGAAAGTTCGCATGTTACTCAGAAAAGTTCTGATGATCGTTCGTCTGTTATGGCTTTTGGTGCGAAAACAGGGTATTCTTCTCCCTTCTCGGTTGAAGATAAAGCTAAATTTTTCAGCTCCAATTACGACCACATAGGACATTCTTCTAACAGCGGTTTTCAACTTGTGGGATACCCAGAGTGGTGGGAGGATCGCCCCAAAATCCTACTGGGGCAAGGACAAGGATATCTTCCTTCCCTGTTTCTGGCCATGGTAGAGGAACTCAACCTTCAACCTGGGTGAATATGGATCAGACTGCTACTCACGCCACTGTTGCTACACCTATTGCGACCTCTTTTGCTTCGCTTCATGATTTAGACCGCTACACTCTCAGCTGAATAAGCGACGAACAATGGAAGACCATTGTTCTTGTGTTGAATGGAACAAAAATTGGTGCCACAGAAACTCAGTCTGGTAAGCCGTTTGATCTTAATTGGATTCTCGATTATGGTTGCTCTCATCACATGATAGGTCATTTATCATTTTTGATGGATGTCTCTAATATTTCTCATTGCTCGATTCTCTTACCCGATTGCAGACAAAGTGTTGCTTACAAAGAAGAGAATGTTCAGCTTGGTTTGAATCTGAAATTGAATTACGTGTTTTTTTGTGGAAGGACTCAGTTTCGATCTTATCTCCATCTCTCAATTTTTGGAATAACGGGACTATTTAGTACAGTTTTCTAATATGTATTGCATCATTTAGGACCAACCTACCAAGACGCTGATTGGAGCAGGTGAAAATTGAGATGGACTTCATTATTTTCGGAATATGGAGGTCACTGGTAATGCCTAATCCGTCTTAGTATTTTCATCATTCCTAGGTTTACTACGATTCTTAGACTTTACGGACATATTGAGCATAATTGAGTGCATCCTCTATCATTTCTCATGTTGTGCCAGAAAGGTAGACATATCAAGCAAACACAAGTAAATGCCCCAAATTTACCCGAAAGTGCAACAAAAATGTAAAGGGGCACGATCAAGCAACATCCTGTTGCACGGTCGAGCTGGTTGAAATGCAGAATACATGCACGACTCCAAGCACGACCGAGGAGCAGATGAATTCATGCAGCACGGTCGAGCAACAATCAAAGCATGACTAGGCAGAAGAAGGCCACAAGCACGGACGGGCATCACCACACGTACGACCGATCTGGAGAAGAAGGCCACATGCATGACCGAGCACACAATGATGCACGACCGAGTTCATTAACCTGGAAATGCCTTGTAGGTGTTGCACGGCCCCGACATGTTTCGTACCCGATCAATCACCTCCTTGAAAGACACATCACTGTCGGGCTAATTGTTATGCACGACCAGGCTTGCATGGGAACTAACCAAGCGAATGATATGAATAAAGTTTGAATAAGCGTGAGTCTTAAAAAGAACCAGTAGAGAGAGAACGAAGATGGGCCAGGACAAGAGATAGAGAGAGGAGAGAGAGCGAACGGTTGAAGAGGAGATTTTGGGAAACCGAAGGATTCGTCTGAGGCCACACTTGGAAAATAGGGAAGATGAATACTTTTTGTGTTTATTTCTCTATTTTTTCTGAGTAAATCTCGTTGCCATGGATTAGGGATGCTTATCTAATGGATAGTTTTGTTCTTAATGCTTGATATCGGTTTTTGTTCATTCGACTGGTTTGATGGGTTGTTAATGCTTAATATCGGTTTTTGTTCATTCGATCGGTTTGATGTGTTGTACTTAATGCGTTCATACTTTTCGATCACCTGTTTGAATGAGATTAGAGATTCGTCTAGGCTGAGAGGTCAGATTTGAGTCTCGAAATTAACCCTAGAATGAAGTAGATTAATGAGAATCTAACCGGTCGGTTAATCTGTAGGAACAGTGATAATTGAGGTAGATCTCCCATTGTTCTTCATGCATTTAGGGTGTTAAGTTACTGCATCGAGAGATGAGTACATTGATCTCCTAGGTTTGGATTTAGGCATCGAGAGAATCACTTCCGATATTAGAGGTTGAGTTCCCATTGTTTACGATAACAGAGGTCGAGTTCCCTATCGTTCTTCATGCATCTAGGTCGTTGATTCACTACATCGAGAGATGAGTATGTCAATTTCTTAGATAGTGGAGTTATGCATCCAAGAGAGTCATTTTTTATAGTTGAGGTGGAATTCCCAATTCGTTCTTCATGTATCTAGATGTTTCGTTGCTGCATTGAGAGATGAGTAATGTTGATTCCTAGGTAGTGGACTTAGATTTCAATTCTTCATCGATTGATATAATCCGATTTCATGTTTACGTAGAAACATCCATTACATGTCCCGGCATTTCGGAAACCCGTTGTGCTCTATCTTACTGAATCTAGTTTTGTCATACTTGTATGCTTTTATTTTCCAATTTGATAACTATATATTGATCGATCTTCTTCTCGTGATTCTTAGTTCTAACATTCGCACTCGTCCCCAGAGTTCGACCCTGGTACTATACGTATTGTATACTTGTGGTAGAGTGGTCTTGGAAATTAAAACGTCTGATTTCCGATCATCAATTTTTTGAGGTCACCATAGCTACGAGGACACGCGATATTTTCTCTGTGGACACATGGCACCCCCGGCTCGGCTACCTCTCTCTGAAGATTTTTTATTTGCTTTCTGAGTTGTCTTGTTCTAAGAATTCTACGTCTTTGAATAATGCATGTGAGATTTTTATCCACGTTAAACAAGAATGAGATTGTTTTTTCTAAAATTTTAATAAAACGTAGACTATTTTTTAACTTCTACATTGTGACTTTTGGGGTCCCTACCGTGTTCCATCTTTTAGTGGTGCAAAATACTTCTTGACAATCGTTGATGATTTTTCGCAGGGAATATGGATTTATCTAATGACGTTGAAGAATGAAGTTTCAAATAACATTCATCAATTTTAGCAATGGTAGGAAGACAGTTTGATACAAAGGTTAATTCTATTCGATCGGACAACGACACAAAGTTCATGGCTCTCGGACAGTTTTTTATTGACCAAGGAATTGTGCATTAAATCTTCTGTGGGTACTCCTCAACAAAACGGAGGGGTTGAGTGCAAACATCGCCATATTCTCAACATCGCTCGCTCTATACTCTTTCAAGAAAACTTACCAATCATAAACCGTACTCCTTCTCCCGTTATTGGCGGCCGTACACCGTTTAAGATTCTTCATGGTTCCAAACCAAGTTACAGCCATTTACGTGTATTTGGCTCTCTTTGTTATGCTCATAATTAAGATACTCATGGGGACAAATTCGCTAGTTGGGGTTGACGTTGCCTCTTTATCGGATACCCTATAAGAAAGAAAGGGTGGCGCCTATACAATCTAGATCGTTAGATATTTTTGGTCTCTCACGATGTTGTCTTCCAAGAAAATCTGTTTCCCTATATTTCTATATCGACGTCTTCTCCTGTTGTCACCACTTTGTCATCAATCTCTGAATGGGTATGGGAAGATTATAAGGATGACGCATCACCCCACCGACTTTCAGTTTCGCGAAATGTTTCTTCTGTCTTGCCAACACCGGAGGATAGGGGGTTCATCTTCTTCTGTTCCACCTGTGACAACTGATAAGGCAGGCCTCTCTTCCTCTGTCTCAGGGATGCCAACACCTCATGCTCCTTTGATTTTATCCTCCATTGTTTTCCAAATGCAGATGATTCAAAAAACACTTCGTTGCTTCAACTAGGCAAAGGTAAATGGTCCAAAATCCCTTCAACGAGGCTATGTGATTTTGTTACGAACATGGTTCAGATTTCTCGGTCCTCTACTCCTCCGATGTCATCCATCTATCTCATCAATAACTATGTTCTTTGTGAATGTTTTACTCCTAAACATTGGGTTTTCTTGCTGATGTCACATCCGGGCGAGAACCACATTCATATCGGGAAGCATTGTGATGTGCGAACTATCAAGCAATAAATATGCATAATATCCACTTACCGCAAGAGTATGGATCAGTGTAATAAAAGGGTC
This sequence comes from Gynandropsis gynandra, assembly GCA_036759665.1. Lineage (NCBI taxonomy): Eukaryota > Viridiplantae > Streptophyta > Magnoliopsida > Brassicales > Cleomaceae > Gynandropsis > Gynandropsis gynandra. Next base: position 13,028,666 of record CM071863.1, read on the forward strand.
GAACTTTGGGGACTAATGCAACCTAAGCTAATAATACGACTAAACTAAGACGGGTTGAATTGGTAGTGATGTGGGACTAATTTCTAAAACACTAAAGTGAATTGTGACAACGATGGGGAGACGTGAAAAACTTGACAATTAAGGACACTATGGGTATCGGGTAACCGGGATTTGCAAGGATGTAATAAACAAAGGATCATAAACCTATCGAATTATCTTTATTATGGGGAATTCATGCTCATAAATAAGGAATGATTCTCTCGACACATAAACCTCCTAACCATAACTGCATGCAATTCTACCTCGCGGGAGCGACTAACTCGTGATTAAGATAGCGTTAAGCGTGCAATCCTAATTCCTAAGTCGACTAATCGACCGATCAGATTCTCATTATTCGAACTTAATCAACAATCAATTGTTCCGGATACATAATCTAACCTCCCGGCTAAACACGAATTCCTAGGTTACTGAGCGGCATTGTAAAACAGAAATTCAAGACAACTTTGAAAGATCTAAGCATTAATACATAATTTCAAGCTTCCATTACAAATCTGATATCTCTAACCCATAGTTGGAAATCTACTCACTCATGGTATCTACTGTAAAACAAGAGAAATAAACCCTAGACATGATAAAGGATAAGAAATACGATTTCCTATCTTGATACCGAAGTCTGGATTGTTGTTTCTCTTCTTCTCCAGCTTCTCCTGAGTTCTCCTTGTGTTTTTCAGTCTCTTTTCTGGCCCTAGCCACCGTCTAAATTCATTAGCCATCCCTTTTTCCTCTTTAATTTTCGTTCAACACCTAAAACAGATTGTTCCTGAAAAGGGGACTCACGCGGGTTATGTGCTCACCCCACGCGGGCTCATCGTGTATCACTCTGCCCGAGCGGGCTCCTTGCCTCACCGGGTCATATAGTATTCATTAGATATGCAGCCTGTGCGGGTTAAGATATCTGCCTCGCACGGGGTCCTCTTGTATGTCCAACCCCAAGCGGGTGCTCTTCCAACCCGAGGCGTGTGAAATTTTTTGGGTGTGTAGACCGTGCGGGCTAGTGAGACAACACGCGCGGGTTCATTTGATCTGCCCGAGCACGAGCGGATAGATTTTCAGCACAAGTCGGGCTAAAACTTATGCTGAGACAGCCCGCGCGGGGACTTCTCCAAGCCCGAGTGGGTTGAGTTAATTCCATGCTTTTGCTCCTTTTTGCTTAATGCTCGGGTGTTCCATTTGGTTCTATGGCTTGAATTTGCTCTGAATGGTTTGTAGCTTCCAGTATGTGCGGTTGAATCCAGGAATTGATATTTTAAAGCTCGGATAGGCCTTGTCGCCTTAAAACTTGAAAACCAACAAAAAGGGAGTATATAATGAACGTTCGTGTCAGATTCGTAACTCGTGCTATGCAAACTATGCGAAAATGATATAAATGTCTAGCCTAAAACTAACACACACTACGTGTTATCACATTGGCTGATGAAAATTGGAGACAAGCGATGCATGCAGAAATTATTACACTTGAGCAAAATGAGTCATGGACATTAGCGTCTCTTCCTCCCGACAAAAGGAAATTGGAAGAAAATGGGTCTTCAAAATAAAATATTGCTCGGATGGAACAATTGAACGATATAAAGCACATCAAGTTGTCCTTGGTAATAACCAAGTGGAGGGAAACGACTATGAGGAAACTTTTGCTCCAATGGCCAAATTGGTTATGGATCGTCTATATCTTGCAGTAGCCGCTGAAAAATTGGGAGGTACATCAAATGGATGTTCATAATGCATTCCTTCATGGTGATCTTGATGAGGAGGTTTATATGAAACCACCTTCCGGTTTTCCGACCTCCGATGCTTCCAAAGTTTATCGACTTAAGAAATCACTCTACGGCTTGAAACAAGCGCTCGTTATTGGTTCGCAAAGCTAGACACCTCTTTGAAATTCTACGGTTTTCGGCAGTCACCTTCAGATAACTTATTATTCACTTTATTGGTTGGTGGGGTTCAACTTCATGCCTTAGTTTATGTTGACGACCTCATCATTATGGGTAATTCTCTTTCAGCTATTTCTGCTTTAAAAAAAATTGGGGTCTTGTTTTCATATGAAAGACCTCAGGCATCTCAAGTACTTCTTGGGTATCGAAGTTGCAAGAAATCCGATAGGAATTTATCTATGTCAAAGGAAGTATGCATTGGATATTATATCTGAAACTGGTCTTCCAGGAGCCAAGCCTGCAGGTTTTCCGATGGAGCAAAACCATACTCTACTCTCGATCGAAGGTGACTTGTGTGATGACCCGACTGCATATCGTCGGTTGGTTGGTCGGCTCATATATTTGGGTGTAACAAGACCGGAATTGTCATATTTCGTATAGATCTTAGTGCAGTTCATGCATTCACCTTGTCGCACACATTGGGAAGCCGTTCTTCGCGTAGTATGCTACCTCAAAGGGAATCCATGACAAGGAATATTTCTCTGGTCGGACTCAGACTTGCAGATTTACGGATAGACATATTCCAATTGGGCCTAGTGTCCTTTAAGTCACCGATCATTGGCTGGGTGGTCCATATAATTAGGATCTTCTCCTATTTCTTGGAAGATGAAGAAGCAAAATGTGGTTTCTCGATCTTCTGCAGAAGCCGAATATCGAGCCATGGTGATGACGACTTGTGAATTTATATGGTTGAAGGAGTTACTTGATGATCTTGGAGTCCAACACACGCGGCCGATGTGGATGTATTGTGATAGTCAGGCGGCTCTTCACATTACGGAGAACGCGGTATTTCACTAACGCACTAAACACATAAAGATTGATTATCATTTTATTCGAGAATCTATTCTTACGAACACTATCATTACTCGGCATGTTTCTATTCGATCACAACTCACAGATATCTTTACCAAGGCTTTGAAACACAGAAAGTTCGACAATTTCCTCAGCAAGTTAGGCGTTTGATATCTCCACACACCAACTTGGGGGTGTTACGGAAAGTTAGGCCATTAGTTATGGGATGATTGATTTTGTTACGAGATGTTTGCTAACTTTCCTATTTCATTGGCTAGGTCAATCCTTGCACATGTATATATCTCTTATGTAAAGCGTTTGGCATAATAAGGAAAAATTCATTGTGATGTATTGTCTTACATAGACTAAGGACGTAGACCTTGGTCTCATATATATGGTGTTTGGGCAACCATGAACTCTTGAGCTAGCTTTTGGGATTAGTTATGTCCAAACCCATATTTGACATGTCATCAGAGCTAGGTTCGTGCTGATTTGAGTATACCGATGTTGGGCCTCCGATTGTGTTCACGCTCCAGGACCGAGCTTGGGCGCGAGGGGAGTGTTGTGATGTATTGGATAACTCTAAACTCTTGAACTAACTTTTGGGATTAGTTGGGCCCAAACCCATTTAACATGGTATCAATACAAAAATTGATATATTTTAAAAAGAAATAAATTGCTTCATAGTTGGAATGTGACCAATGACTAATTTACATCGAAGAAATCAAAGATGGTGTTATGCATGAAACAAGATACAAAATCATCGGAGCAGTCTCATGTACATCTTTTCTATCATGCTAACAAAGTTAACAAGAATAATCTCGAATACCTTTCCAAATTTAGATAAAGAAATATTAGATTCTAGATTCTATTTTTATATAAACATAACTTAAGTATTCATAGACCTAACATAAAAATATTTTCAAGAGGTCCGAATATAAACTTGTCCAAATAAACATTAAACGTTACAAATATAAAATAATATATATTATATAATAGTTACACACAATGAAAAATAGATATATTAAAATTATATATTATATGCAATTTAATTCACAATAATTATTAAAAATATATAAATTACATTAATTTTAATTTTGGTAAATAAACATCTAATTAAAAAATAAAAGATATAATAATATCACATAAAAATTAATAATTTCTAAGAAAATATATTATCAAATTAGATAAGATGGTAATTAGACATTTAAATTCATATAATTCTATACTTTACTTGAAATAATTACTAGTGGAATAATTTATAATATCCATAATAAAAATAAATTATTTATTGTAGTATTAATTTAAATATTTTCTAAATATAATTATATTTCAACATCAGTAGATTAATACTATATTTTGTCTATTAGTTGTAATATTAAATGTTTATAAAAAATAAAAGATATAAATAATATTATATTTGTTGCACTAACATTTTATAAAATTATTATACCAAAAGTGTATTGATCCATTCAAATTACGTATTACAAATTTTTTAGTATATTTTTACCTAAAATGATATATAAAATATATTTTCATCGATTTTTTATACGACGATTTATTTGCTATATATGAATTTTATTTTTATAATTAAAATTTTATAAAGGAGAAACTTCAAAAATATTTTTATAGGGTTAAAGTGTTCCAAAAATATCTTTCTCTGAAAAAAAAAGATTTAACTTCAAATCTACCCTTAAAATATTGATAAGCTCATATTTCCTTGTCGACAATTTTTCTCTCTCCTCCAGAGCACCTCTATTTCTCTCTCTCCCGTGGCGTGAAAAATACTGTTCTCACATACCATAACAGATTCGGCTAGAGTAGCTTGAAATCGGCATCAGATTCGCTCAAATAGGTTGAAATCGTTTCTTGTCAACAAAGAAGCTTGCAATTAAGCACGTTCCGCAGAAAAACCAGGTATGTATAGTGAGTTTTTCGTGTTTCTCTTGTTTTTTTCTTGTTTCTTTTGTGAGTTATGAAGCATTGGGTCAATATAAGACTCGTTTATTGAAAACGAGTCTAAACGAGTCATATTTATTGAAATGTCAAATAAACGCAATTAATGACTGGGTCACAGAGTCGCACGGTCGCACTAGGTCACAGAGTCTCATCGAGGGTTCAATGGATCAAAGGGTCACAGGGGTCCAAGGGTCGCAAAGGGGTCAAAGGGTTGTAAGGGTCAAACGGTCGCAGAGGTACAAGGGTCGTAGAGGCACAAGGGTCACAGAGGTACAAGGGTCGTAGAAGGGTACAAAGGTCGCAGAGGTACAAGGGTCACAGAGGGGTCAAAGGGTTGCAGGGGTACAAGGTTCGTAGAGGTACAAGGGTCGTAGAGGGTTCAAAGGGTCGCAAAGGGGTCAAAAGGTCGCAGGAGTACAAGGGTCGAAGAGGTACAAGGGTCACAGGGGTATAGGGGTCGCACGGTCGCACTAGGTCACAAAGTCTCATCGAGTTGTACGTCGCAGTGGATCATAGAATTTACCCATCTTTTATGTTTTTGTTACAGATGTAATGGATAAGGTGGATGAGAAAATCACACTAATTTATTTTTTATATGATGGTAAATGGGAAAAAACCCCAAATGGAGAATCTGAATGGGTTGGTACAGTTCAGAAAAACCAGTAGTATTTTTTCTATTGTCTTGTGGTTAGTCTGACATACCACAACTAATTGATGAGTTATGCATAGAGATGATGGTGGAAAATAATACAACCAAGTTGAAGTTAAGCTATTTGCCCAATATTTATGAAAATAGGAAGCCAACATATATAATGAATGACAAGCATCTTATTTGTTACCTGTTCGATCGCATAAGAGGAATTCGACCAGTGCTGTATGTGGAGATAGAATCGACAAGTTTGAAGTGTGAAATCAAAATTGAGAGGGAAATTGAGCCTCTAATTCTTGTTTTTTGAAGCATTTCTAAAGATGTGAGGATCGAAGTGTTGTAGATTATGATGATTGTGTTATTGTAGGTCCAAATAACAAAAGTAGAGTTGAAAGTAATCCGGAAATAATAAATATTTTGGATTCGGATAATTCTGATAGTGAACATACAAGCGAGTTAAGAGAAGATGGTGGGTGTGCCATGAATGTGGGAGTTCATGGAGTTTTTTGTGGCAGTAATAAAGTTGATTCTAATGTGCCAACAGAGCATAAGGATGGTGATGGTGAGAACAACTCAGAAATGGTAGTTCACAACAGTGAAAATAATATCTTCGAGTTTAAAGATGGATTGGATCTTAAAATTCGGCAAGAGTTTGATAACAAGAAGAATGTACAGGAATTAATAAGGAAGGGTTTAACTCAAGCTTCGTTTAGATATACAACATTGAGATATGATACGAAGCTGTGGAAAATACGATGCAAGTTTGCCAGAAGTGGTTGTAAATGGAAATTATGCGTGGCAAATTCCAAACGGCTTAGTGTGAGAACACACCATCCGATTCATAATTGTTCGACTATATCTAAATGGACCGAAGTTACAAGGGGTACAACGCAAATGTTAAATATTAGTTGAAAGAGGAATATGCCGGAAATTATGACACACCTCCAGCAAAAGAATTCATGGCCCGTGTAAAAGCAAAGTATGGTGCCAATGTATCGTATTTGATGATATTAAGAGGCAAATGTGGTGCTCAAAATAAGATTCGTGATGATGACTTTGAACATTATAGGAGGCTTCGAGGGTGGTTGCACATATTTACAAAAAGAAATCTCGCATCTATCGCAAATCTTCAGCTCGACGGTGATAAGAAAAGCTTCAAATACCTTTTTATGGTTGTCGGAGCGGCTACAAGAGGATGGAAATACATGTGTAAAGTGGTTGCTGTGGATGCAACATTTCTGACAGGAGTGTACAAGGGAGCATTGATTGTGGCGACCACGCAAGATGGTGAAAATCACAAATATCCTATTACATGGGGAATAGTCGATAGAGAGAAGGACGAATCATGTACGTGGTTTATGTCAAGGTTGAAAGAGGTGATACCGGACGGACGTGATATCGTTGTGATATCTGATCGGCATAAAAGCTTGATCAAAGCACACAAATAAGTGTATAAAAAGGCTGATCATGGTTTTTGTGTGTGTCATATATCGCAAAATATAAAGAGCTACGTCAATAAAGGGCATGGTAAAAAGACTTCAAAGGGTGATACTGTGGTGAAAATGTTCTTCAAATGTGCAGCAGCATACATGAAGAACGAATTTGAAGTGCTATTGAATGATTTGAAGGCTAGGTACAAAAATGATTTTTGTGACCTCTACGACCCTTGTACCCCTTTGCGACCTTGCACCTCTGCCACCCTTGTACCCCTCTCCGACCTGATGCAATCCCGATTGGCACAACGCTCTAGACCTAAAGATTGGAACCGATAGGCCTTGCTGCAACGAGTTGCACAAGGGTTGTGGAACGGATGGTCACACGAGAGTTGCGGAAGGCTCTCGATTCACCGGTCCGTCTTCGAAGGATGTTACGCACCAACCAAGAACGAACAAGGCGTTGGATATTACACACCAACAAGAGATTTCTCAAAGGAAAATCACAATAAAATTCAAAATGCAAGACCACTATTAAATGCATTGAAAACACACAAAAAAGACATTAAGACAAGTTCTAATTCGTGCTTATTGGAATGCGGACTTGTCTTGAAACCCTCGGGTTATTAATTAGGTCGCGGGAAAAGTGACACGCGACCTCGTTAGAAACCCGTGGTTGGAAAACCCCGTGGGACAAAACCAACGAAGGGAAAAGAGTACACGCGGGTCACTTACCTAATTAATAACCGTTGCGGGGCGAGCTTCGGCTTGGATAACGTTTCGTAGGATCGTGACTTCACGTGGACTTGAATAATCTTCGTGAACATGGACGGCCGTGAGAATCCTGATAATTGCGTCCTTAAGCTTCGCAGCCTTGGCTCGGGTCACGGGACCAACTGGTAGGGTCAAACCCTCCTCCTTAGCCCTAGCTCGGGTCACGGAACCAACATCCTTCCGTATGGTCGCGTCTCGGGTTGCCTGGTGGCGTCTCGAGTCGCATTGATGGTGTCTCGAGTCGCGCAAGCTGACTCTTCTTCCGCGCTGGAGGTCGCGTCCTCTTCTGCGTTATTGGTCATGTCCTCGATGTCTTCTGCGTTATTGCCCTCAAATCTGCTTGATCTGCGACAAAAGGAACCAAGTCAGTAACATTAAAACTAGAACTCACATTGTACTTACCTTGCAAGTCGAGTTGGTAGGCATTGTTGCTGATCTTCTTGGTCACTGAGAATGGGTCGTCGATCCGGGGCCTTAATTTGGACTTCCGCTCGTTCAGGAATCGTTCTTTTCGCAAGTGAATCCAAACTTGGTCACCGGGCTTGAAAAACAACTTCTTCCGACCTTTGTTTGCTTGTTTCACGTAGAGCTTGGTCTTCTCCTCTATGTTTTTCCTCGCCTTCTCATGAATTTGTTTGACCCTCTTGCCCTTTCTTTCTCCGTCCAGACTAACTCGATCACTTGAGGGCAAAGGCATCAGATCCAGTGGTAAAGCAAGATTGAACCCGTATACAATTTCAAATGGAGAGAATTTTGAAGCAGAATGTACGGCATGGTTGTAAGCAAATTCAGCATGTGACAAACATTCTTCCCAAGTTTTTAAATTCTTCCTAACAATTGCACGCAATAAGGTTCCTAGGGTTCGATTCACTACTTTGGTTTGACCATCGGTTTGTGGATGACAAGTCGTAGAGAATAACAGTTTCGTCCCTAACTTGGACCAGAAGGTCTTCCAAAAATAACTAAGAAATTTGGTATCGCTATCGGATACTATTGTGCTAGGCATGCCATGCAAACGTACTACCTATTTAAACAAAAGTTCAGCTACATGCAATGCATCATCCGACTTTTGACATGGTATGAAATGTGCCATTTTCGAGAATCTATCTATCACCACAAAAATTGAATTCTTTCCAGTTTTAGTCCTAGGCAACCCAATCACAATGTCCATTGATATATCAGTCCAAGGGTAAGTTGGGATAGGAAGAGGGGTATACAAACTGTGAGGCTGAACCTTAGATTTAGCCTATTTACATGCGACGCATCACTCGCAAATACATTCCACGTCCATCTTCATATGTGGCCAATAGAAGTGATCTTGCAATATTTTCAAAGTCTTTGCAACTCCGAAATGGCCCATAAATCCACCTCCGTGGACTTCTCTAACAAACAACTCTCTCATAGAGCAATTAGGCACACATAAATGATTATCATAAAATAAATAATCATCATGCCTATAGTAGTATCCTGAAGCAAATTTCTCACTATTCTTGTAAGTTTCTCCAAATTCTAGGTCAGATGCATATAATTCTTTGATTTGTTCAAAACCTAGGAGTTTAGCATCTAAAGTATTCAACAATGCGTACCTTCGGGATAGGGCATCAGCCACTACGTTCTCCTTACCTTGCTTGTATTTGATGACGTAAGGAAAAGTTTCGATGAATTCCACCCACCTCGCATGTCTCTTGCTTAGTTTTTTTTACCTTTCAAGTATTTGAGCGATTCATGGTCACTGTGTATCACAAACTCCTTTGGCCATAGGTAATGTTGCCAAGTTTGCAACGCCCTCACGGGTGCATATAGTTCTTTGTCGTAGGTGGCATAGTTGAGAGTTGACCTCCGAGTTTTTCATTAAAATAGGCAATCGGCTTCCGATCCTGCATTAAGACTGCGCCAATTCCTACACCGGATGCATCATACTCAATTTCAAATGTTTTAAGAAAATCAGGTAATATAAGTAAAGGAGCGTTAGTTAGTTTCTGTTTCAGCGTTTGAAACGCTGTCTCTTGCGCTTCTCCCCACTTGAATCCCACGTTTTTCTTAATGATTTCAGTAAGAGGGGCGGCCAAGGTGCTGAAGTCCTTTACAAATCGCCGGTAAAAACCCGCGAGTCCATGGAAGCTTTTGACTTCCCCGACGGTCTTTGGGCTCGGCCATTCCCGAATGGCTTTAACCTTCTCTTCGTCGACCTTCACGCCATCTGCAATTACTACAAAACCTAGAAATACGACGTTATCCGTACAAAAGGTACATTTCTTTAAGTTGGCATACAACTCTTCTTTCCTAAGTACCTTCAACACTAATTCTAGGTGGCCTAAGTGTTCTTCCAAGCTCTTACTATAAATCAAAATATCGTCTAAGTAGACTACCACGAATCTACCTATATACTCCCTTAGCACATGGTTCATTAAACTCATGAAGGTACTAGGTGCATTCAACAATCCAAAGGGCATAACTAACCACTCATACAATTCGTGCCTAGTTTTAAACGCCGTTTTCCACTCATCACCTTCCTTCATCCTAATTTGATGATTTTAAGATCAATCTTTGAAAATATCATACTTCCATGCAATTCGTCTAACATGTCATCTAGCCTAGGAATAGGATGTCGATACTTCACCGTAGTGTCGTTGATTGCGCGACAATCAACACACATGCGCCAGCTGCCATCTTTCTTTGGCACGAGTAACACGGGTACGGCGCACGGACTCATACTCTCGCGAATATGTCCCCTGGCCATGAGCTCCTCCACTTGCCTTTGCAGCTCCTTAGTCTCCACGGGATTGGTTCGATAGGCTAGCCGATTTGGTAACGTGGCTCCGGGAACGAAATCGATTTGATGTTCGATTCCACGTATCGGTGGCAATCCGGTGGGGTTCTCTTCGGGAAAGATGTCTCCATATTCCTGCAATAATTTAAAAATCTCACTCGGCAGCACCGGTGCAAGGTTAGTTAAGTTCGAGAGAGCTTCCTTATAAACAAATAACAATACAGACTCATTCGAATTAAGAGATTTCTTGATCTCACCCGATCTCGCGTAAAAATTTGACGATCTAAGTTCGAGCGGCTTTGCTTCTTCAAATGCAATTGGTCTTGCAGCACTTCCTTAGGCGTCAATGGAACGAGGACGATCTTCCTGCCATTATACTCAAAGTAATGTTTATTGGTATAATTGTCGTGTTTTACCTTGTGATCTGATTGCCATGGTGTACCGAGTTGAATATGGCTTGCCTCCATTGGCAGCACATCGCACAAAATCTCGTCTTCATATTTGCCTATGGCAATGGGGACGGCCACTTGGCTCGTCACCTTCATCTCGCCAATTTCATTCAGCCATTGAAGCTTATATGGCTTCGGATGTTTTTGGACTTTCAATCCGAGCTTTCGGACCATAGTAGTGCTTGCAACAATTTTGCAACTTCCTCCATCGATGATAACGCTACATACTTTGCCATAAACTAGGCAGCGGGTGTGGAATAGATTTTCTCGCTGCTCTTGCTCGTCACCCTTAGGTTGCACGTTCAAAGAACGTCGTGCGACTAGCAACTCGCCCATGGCCGGTTCCTCCTCACGCGTCTCGTCCGACAGTTCGGCCGCTTCGTCCTTGGACTCGAACTCCCCATCATCACCAAGGATCATGACTTTCTTGTTCATGCACTCACTGACCTAGTGTGCTCTCCCGTGACACTTGAAGCACTTTACGTCCCGAGCCCTAGAATTCATCGCCTCGGCCTTTCCGTTGTCCCGTGGCGCTGCTGGACCGAACTTCGCTACATCTCGGTTTGCTGGGTTTGTAACACCCCACCCACGGAACAACCTCGGGACTAGGAGTATCCACCATCACCTCCAAGAGGTGGCTACACGTGTCATTGCTCAAACGCATTTATAAAATAAAATAAATGATTTATTCCGAAATAAGAATGGTCCGGACCAAATAGCAAAACAAATATGTAAATATCATAGTCATGATAAATGAATAAAATAAATACGAAATGCAAAATAAAACTCATCGAGACCTGGTGCACGCCTCTCCCATCAGTCCGCTGTGAACCTTCATGTTGCTGCTCAACATCATCACTTTTTCTCCTCGTCATATCATGTCCATCCACGACAGCCCACAAATAGGGTGAGTACGAAATACGCACTCAGTGAGATCAATACGTGTACGTACTCTGTGCCACGTATTTTCCCGCTCGAACTGATTATCATAAAATAATGATATCCAAAGTCTAAACTAAAGATATACAATTAACTCTACCCAACCCGACTGAGTATCCAAAGTCTAAGACTAGTACCATACTGGATCATAACACACAGAGTCCACACGACTCTAGCTCGGGCATACGCTCGCAAATTCCAAAGGACCCTAGCACACTGAAAATCTCGCAAGGTCACAACGTACCCCAGCTATCAGTACAATACAGCGCTCCGTCGCTTGAAAGGTTACCACCAACCCCAACACGGTACGATGCTGACAGATCCACTGATCTGACTAACTCGACGCTCCGTTGCTCGAAAGGTTACCACAACCCCAACACAGTACGACGCTGGCAGGTCCACTGACCTGACTAACTCGACGCTCCATCGCTCGCAAGGTTACCACAACCCCAACACGGTATGACGCCGACCCAAATCCAAGTGTCGCAATACTAATGTCATCGACCTGATACTCCTCACGTGACAACTCTCACCAACGCGCTCGCACACGCCTTCTTCTGAAGGTTTGAGTGTGAAATCACGCGATCGAGCACACTAACAAGATATTCACTCAACTTAAACACCGAACCCAAATATCGACGTTCTCTAACCCCAACAATTGGTCGCACGTCAATTCTCTAGATCATCTCTAGTCACTTATACAACTCATATACTTATCATCAATTCTCATACGACAAATCTAGAGTTTAATCCAACTTGTAGCGTCTCACTTTTCCATTATGATCCTATAAATCCTATTGTGATCATGCCTCGTTTTAAAAATATAAAATCTTCTATAAATCAATCATAAATCCAAAATTACGATGGAGAATATCTCACCTTAGCTTCCCGACGATTTGACGATTCTGCTAATATTGCTAGCAACAATACCGACCAAAATTTTCCCTATTATAGATCCATTCAATTCCATAAATTTCCATAATATAAATATTCGAATTAAGCGAATAATCACAACGAATTATTTGGAGATTTACCACAATCGCGATTAGAATCCACCCACGAAGAACGCGATGAAAATTGAAGATCCTTCTTCAATTTCTTCTTCTTCTTTTTTTCTTCCCTTTTCTTTTTTTCTTCTTCCTCTCTCTCGGTTGCTGCTTTCTCTCTCCCTCTCTTAAATTCTCACAGCTTCTCTATCTTTTTCTTTAATTTTTTTTGAAACCCTAATTATTATTAATGATATGTATATATATATATATATACATATACGAATGGAAGTCGGTGATACCGACTTCCTTTATTTACGGCTCTCACAGGGTTCGCCTTGGACGTGTCGCGGTTCGCTGGAACCATGTTGTCCCTCCTTGGATAGCTCGGCTTCTCATCCTGTTGTTGGCCATATTTTTCAGCCCCATAACCCGAGCGTGGATTCCTTCGCCACTGGAGTTGTTGCTCGATGAGGATCGCTTTGTGAAGCATTTCCTCGACCTCCACGTAGTGTTGTATTTCGAGATGGTCCTGGATGTCTAGGTTTAACCCTCCAAAGAACCGAGACATCGTCGTCTCTCTATCCTCCGTAAGGTCAGCCCGCAACATGAGCAGCTCCATTTCTTGGAAATACTCCTCCACGGAATGGCTTCCTTGGGTGAGCTTCCGTAGCCGCCGATGCACCTCTCGGTGGTGATGTCTTGGCACGAACAAGTCGCTACTGGTTCTTCGCTGTTTCTCCGCCTAGAAATTGTGAGTTGATCCCACCAACTCAAGGCATAGTCGTAGAACTCCGTGGCCGCCACCCTAACCTTCTTGGCCTCGGGATAGGTTTGACAACCAAAGACGAGCTCCACCTATTTCTCCCATTCTAGGTAGGCTTCCGGGTCGGCCTTGCCATGGAACGCCTAAATTGATGCGTATCAGAGTTAAATAACATAATCTACCCGCAAGTGCACGACACGTGTGTAGTATTTTAGGTGTCGATCCCACAGAGACTACGCAACACTACCTAAACTCGAACTATGAATCAAACTTGCTAACGAAAGAATGGTGATGAGGAATGAAATACTAAATGTAAATAAACTACTTGGGTTCTAACGATGAGACAAACGGCCTAGGAAACCGGTTTCACCACAAGACTACCGAAACCAACGATCAACCTATCTATCATGCAATCCCAGTTAAAGCTATCTAAGGCGGATGATCCTAATATGATATCTACCCTCTCTCGAGGCATAGACACGTGATCTAGACAAGCTGCCCCCTACTTTCGTGGCTGACACCATGAACTAAACCCATAAGCTCTGTGATTCGCCCGTTCACCCTCAACCGTTGCTACCCTACTTTCGTGGCCTAACCTCGGTTGTTCTAAACCTGACTTTCTAGGACTAGAATTCTCCTTTCGGTCCTTCTCCTAACCCCTAACACATGCATCTACGTGGCCAGCGCAAACACAAGTAAATTGAAGCACTCAGATAAAGAATAGATAAACTAAAACGGGAAGATGCATTCAAAATAGATCAAAAGCGGTCTCGGGATAGCCAAGGGCTAATCCCTTCTCCTAGAACAAACAAACTACTCGCTCATGCGTCTGTAAAGAAACATAAACATAGTAGAAAGTCTAAGGAACATAAAAACCAAACAAAACCGAAGTGGTGGTGCTTGATCTCCAATGCTCCTCGCTTATCTCCTCTGTAAGCTTGCTGTAATGACGTCTTTTTGCCTCCTTTTAAGCCTCCTAAGTCAGTCCAATTGTTGCCTAAATTGCCCCACGAGTTCCCTTATGTTTTAAGTTAAGTTTACTTAAGTTTTGAGCAGTTTCGGGCCGCTACCCGCTCGGGTAGTGAGTGTACCCGCTCGGGTGCGGCTAGGGCAGTTCGTGCGCGTCCTGTGGTGCTGGAATGGTGCCCGATCGGGCATGGCATGTGTGCCCGCTCGGGCACAAGGCAAAATGGTCCTAAATGCTTGCCCGAGTCGTGCTAAATGGTCCACACAATTGGCCGTAGGTTTTGCCCGATCGTGCAAAGGTTGTGCCCGACCGGGTGAGGCTTTTCCATGCTCAATCTCGTCCCGTTTGTCCCGTGATGATCCCCAAAGTTGCTCCTTAGCTCCGTGCATGTTCCTTTAGCTCCAAAATAGTCCAAATACGCGTAAAAACCTGTAAGAACATGAAAAGCACGAAAGCAAGTAAAACGGATACGGAATCATACGTAAAACATCACATATGTATCAAAAACGTCTCCTAAATCGTGCAAGAAATACGTATGAAAACGAGATGATCAAAATCCCCCAGACTTGAATGTTTGCTTGTCCCTAAGCAAACGTAAACGTGGAATACATGGGGTATGAAAATACGAGAATCCCCCTTCTCCTAGAAATACCGCTAAAGCGAACCTAACCGATCAACTAACATGTCGAGAGCAAATTCGGCCTAATCGAGTTTCAGCCTTAATCCTAGGTCCACCACGGTCACCCACGAGAATGTAAATCAAAGGAGACTAGACACGCTACTGTAACTCCCTCCACCAGACAAGACTTCAGACTATGCTAAACCTAGGTCAACCGAGGATACTTGTTTCTTTCTTTCCGAGCTTCTTCCTTTCTTTTTTCTTTTCTTTTTCTTTTTCTTCTTTTTATTTTCTTTTTATGACTTTTTCTTTCTTTTTTTCTTTTGTTTTCTTTTTATTTTTCTTTTATTTTTTTTCTTTTCTTTTCTTCTTTTTCTTTGCATACACACTAGGCTTCTAGGACGTCGGATTTGAAGGGATCCAGTGTGGCTAGACTGATGCCCGATCGGGCATGACATGTGTGCCCGCTCGGGCACAAGGCAAAATGGTCGGGCATGCTTGCCCGAGTCGTGCTAAATGGTCCACACAATTGGCCGTAGGTTTTGCCCGATCGTGCAAGGGTTGTGCCCGACCGGGTGAGGCTTTTCCATGCTCAATCTCGTCCCGTTTGTCCCGCGATGATCCCCAAAGTTGCTTCTTAGCTCCGTGCATGTTCCTTTAGCTCCAAAATAGTCCAAATACGCGTAAAAACCTGTAAAAACATGAAAAGCACGAAAGCAAGTAAAACGAATACGGAATCATACGTAAAACATCACAAATGTATCAAAAACGTCTCCTAAATCGTGCAAGAAATACGTATAAAACCCAAACAAGCATCAAGCAGTAGGCTTCGCCCGACAACACGGTGGAATCCACCCCCACCGAAGCCAACCGAGAGCCCTCGCACGGAAGAACGAGGACTTGACCCACGCTCTAAAGGCAAAGCGTCCGAGACTTCACGGGCAACGCGAACCGACGGTAAAACTTCTAACTCAGTGAATACGGTTAGAACCCGTGACATTATTTGTTTTAAGTGTCAAGGC
>CM071863.1:13044891-13068619 GCA_036759665.1 Gynandropsis gynandra
AGCCGCTGTCCATTGGCGTTGAATGTGTCACCCGCATCACTCCATAGTTCCACGTCTCGTACCTGAAAAGGATCAGACCAATAAGGCAGTAGGTAGCCCGATAAATACTTAGGTCGAGAATTAGAAAGTGGAACGAAATCACCTGATTGGAAGTCATGAGGTAGGGTCTTCTCATCGTGCCATCTCTTAGGCACATCATGCACGGGGTTCACTTGCTCGCTGTCCCAGGTTGGATAAGGGGTATCTGCGTTGAAAAGTTTAATGATATCTTTTTCCATTACCTCGTGCAAGTGCGGGTGCAGCCTCCTTTGAATTTCGAGTGAAGGTTCGTGGCTGTCCTCCCTATAATTCCCGTACATACATATTGAAGAGCTGAGCCCCTTATGCTTCTTCACGCGTGTGGGCTGTCTTCTCATCTCGTCTGCACTCATGTTAGCATTTAAAATAGCAAGATATGTTTTATCGGAATCAACGTACTCGTACCGAGAATAAGGCGGCGGAGGATCGGGCTCAAGCTCGAATGCTTTCTCCGCTGTGAAATCAGCATGCATATCACGTGGTATCTCCTCCCATGGGACGTCTCCTA
The DNA here is from genome assembly GCA_036759665.1 of Gynandropsis gynandra. Classification (NCBI taxonomy): domain Eukaryota; kingdom Viridiplantae; phylum Streptophyta; class Magnoliopsida; order Brassicales; family Cleomaceae; genus Gynandropsis; species Gynandropsis gynandra. The sequence continues at coordinate 13,045,478 of CM071863.1, forward strand.
GTGCTGTAATTGCACTCATGAATTTCGTGTAGATCTTAGCTCTTTCGTCCCCAAATCCCGCATTGTCGCAAACTTGTGTCAAATACCGTACAAGACAATCAGAAACACTTACTTGATCGTGCGTGTCTTTCTCTAACTCGTCCAACAAATCTACTGTAAAGCAAGACTCCTTGAGTGGGGATTCGTCCATGGGGTTGGGCAGGACGAATTCGATCGTTTCGTCTTTGACACGTAAGGACAGCTTTCCTTGTTGTACGTCTATCGTCGCACCTGCAGTAGCTAAGAACGGCCTACCAAGAATAATAGGTGTCCTAGTGTCTTCCGTTATCTCAAGTACAACAAAATCAGTGGGAATGCAAAGCTTACCTACCATGGTGGGAACGTTTTCAATGATTCCCACCGGATGTCTTACCGTACGATCCGCGAGGCGTAGAGACATCTTCGTCGGTTTAAGGTTCCCAAACTCCATCCGCTTGAAAACTGTTTGTGGCATGATACTCACGCTTGCTCCTAAATCACACAAAGCATTTTCAATATCGAGATTACCTATTTTGCATGGGATGGAGAAGCTTCCGGGGTCCTTTAGCTTAGGTGGCAGCTTGTTCTGAAGAATTGCACTGCATTCCTCGGTGAGTGCTACAGTCTCGTTCTCTTCGGTGTGCTTCTCTTTGGACATCAACTCTCTGATGAATTTGGCACGATTAGACATATTTAGGACTGCTTCCACGTATGGCATGTTGATGTCTAGCTTCTTGAGACCTTCTATAGATCTGCCCACTTTCTCTTGGTTCTTACTGCTTACCAATCGTCGAGGATACGGTATCGGAGGTACGTACGCCGGAGGAGCAACGTATGGCTTATCTAAATCTGGTTCGACTCCTTCCATAATCGCAACCTTACCTCTTCCTCTATCCATGGACGTACCAGCAGCATCCCCTCGCTCATTCGAGGGCGGATTCTCATCCTCATCATCGCTGCACACAGAAATAGCATTCACATATTCTCTCGGGTTAAGATCGGGCTTACCGGGAAGCTGTCCGGGATTCCGAGAGGATGAGGCAGCCTGCTGTGCTATGGAGTTTTCCAACATCTTCACATGAGTGCTCAGAGACTCCATCTGAGATCTAAACTCCTGTTGTTGCTGTTCCTGCTTCATCTTCACATGAGTGCTCAGAGACTCCATCTGAGATCTAAACTCCTGTTGTTGCTGTTCCTGCTTCATCTTCACATGAGTGCTCAGAGACTCCATTTGAGTTTTAAGCTCACTAATCGCTGTCCCAACATCCGCGTCGAATTTGGTTCGAATCGATTGTTGCTGCTTCTGCTCCTTCATGAATTCGAGCAATACCACCTCAAGGTTTGATGAAGAGGCTTGAGGAGGTTGAGGAGCTTGCGGAGCTTGCTGGAATTGCTGGTTGTTTTGCTGGAAATTATTCTGCCTTTGTGGAAACCCCGAATACTTCACCGGTTGAGTCGTTCGATATGACAAGTTCGGGTGATTCCTCCAATTCGGGTTGTAGGTGTTCCCGAATTGCGTGTAGCCTTGCTGCTGTACATAATTCATCCGTTCGTAATCCTCATGTACTGTGCATTGATACGCTACATGATCCGTATCTCCGCAATTCGCACAGTACATAGCATTCGCTGCATTACCCATGGCTCTATTCTGGTTAGGCTCATATAAACGACGAGTGCTATTAGGCATACCTCTTGGAGTGGACCACATGGTGTGGTTCATGGCGAGGTTATCAATCAGCTCAAATGCCTCCTCGACGCTCAGATCCATGAATGATCCTCTGGCAGCGTTATCCAACCTCATGCGGTGCTCATCTGAAATTCCGTTATAAAAAGTTTGGATAACGTACCACTGCTCAAGTCCATGGTGTGGACATGACTGTAGAAGATCCTTGAATCTACCCCACGCCTCAAATAGCGTTTCTCCATCTCTGCACCTGAATGTCGTGATTTCCCCCCTCATCTGAATTGTCTTACTCGGAGGAAAGAAGCGTGATAGGAACAGTGTGCAGAGCTGATCCCAAGTGGTGATAGATCCCGCGGGGAGTGATTGCAGCCAAGCTTTCGCTTTTCCCCCAATTGAAAAAGGGAAAAGACGCAGCAAGATTGCATCCTCAGAGACTCCATGAATTTTGAACGTACCTGAAAGTTCGAGGAAATCTCTGAGGTGCTGATGTGGATCCTCATGGTTTCCACCCATGAATTGCTTCTGATAAAGCATGTTGATCATCGCTGGCTTAATCTCGAATTGTTCTCTTGCAACAGCAGGCATCCTTATGGCCGTTTGCACGTTGTTCATGTTCGGCACCACGTAATCCCTTAGACGACGTGGTGGAGGAGCCTGTAATTGCATACGTCCATTGCCGTTCTGGTTATCCATCTTTTGTCGACCTGAAAGTTCTGCAAAGGACAAACAAAGAACAATTTACGTAGAAGGAACGAAAGAAAAGAAAACAAAAATAAAAACAAAGCAAGAAGGACTCTAGGTTCGAATCTAAGACGCGTTGACAATAGTCCCCGGCAACGGCGCCAAAAACTTGATGCGTATCAGAGTTAAATATAACCTAATCTACCCGCAAGTGCACGGCACGTGTGTAGTATTTTAGGTGTCGATCCCACAGAGACTATGCAACGCTACCTAAACCCGAACTATGAATCAAACTTGCTAACGAAAGAGTGGTGATGAAGAATGAAATACTGAAAGTAAACTAAACTACTTGGGTTCTAACGATGAGATAAACGTCCTAGGAAACCGGTTTCACCACAAGACTACCGAAACACACGATCAACCTATCTATCATGCAATCCCAGTTAAAGCTATCTAAGGCGGACGATCCTAACATGATATCTACCCTCTCTCAAGGCATAGACACGTGATCTAGACAAGCTGCCCCCTACTTTCGTGGCTGACACCAGGAACTAAACCCATAAACTCTGTGATTCGCCCGTTCACCCTCAACCGTTGCTACCCTACTTTCGTGGCCTAACCTCGGTTGTTCTAAACCTGACTTTCTAGGACTAGAATTCTCCTTTCGGTCCTTCTCCTAATCTCTAACACATGTATCTACGCGGCCGTTCGCAAATACAAGTAAATTAAACACTCAGATAAAGAATAGATGAACTAAAACGGGAAGATGCATTCAAAATAGATCAAAAGAGGTCTCGGGATAGCCAAGGGCTAATCCCTTCTCCTAGAACAAACAAACTACTCGCTCATGCGTCTGTAAAGAAACATAAACATAGTAGAAAGTCTAAGGAACATAAAAACCAAACAAAACCGAAGTGGTGCTGCTTGATCTCCAATGCTCCTCACTTATCTCTTCGCAAGAATCTGCGCTGTCTGAAGGTAATTTAACTTAAGTTTCCTGTTTTCTCGGGTCGCGACCCGCTCGGGCGGTGAATGTGCCCGCTCGGGTGCGGTTAGGGTGGAACGCGCGGAATGTGTGCTGGAGTGCATGCCCGATCGGGCATGGTATGTGTGCCCGCTCGGGCACAAGGCAAAATGGTCGGGAATGCTTGCCCAAGTCGTGCTAAATGGTCCACACAATTGGCTGTAGGTTTGGCCCGATCGTGCAAGGGTTGTGCCCGACCGGGTGAGGCTTTTCCATGCTCAATCTCGTCCCGTTTGTCCCGTGATGATCCCCAAAGTTGCTCCTTAGCTCCGTGCATGTTCCTTTAGCTCCAAAATGATCCAAATACGCGTAAAAACCTGTAAGAACATGAAAAGCACGAAAGCAAGTAAAACGGATACGGAATCATACGTAAAACATCATATATATATATCGAAAACGTCTCCTAAATCGTGCAAGAAATACGTATGAAAACGAGATGATCAGCTTCCGGGTCGGCCTTGCCATGGAACGCCTAATTTTCAGCTTGAGACCAGCGAGGTCGTCCCTCGGGTCGTCTCTTCGTTCCCTTGGTGCGCGCTGTCGCTGGTAACTACTTCGGGACGAGGATGAACTGTCTCGTTCGTAGTAGTTGATGTCCTCTTCATGCTGGTTCCTCTCACGATGCTGGAACGCATGAGCGTCTCTCGGTCGGGTTAGATGTTTGGCCCGAAACTCTTGCCGAAACTCTTCCATCTTGTTGGTGATGCTTTGCTCCAAACGAGCCGCGAGAGCCTCAATGAGCCTCTCGTTCACCCGGCTGTTCTCGGCGCCTATTTCCCCCATGTTGTCCTACGGTTCTTTTCGTATACCTACTCACGAGTTCCTGCACACGAACACCCGGAACAGCCACAAGCGGAAAGCAATAAGAGTTGCAGAAGGCTCTCGATTCACCGGTCCGTCTTTGAAGGATGTTACGCACCAACGAAGAATGAACAAGACGTTGGATATTACACACCAACGAATTGCTGGATATTACACACCAACAAGAGATTTCTCAAAGGAAAATCACAATAAATTTCAAAATGCAAGTTGATTGTCACAAGGGAGGGAGTGGCCGGCCATATACATAATCCAAGGCCATGCAAGAATTAAATACATCATTAAAGATAAGTCTTCATGCAAGACCACTATTAAATGCATTGAAAACACAAAAAAAAAAGCCATTAAGACAAGTTGTAATTCGTGCTTATTGGAATACAGACTTGTTTTGAAACCCTCGGGTTATAAATTAGGTCGCGGGAAAAGTGACACGCGGCCTCATTAAAAACCCGTCGTCGGAAAACCCCGTGGGACAAAACCAACGAAGGGAAAAGAGTACACGCGGGTCACTTACCTAATTAATAACCCTTGCGGGGCGGGCTTCGGCTTGGATAACGTTTCGTAGGATATTGACTTCACGTGGACTTGAATAATCTTCGTGAACATGGACGGCCGAGAGAATCCCGATAATTGCGTCCTTAAGCTTCGCAGCCTTGGCTCGAGTCACGGGACCAGCTGGTAGGGTCAAAGCCTCCTCCTTCTTAGCCATAGCTCGGGTCACGGGACCAACATCCTTCGGTCTGGTCGCGTCTCGGTATGCGCTGGTGGCATCTCGGATCGCACTGATGGCGTCTCGGGTCATGCAAGCTGACTCTTCTTCCGCGTTGGAGGTCGCGTCCTCTTTTGCGTTATTGGACGACGTCATCCGGATCATATCACGACCCTTGCACCTCTGCCACCCTTTTACCCCTCTCCGACCATTGCATCTTTGCGAGCCTTGTACCCCTCTGCGACCATTGTACCCCTGCGACCCTTTGAACCCTGCGACCCTTGTGTCCCTGCAACCCTTGTACCCCTGTGACCCTTGTACCCCTACAACCATTATACCCCTTCGACCCTTTCACCCCCTGCGACTCTTATACCTCTGCCACCCTTGTGAGTGTTGTGACCTTTGTGGCCATTTTTGACATTTGTGACCTTTCCGCAGGTATTCTAATGTTGCAAAGTATTTGGAGAAAGAGGAACTTGATCCCGTTAAGTGGGCAAGATGCAAATTTAAGGGGGAAAGTAAAACTTATTAACCACTAATGGTGCCGAGTCAATAAATTCAACGTTGAAGAATTCAAAAAAGTTTATGATCCTAGGGCTTTTATATATTTGTTTGGGAAAGACAACGGAATGGTTCAATAGGTATAGGTTGCAGCTACCGGTGATGATTCTCAAAAGATAACACTTTACGAAAACGTTATATGAACGGTTTAGACAGGCATCCAAGTATGATGTTATTGGATTGAACAGTCTGAGTGATGAGTATGAGGTGAAAATGAGATGGGTAGAAGATTTGTAGTGAGTCTTCAAAAAAGAATGTGAGAATGCAAAATATTTGATGTGGATAAGTATCCATGCAGTCACGTAATTGCGACAGCACATAACGTTGGTGAAGATCACAAGATACCAGATCTATGTTCAAAATACTACCTTTGGGAGACATGGCGTTTGGCTTACCAAGAAACCATGTATCTGGTTCCTAATTGCAGTGATTGGGACATTCCTCCTCAATATACTGAAGTTACGTTTCTACCTCGTATGCTGGTTGATAAAAGGCAAAGCGGGAGGCCTAAAGAGAAACATTATCCTGGACCCGGAGGCTCGGATAGGTACCCCATCTTCGTTGAGACAAACCTCGTCTTCTTCATCGAGACAAACCTCGTCTTCTTCTTCGGGACAAACCCCATCTTTGTCGAGAGAAATCTCATCTTCTTCGTCGATACAAACCATATCTTTGTCGAGACAAACCCCGTCTTCTCCGTCGAGACAAACCATCTTCAAAAGCGAGAATCACTGACAGTGTTTGGAATGTGACAACCGAGACAATACCGACTTCAAAAAAACAGAAAGGTTTGTTAGTTAGTGAGTGCGTAATACTATATTATTCGTATTATTTTGAATAAAACTTTTGTGACTTTCATCATTATAATTCGATAAATTCTTCATTGTAATTCGACCCATGCAACCCTCAATTGGATTAAATTAGAATCAAGTTTAAACGGGAACTCATCCGACTCATGCGACCCAATATGACCCCTTGTGCGACCCACAATTGGATTAAATTAGAATCAAGTTTAAACGGGAACTCATCCGACTCATGCAACCCAATATGACTGTTTGTGTGACCCACAATTCGACTAAATTAGAATCAAGTTTAAACGGAAACTCATCTGACTCATGCAACCCAATATGACCCGTTGTGCGACTTAGCCGATCCATGCGACCTCATGCGAACACATATGACTCATGCGACCAATGTGACCCTTCCGACCCATGCGATCCTTCCGAACCATGTGACCCTTCCGACCCATGTCTAATTAAGAATAAATATAGACAATAATATAAATAATATCGACATCCGGCGAGTTCTTAAAACACTACTATCACTTTTGAAACACAGGCATTGGTTATACACAACTCAACTAGTGACACATGGATCATAATCTGTTTTAACCATTGATTGACGTTGTAAATGTATTATTTTGAAATTTTTGTCATTTTATCATTATAAACCTCGTAAATTCGTCGAGTTCGCATCTATTGATCAATATATGCGACCCATTCGACCCATACGACCCTCAATAGGGCTTAATTTTGAATTTGTAAATATATTGTTTTGATTGTTTTTTGACATTTTATCAATATAAACCCGTATATTCGTGGATTTTGCATGCATTGATCCTTATATGTGACCATGCGACCCATGCCAATATCAATATGCCATTATCAATATATTTGAGTTGTATATGTCTAATTTAGAATCAATATAAAGAATAATAATATTAATATCGACATTTGAACAAAATGTTGAATGTATTTTTTGAAATTTTGTCAAACTCATAAGACGAGTTCTTAAAACACTTCTATTGCTTTTGAAACACATGCATTGGTTATACACAACTCATTTAGAGACACATGGGCCATAATCTGGTTTAACCATTGATTGACGTTGTAAATGTATTGTTTTGATTTGTTTTTGTCATTTTATCATTATAAACCTCGTAAATTCGTCGAGTTCACATATATTGATCAATATATGTGACCAAGCGACCAATGCAACCCTCTATTGGAATTAATTAGTTTGACGTTGTAAATGTATTGTTTTGGTTGGTTTTTGACTTGTTATCATTATAAACCTATAAATTCGTCGATTTCAAATTTATTGATCCTTATATGTGACCATGCGACCCATACGACCCTCATTCGGCATTAATTAGTTTGACGTTGTAAGTGTATTGTTTTGATTAGTTTTTACATTTTATCATTGTTAAACCGTAAATCCGTCAAGTTCGCATATATGTGACCCATGCGACCCGCCGAAAATTTCGTCACCAAAATTCTCGTCGAACTTATCCTCAAATTTGAAAAAATTTGAGAAAACATTACATCTACGACCCTTGTAAATCTGCAGTCATGTCTTTTCGAATTCCATCTAACTGCGATTCGATATCAGGGTCATGTCTTTTCGATATGCAGTCGTTTCCTTTTTTACAATAACGACACACTCTCTCGCTCTCTCTAACTATCATCATCTTCCATCAATTTTTTCTGAAAATTCCACATTCCCCGCATTTTTTCAGAGAAAATGTTCTGCGCTATATGGAGAACTACATTGTAATCTTCTTCATTTGTCTCTCTATCGGTATGTTACATGTGGAGAATGTACAAATTTGACTTTGTTTTTCGTTTTTTGTTACAGGACATCCCGAAGATCTTCTTCGATGATTATATTTACGGGAAAACGAGGGACAAAACACGGTAACACTTAAATCAAATGCGTCTAACAGAACATGGGAAGTCAAGTTGGATGGCTCCAGATTCACTGATGGGTGGAAATATTTCTCCAACAACCTAAACTTACGTATTAGGGATTAATTACTTTTCTGTCACGAAGGTGATATGGTTTTTCACGTCAGCTTCGCCACTCCTGCTCAGAGGATTGCCACGGTGGTACCAGTCACTCGTTTGAATCTGATCGTAGATGCATTGGTAAGTGACCTCAATACGGACTTGGGTGATGTCGTGACTTGGATAAGGATTTTCACGATTTTTATTCCTTTCTACGGATGTCACAGACATTTCCAATAAGGTTTGCAAGGTCGAGAGATCTTTTCCATAGACGATGTAAGATATATCTGATGATAGGATACGGACTTCCGTGGGAGGCATATCTAAGGCACGTGGCACGTGGTGGCGCTACCATCAGAAGGGTTGGAGAAAGTTTTGTCACGACCATGGACTGACCCAGGGTTGTACCCTCGAAGTCGAATTGTATTCCAATGGACCAACACCACTGCTTCAGTTTTTCCCTCAACGAGGGCCTAACAATAACAGAGTTTGATTTTAATTGTATTTTGATTACTCTGAACCGCCTTTGAACAAGAACATTCCTTTAAACTTGAACTTCATATTTGTATTTGTTTGTTTTTTTACAATTATTCAATAGTAAGTATTATTGTTAGTATCGTTTGATTTTAATTGTTTTTCCCTCAACGAGGGCCTAACAATAACAAGGGTCGCGGATGGACAAGGGTCAAAAGGGGACAAGGGTCGCAGGGGTCCAAGGGTCGCGAGGGACAAGGATCGCAGGGGTCCAAGGGTCACGAAGGACAAGGGTCGCAGAGGGTCAAAGGTCGCGAGGGACATGGGTTGCACGGGTCCAAGGGTCGTAGATGGACAAGGGTCGTAGAGATTTGAGTCAATTATTTGTAAATAATTGTATTTGTAAATAATAATTAATAAATTATTCATATTAGTTGTAAAGAATTGTATTTGTAAATAATAAATAGTAAATCATATTATTTGTAAATAATAAGGGTCGCAGGGGTCTGAGGGTCGAACGGGTACAAGGGTCACAGGGGTCCGAGGGTCGCACAGGTACAAAGGTCGCAGAGATAAAAGGGTCGCAGGGTCAAGAGTCGAACAGGTAAAATCGTCGAATGACCCTTATACCTTTGCGATCCTTGTATCTCTACGACCCTTGTACCTTTGCGACCCTCGGACCCCTCGACCCTTGTACACTCGGACAAACATAAAGTTTCTTAAATATCTCGCGTATTGTCTTCATTCGATAATAATGCACCAACAACGCCTCATCCAATTGTTGCAAAAACAATTTAACACACATGAATACATATGACACAAAATGACCTCAATGACTTCGAGTTTAAAAAAACTTACATCATCTTCAAGCCATACGTTGGGCTTTAATATGATCTCCCTAAACTCTGGCCCCCGGGGAATATCCAGATCAGATTTCCACTAACTCATGTCCATGTGTCGTCAGGAACATATATAGAGTAGTCAACCTTTCACCGGTTGCGTCAATGAACGAAGGTTCTCGGGTTATCGAGCCTTTTTCTAATCCCTTGGGCTTCCACGCAAAATGCGGTTCTTGAACCACCTTTTTTTTCGGGTTCTTGAACCATTTTTTTCGGGTTCTTGAACCACCTTTTTTTTCGAGTTCTTGAACCACCTTCTTTTCGGGTTCTTGAACTCCACCCACATCTTTCCCTCGCTCTCTCCTTCACGCTGTTCTTGCTCTTTTCACCGGTGGAGGTTCAACATATGCCTTTTGTGGTCTTAAAGCTCGTTTAGGTACCGGTAGAGGTTCAACATACGGCCAGACTCCTTCGATAAAGGTCCAGCACCTGTATAAAATTACTTCATTGAACATGTGGCGACCAATGCGACCCTGCGACTTATGAGGACATGCGACCTTTTGTGACCCATGCAACCAATGCGACCTATGCGACCTACGACCTATGTGACCTTTTATGACCCATTCGACCCATACGACCAATGCGACCTTTGTGACTCAGAAGCTGTACTTACTTGGTGATACTTCGGAAGGAACCTGCTTATCCTTAGAGGGGACCTCTTTGACAGGATCCACTGTAGTATCCTTGGAAGGAACCTCCTTATCCTTAGAGGGGACCTCTTCGATAGGATCCATTGTAATATCCTCGGAGGGAACCTCCTTAGGGGCGACCTCTTCGACAGGACCCATTGTAATTTCCTCGTCAGGAACCTTTTTGTCGGGGACGTATTGGACAGGATCCGCAGGAACGTCCTTAGTGGGGTCCACGTCAGGAACCTCCTTGTCGGCGACTTCACCGACATTAACCACTGGAGCATCTGCATAAAATTACTTTATTTATTAGAATCATCGTCTGTTACTTGATGCGACCCTTGCGACCCGTGGGACATATGCGACCTATGTGACCTATGCGACCTATGCGACCTACGACCTATGCGACCTTTTGTGACCCGTTCGACCCATAAGAAAAATACGACCTTTGTAACTCAAAAGACCGTACTTACTTAGTGTTACAGGACCCACTATAGTTTCCTCGACAGGAACATTTTCGTCGGGAACGTGAACAGGATCTGCTGGAGTATACTCGCAGGAACGTACTCAGCGGGGTCCTCGTCAGGAACCTCCTCATCGGCGACTTCATCGACAACACCCATTGGAGCATCTGCATAAAATTACTTCATTCATTGGACTCATCGTTGTTATTTGATGCGACCCTTTCAACCCATAGGACATATGCGACCCATGCGACTTTACTAACCCATCGACTTATGCGACCCTGCGACTTATACGACCGTGTGACTTATATGATCGTGCGACTTATGCGTCTCGTGCGACCCATGTGACTATTGCGACCCATGCCGACTCTCGATGGAAATTGACTCAAATGAACTTTTTCACTATATATTACTTACTTGGTGGAACTTTATCAGGAGTAACGACTGCAGTAACCTCTCCGGAAATGTGTTCAGTTAGAGGAATGGTGGCGACTGTGATATTTTCAACTAATCTCGAAATAATTGCCAAATCCTCTTTTGAGCCATCTCTAGAGTCATTTTCAGCCTCTAACTCAACCGGCTCATTTCTTGACACTGGATATGGACGTCGAAGGAATTCAAAATCATCATCTCTAACAGCGCCGGAAGATTGGTTTGCGGTGCTCGCATCTTTCTCGGCATATTTTGATTTTGCCTTTACAGCACCTTTGGGATTTGCCACCTTTGCTTTTGGATTAGGCAAATGAAACCCGACATCCCTTAGAAGATATCTTACGGCGTTGATGATTCTTTTCTCCGACTTCTTTATTTCCTTCATTAATTTCTACTCCAGTGTCAGACAAACTGCAGCTTCTTCTCCTTTAGCTTCATCCTCACCTTCTCTTTCAGCTTCAGCTTCAGCATCACATTCTCTTTCTTCATCATCTTCAGCAACACCTACCCTTCCTTCATCTTCATCATCTTCAATCGCTATTATTTTTTCGCTCATGCTCTTTTTCCTCTTAGTCCTCTTCCTTTTCCCCTTCCCTTTCCCCGTCATTTGATCACCAAGAATTGCTTTTCGCGTCAACAGTTCTTGCTTACGGATGTCCTCCCAACAAATACCCTTCGGATTTCTACGAAGATGTTCCATCCATATCTGAACATCGGGATCGTGGCATCCCTCATAATCGTCCAAATAAAAAATTAAAGCTTACTCTTCGTCTTCAGAAAGAAGAAGACTTTGAATATTCCGAAGAACAAAAAATAACCATTATTACCCTCTGTGACCCTTGTGTAATTGTTACCTTAGAATCTCCTATCTGCCTTATCACATCTACATACTTCAGGTTAAAACTGGATTTTAACCATCTTCTTGCACATTCTTGGGCATGATAGATCCGCATCCAGAACATCAATATACCATCCCTTTCTGCCCAAACTGAGGATGTTTCAAAATGGAAGTAACTGAAACATTAAAACAAAATGATAAGAATGCAAAAAGTACGAAAACATTCAAGTTATTCGAATAATATATACAACTTACCATTAGTGGGATCATGAAACCGCCACAATACCATTTTGGTTTCGGTGATTCCCTACTAACGTGCTTGCGGCAAGTATCCACAATCTTCTCAAATGTGTAACGCCCCCATGGAAAGCCTTCAAAAAATTCCAAGTCATCAACCATGTCAATGAGATCATGGCTGATAGAGTTGTCTGATGAAGGCTTGTGAGCCATAACTTGCGCCAACAACATCAAACTTGCCAACCTCGTCCTATCGTCGGAATTCTTCGCCTTCACAAGCTTTTCAATGATTTGTGTCGGGGTCACCTTTCCACGGCCGAAATTCTTCCGCCTGAATGTATCACACCTTTTGGACTCCTATTCTTTGGGATATGGTCCGCATTTCAATTCGAAAATTAGTGTGTGCTCCACTATAGAGTACCGAATGAGAACATCATTTAAGACGAACCACAACTCCTTCTTGTCCCGTGCAATCACAAAGTGATTTAGGAGGATAGAAATTTGAACCTTCGTCAATGTGGAGTCATATTGAAAATGGAATAAATGCCTAAATTGTGACTCCTTCTCGAACTAATGCAACTCGTAGTCATCTAAGATTCCTCTCAGCTTCGTTGTTGTCTCGTGGGGATAACATTTGGTGGTGATCTTTGGTATTCTGTCCATGTGCTTGAATTCATACACAAACTTCGGCTTTGGCGCCACCTGCAAATGACCAAGTAATTAAGAATACATTATATTCTACAGACTCAAGCGACCCATTCGACTCAACCGACTGATGCGATTCAACCAACCCATGCGACTCAAACGATCTTTGAACCCTCTGCGTCACTCAATCGACTCACTAAGACTCAAGTGACCCATGCGACTCAATTGACCCATGCCACTCAAGCGACCCACGTGGCATAATATCAAGCGACCCATGCAAATCAGACAACCCTTGCGACCCCTACAACGCTCAAGCGACCATTGCGATCCAAACCGACTCATTGAGGCAACCGACTCAAACGACCCTTGGACCCCCTGCGACGCTCAAGCAACCATTCCGACCCAAACTGACTCACTAAGACAACCGACCCTTGCGACTCAACCTACTCACTGAGACTCAAAAGACTTATTGACACTCACACCCATTTCAAATCAAGAAACCATTTTGTGGCTCGACAACCTGCAAAACCCTAGAAATCGATATACTTAGATTTATTGACGCCACTGAAGATTTACTCGTGCTCTCTTTTTCACTGCTGCTGTTGATTCTAGTCATTTTCTTCTTGCCAACTTCAAATCTATCCCTCTCAAGTTCGAAATCACTTCGTCTTTCTTGCTTTTGACACGTTTTGACAGTTTTCACGTCGAAAACTGTAGAACGTGTGCTTTTTTACGTTCAAAAATTAAAGGCAAATTTGTATTTTCTCTTATTTTGTTTTCTATTTAATAATTATTTTTACGTAATTATTTTTAAAATATTTTAAACCTTTATCTGATATTCCGCCTTTTATAAAACATATGTCATACGTCATTGCACAAATTTTATTTTTATGCACAAATTTTATTTTTAATAAAAATAATAAAATCTGTCATAGAGATGGTTGAGTTAAGGTAATGTTTTTTGGAACAATTTGAAAATCATTAAGGATTCTTTTTCGAAATAAAATTTATTTTCTACTAAAATCCTTAAATAACATTTATTAAATAAAATAATTAAATTTTTATAAATTCTAAAAACTATATACATCACATCAACAAAAATACACAAACTTTAATTATTTCATTTCTGTAATATGAATTCAATGGATTATCTCAATTTTTTTAGTTTTATCTGTTTATTTAATCATAGATTTTTATCTATAGTCTTTTATCATTTTAAAAAATTATTTATTGTAGAAAAATGCATAATATTAATAACACTTGATATTCGAGGCATTATCTTTTTGAAAGAAAAATGTATTTTTGTTGGCTTGGCCCAACATCAAATCAGAGCTTCCAGAAAAAGCCCTTTGGTTTTCGGCAATCCAAGGAAAGAGAGTCAAGAACAGATCCTTCGGTGCTCAGATTTAAAGTCTTCTTGCCCTAATTCGGAGGTTCTCCTCCGTCGTGGTTCGTCGGCGTTCGGTTTCTGCTCCGCCATCTCCCGCGGTGTCTGGTTCATCGCCTGATTCTTGAAGCTTCATCCTCCCTTCCCTTTTCTGGCTTTTCTTTGGAACAATCGTTATGGCGTCAGGTCCTACTTCCTTCTCCGGACTTTGATTTCTTTCTTCGTGTTGACGAGTTACGATTTTTGAATTTATGAGTATTAGTAGGATATTTCGTTTTAGATTCTTTTTCCTTCTTATTTTTCTGTTTGTTGGGGAAGTGTTTTAGATAGGTTCTTCGAACTTTTTGTTTTCTGCAGATGCTGATATGGAAGATTATGGGTTTGAATACTCCGACGAGGAACCGGAGGAACAGGATGTTGACATTGAGAACCAGTACTACAACTCCAAAGGTCATATATTTCTTTGTTTCGTCCAAGTTTTGTTTATAAGATAAGAGTTTATTTGCTTAATTGTTTTGTTTTAGTCCCACATTTCTCTTGTAAACGTCATTTTCACTGTTCAAAATGATAATGTACTCATAGGGTTGATCTATTTTCTTTAAAGGTCTTGTTGAGACTGACCCAGAAGGTGCACTTTCTGGTTTTGCTGAAGTGGTTCGAATGGAACCGCAGAAGGCCGAATGGTAAGTATCTTAGGGTAGTTTGCCGTGTTTCTTCTCGGTGTATCATATTAGAAGGAAACATTGCTTATCAAATGTTTCGCTGCGATTTATACAAGGAGACTTGTTTCTTGTTTTTGACTTCGAGTGCCAATCGAAGGGTGATATTCGCCATGTTGAAATGCAGTATAGGGTGTTTCGGGATTATTATTTATTATTTCTTCAATCATGTTCATGTGACTCCTCTGATATTTTGATGGCTTATGTCATGTTAAATTTGTTTTCTTCAAGTTAGACTTAGGAAATTTATGTCCTATTGGCTTAGCTTTCCTGAAAAAATTTGTCACATAACTTGCGTTTCATTTAAGATTTCATTGCTTCTGGTTCTTTCAGCCTTTGATCCTTTGGATATCTTAAATTTTATTTTCTTATAGTCAACTATTCTGTCTTATATTTGTTTTCAGGGGTTTCAAAGCGCTAAAACAGACTGTTAAGCTTTACTATCGTCTGGGTAAATACAAAGAAATGATGGATGCGTATAGAGAGATGCTTACATACATTAAATCAGCAGTAACCCGTAACTACAGTGAAAAATGTATAAACAATATTATGGATTTTGTCTCTGGATCTGCCAGCCAGAACTTTGCTCTACTGCAGGAATTCTATCAGACCACCTTGAAAGCACTTGAAGAGGCAAAAAATGAGGTGTGGAAACTATTTGTACTTCAGTGTTATCTATTGAGGTGTGATAATGTTGTTTTCTTTCTGTTGCAGAGGCTTTGGTTCAAAACAAATCTTAAACTTTGCAAGATATGGTTTGATATGGGTGAATATGGACGAATGAGTAAGGTATACTAGTTTTGGTCACATATCCTTCTTTTTTTTACAATTCATGCTGTGTATAACTAATAACAATTTGTTGTTTGCCAGATATTGAAGGAGCTTCATAAGTCTTGTCAAAAAGACGATGGAACAGATGATCAGAAGAAAGGAAGTCAGCTTCTTGAGGTTTACGCAATTGAAATTCAAATGTACACTGAAACGAAGAATAACAAAAAGCTTAAGGTTAGGATCACCTACTATTTCCTATCTGTTCTCAGCACCCCATTAAAAAATTTATGTTGAAATTATTTGATATTATCATTGTGTGTTTTCTCTAGCTTGTCATTTGGCTTCTCTGACTGAGTTTCTATGAATTGATGCAGCAACTATACCAAAAAGCACTTGCTATCAAATCAGCTATACCTCATCCTAGGATAATGGGTATAATCCGTGAATGTGGTGGAAAAATGCACATGGCAGAACGTCAATGGGCAGAAGCTGCCACTGACTTCTTTGAGGCATTTAAGAATTATGATGAAGCTGGCAACCAGAGGCGTATCCAATGTCTCAAGTATGTTCCTTATATACTCGACTCTTCCGTCTTCCCCATCTTATGCTAAATTGATTGCATTTACTTTAAATTTTATGTGTAAACGATGCAAGGCCTTATCTTTTAGATTTGAGTTGAGATATATTAACTTGATTTCATGCGCCTGAAGATTTCGTATACTTTTCTCTGCAATCTTGCTGTAAGTCTCTCTTTTCTTTTTGAAAATTGAAAATAACAGATTTTATCTTCTTTTTTCTTATGCCTTCGCAAAGATATCTTGTTTTGGCTAATATGCTGATGGAGTCTGAAGTGAATCCATTTGATGGCCAAGAGGCAAAGCCGTAAGTCATTTCCCTATGACTTTCCTTGTAAACCTCTTGTGCTTTTTTTTAAGATTTCTATTTAATTCCTCAACCTAGTTGCACTCTGCAGTTACAAAAATGACCCCGAGATTTTGGCAATGACTAACTTGATAGCAGCATATCAGCGAAATGAAATACTAGAATTCGAGAAAATACTTAAGGTATGCGCAATCTTCTTTTAACTTCTCATACCGTTAGTTTATGAGATTCCAATAGTTTGGCCAGGTCTCTGATTTCTGGATACGTTGCTTTGATCATTTTTAGAGTAATAGAAGGACAATAATGGATGATCCCTTTATCCGTAATTACATTGAAGATTTGTTAAAGAATGTTAGAACCCAAGTGCTTCTCAAGCTTATCAAACCTTATACGAGGATAAGGATTCCTTTCATTTCAAAGGTAAGGTTACCATCTGAGCTTAAACTTCTCAGTATTGATGCTTTCGAATTTTCCTTATAAAATATCATGTTTAGAATGTGTGAACTTGATGAGACGTCCCTTCCAATTTCAGGAACTCAATGTACCCGAGAAGGATGTTGAGCAGTTGCTGGTCTCATTGATCCTGGACAATCGAATTGATGGGCACATCGATCAAGTGAACCGTCTTTTGGAGCGCGGTGACAGGTTATATAAAATATTCAACTATCGCCGCAATACCACTATTATACTTTTTATTAGTGCTGAATCTGACGGAGCCTCTGGTTGCAGGTCCAAGGGCATGAAGAAGTACACAGCCATAGACAAATGGAACACACAGCTTAAGTCTCTATCTCAAAGTATCAGCAACAGAGTGTGTTAGGATCTTCCTTAGCTTCACTATCCTCTCTCGCGCAAAGGTTCTTTTCTCTTTCTGTTAATCCCTTGTATTCAGGATTCTTTTGGAGCTATGTATAATAAGAATAGAAAAGTTACTCCTTGGTTATTATAGGTGTTGTGACATGGAGTGGTCGGGAGATGGAAATCGCGTATGTTTTGGATCCTCTTACGCATGTTTTTGTTAGGGTTTGATGGTTTATCTTATGAAGTCATTATTTGCATTGTATGTGTATGGGAAGATCCGTTGCATTCCATGGTTCATACAGATCAAACTTATGCATTCCATACTTTGTTTTCCTATATGGCACTTATATTTTGCTTTCCGATGGATAAATAAATGTCTCAATTACAAATGGTTTTTATGAAGTATTTTTGTTCCTTGTTGAGAACCGGACCTAACCGGGTGTAAAAGCTTAATTTGGTTTGAATTTTCAAATCTGATTAAATTCTAACTGAATCCATCATCGGTTTGATTTTAATGGTTTATCCTTTTTGCGTCATCTCATCAAATATATTTCTTTCAATTTTTTTAATATTAAATAAATTTTTAAACATTTAATATAATTCCTATAAATATTATTATAATTAATGAATATATATATATGTTAACATCAAATATATATAAATCACTTAATATTAACAATTTGATCTATTATTTTTTAAAAGTCATTATTAAATTATATAATTAATCTATTATTAACTTATTAATAATACGGATATATATATTATATTTACAAATAAAAATATAATATAGAAAAAACGGTCTATTCCCTCTTAAAAATCACGCTTTAGTCTTATTCCCATTCGATTTTGACCATCATCTTATTCCCCCTTGATTTTCAGTTTTAATCTTATCCCCCCTTCAATTATAAAAAAAATCTATCTAAAAATTCATCCGTTATTTATCCGTTAATTATCCGTTAATCGATCCGATTTTGACCCAATTTTGATCCGATTTGACCCTATTTTGATTTTCATTTTGACCCAAATACGATTCAATTTTGACCTAATTTTGACTCAATTTTTGCTCGATTTAATTCCAATCTATACTTAATTTTGACCAAAATTTTTACTTAATTTTAACAACAAATCGTGTTAATTATTTAATTTAATCAACTTACTTGATTTAATTGATTTCGAGTCAAAATTAGGTCAAAATTGAGTCATATTTGGGTCAAAATTAAAATCAAAATCGGGTCAAAATCCGGTCAAAATTGGATCGGTTAACGGATAATTAACGGATACATAACGGAGGGGGTTTTAGGTAGATTTTTTATAATTGAGGGGGAATAGGAAACTGAAAATCGAGGGGGAAATAGGACGAATGTCAAAATCGAGGGGGAATAGGACTAAGGATGATTTTCAAGGGGAAATAGACTGTTTTTCCTATAATATATATATATATATATATAAAATTTATTGTTAATTTACAATTAATTTGATCTTATCACTACTTAATGCATTTACAATGTATTAAAGTGATTTTTGATATGTGTAATTAAATTATTAACTTTATATTAATATCCCATATTATGTATATATGTACCAATATATATACATATAATATGACTATAACATCGCATAATATTAACAATTTAACAATTTAAACATTTTATAATTAATTTGTATATATATACCATTAAAACTGTACATATATTAAAATATATCATCACATTAAATTAACAATGTAATATGTATTATATATATCACACGTATAATATATATATAATTTATAATTAATTTACAATTAATTTGATTTTATCACTACTTAATGCATTTATAATTATGATTCATCTACAATTAATGTTAGTTAATTTGGTCTTATCTCATATTAATATCTATTAACAATGTATTAAAGTGATTTTTTTCCACAATATATATAATAACTTTATATTAATAGAATTTATAATGTAAAAACCATTAAATAATATTTATTACCATTAAATATATATTCTCTTTGATGAGAAGCTCAACCAAGAAAAACTGAATCAACAATCATTTAATTTATTTTTAAAAATTATTACTAAAATATATATATAATTAATAAAAATCTTTTATTTTATAGGGATAAACTTAAAAAAAATCCTCACAAATATCTTTTAATAAAAAAAACCCTACACTTTAAACTCATAAAAAAAACTCTAAACTATACTTTTTAAATAAAAAAAAACATTTAACAGATATATAATTAAGAGAAACAAACAGACGTTAATATAGATTAAAAGAAGAAAACAAAAACAATCAACCTTGTTTACCTTCTAACCCTAATTCCTAATTCTTATAAGAGCAATGAGGTAAATCTCTAATCCAGTTCTTATTTCATCATAACTCTTTGTTTTTTCCTTCTAGTTTTTTGATTTCCAGCTTATTTTATATTAAATCTCGGTTTTTACCTTGTTATTTTACGATAAACAAAAGTATTTTTATACTAAAATTTCTGTCCTTACCTGAGCATCGACGATGAACAAAAATATCACTGAAACACGAGAAGGGAATCGACAGCTATAAACAAAATTATTTTATACTAAATTTTCTGTCCTTACCTGAGCATCGACGATGAACAAAAATATCACTGAAACACGAGAAGGGAATCGACAGCATATCTGACAGGGGTGTGGAGAACCGAATCGGAGGCGATTTCACGGCGTTGTCCTTCTGATCGGAGGCGATTTCACGGAAACAGACTCCCGGAGAAAAGGACACCGAACGTGGAGCACTGAACTCCAGCAGAGATCGAACGTGGAGCACTGAACTCCAGCAGCCCCTCCAGAGCCTCCGCACAACCCCTCCAGAGCCTCCGCACGCTGCTGATATGAACTCCAGCAGCCCCTCCAGAGCCTCCGCACGCTGCTGATATGAACTCCAGCAGCAACTCCAGAGCCGAGTTGCGAACAGAATTTTGATTAAGCGAATCCAGAGTTGCGAATGATGATTGGCCTCGCAGCAGAAGTAAACCAACGTTACTGGTTTTGATTTCTTAAGACACCAAATCCAGAACCGATTCCAGATGCAGACATTGAGGATGAAGATGATGAAGCTCAAGATACAACATAAATACAAGAAAAATAAGGATCCAAGTCGAGTCGACAAACAAGGTGACAACAGAGTACATGGAAAGATAGATATCAAAGGAACATGTTGTTTCTAATGAACTTCAGCAACATGTTGCTCATTTGAGAAATGGAAATGAAAAGTTGATAAGATGAACACGAGAAGAAAATTTTCTGAATAATTATCTTCCTTCATTATCCTATAAAACATTACATATATACCCTATTGGCATCAAAAACTACGGTAAACAACACACTCTTAATATCTTCACAACGACAACACACTCTTAATATATTCACAACGACTGTTGAATCACCCTGAATAGTGCGATCAAAACTTCACTGCTAAATGAAGTGCAGGTTCCCATCATTTTTGTGCTCGATTGCAGCAACTTAAAATCCTACCCCCACACTGTTTACAATAGTCTTTCCAGCTCTCTTCATTCAGCCCGAAGTTGAAGAAGTTAGTGATATCAACTCCGGGATATCTTTTCCTCAAAACCATCAATGTTGACCTCGAATATAGCCCTAAAAAATCAGAAAGGTGGACTTCAATGGAAGCAATGAATCAGCACTTTGATCATTGGTATTCAGACATCAGATCAAGATAAGTAAAAAACAATCACCACTAAGTTGCAAGACAAATGTCCTAATCCCCGCCCAGCTGTGTTACTACCCCAAGGCGCTCCAAAGCCCTGGTGGAAGCCTTTCTGCGCAACAGAAGCATTTTTCATTCCCAGTGGTCGCCATTCTCCCCTACCACGACCAGCCATTGGACCTACATTCATGGGTGGACGAACTTGACCTGAGGAGGTCCCAGCAGCAGATGTGGAACCTCCAGGCACTGGGGCAGCCCCTGGTCTTACATACTGCAAGATACAAATAGCGTATGTCAGATATATAGAGAGAGCAGAAGAGAAAACATAATTACCAACAAAAATCAGGCATAACCGCATAAAAAGTGAATTAGGCATACATAAAGGTAAGCACCGGCCATATTTTAGTCTCATCAGCATTAACCCCCAAGACTTTGGCATGACTATTACCAAAGAGAGTCTTCTGTGGCCTATTTCCTTTAAAATTGGTCTTAGAATTCTTTTTGTTTTTTCTTGTCAATTTCTGTGGAATATTCCCAGACATTTGGAACTCCTTGCAACAAGTAATGACAGGGGAATGGCGCATAAGGAAGTGTTTGTTTTGTAGACTGCTGCCACGAGCGTGAGCCGTGTCTCGCTAAAGCCAGATCTGATCCAGCTTCGCTTGAGCGGCTGGGACTCACTTCATACAGTCGTAAGGCTTCCAAGTCGGAATTTCATAAATCCATTCTCAAACTAACCAAAAACAGGTACTAAGTTCTCATTGAGGCATTTCATCAACCACGTTCCGTGCACTCGGAGGGGCAAGAGATATACCTGGAAAATTTGAACCCATGGACGGTGTGAGGAGCGTGTGACAGCGTTGCAGAATGTGGCCGCTTCCCGGTGGACCAACCAGTATCACAACCATCGGAATCATCTTCTCTCCTTGAGCTTCCGCCATTAAATCATCAGAGAAATTCGCAAAAAGGACAGAGTCGTCGATTTCCACCTTCATTCCGGCACCATGAGTCGTCGATTTCCACCTAATTTTGTGGTTGAGGTTGAGAGAAAGAAGGAGGTAAGCAAAACGTTTACCCAATTTCTGTTAAATGTTCATTTTGATTAAAAAATATTCTATAGGGTTTAAAATAGAGATGTGAAAGTATAAGGTTTTTTTATTAAAATGAATTTTTGAGGATTTTTTTTGGGTTTATCCCTATTTTATAATGTCATTAAATTTTCAAATAATGCAAAAGATATCTATTATTTTTTATTGTATATGTTATTAATTTATAAATATAAATTTTAATTTAATTTTATACTTAAAAATTAATTAATAAATTATGTAATTAATATATTAAAAATTTATTAATTTATATTAATTTATAAATATAAATTATAAATTAATTTTACATTTATAAATGAATTAATAAATATAAATTAAATTATCACAACAAAATTTTTATTTTTACAAAATTATTTAAAAAATAATATATATATATATAAAACGATATTGTTTTATTATTGTAGAAAATTTGTTTTTTAAATAAATCTTGATTTAAATTAGATTATTTAAATGATTAAAATTTTATATTATAATCAATATTTATTTATAGAAAATAACATATAATTGATTCATGTATTAACAACTGATATTTAATCAATAATATTTTATTTAATAAATAAAAGAAATAAATTTATTTATATTTCATTAACAAATAATATTTTGTTAGAATTAATTAAATATTATGACCCATGTAACTTGGGCTTTTGGGCTTTAATATTAAAGTAGATCATTTTCATGGTTAGGTATCTATTAAAGAATTAAAGCCCTTGTGCAATTATCTAATTAAGGCCCATCTCTCCTTACCCATATAATATTAGGGTTTAGGGTTTCCTAAACCTATAAAAAAGAGACCTTACCGTCTACGCTTTTATCCATCAAAAGGCAAATCACAGAAAGGGTAAAAGGAGAGAGAACAAACCCTAGTTTCAGAGTTTCTTCAAAGTTTTTTTTT
>CM071863.1:13073367-13097970 GCA_036759665.1 Gynandropsis gynandra
ATGACGTGAAACCGCCATGATTCAATCGGTTGTTGTTCAAGTAAAGGTTATTGACGAAAGATGAATCTAATGTAAAGTTGCGCACTTAAAGTTTATTAGATCATCAAGTCGTCACATGGGCCAAGTGAGAGAATGTTAGAATTAATTAAATATTATGGCCCATGTAACTTGGACTTTTGGGCTTTAATATTAAAGTAGATCACTTTGATGGTTAGGTATCTATTAAAGAATTAAAGCCCATGGGCAATTATCTAATTAAGGCTCATCTCTCCTTACCTATATAGTATTAGAGTTTAGGGTTTCCTAAACCTATAAAAAGGAGACCTTACCGTCTACGCTTTTATCCATCAAAAGGCAAATCACAGAAAAGGGTAAAAGGAGAGAGAACAAACCCTAGTTTCAGAGTTTCTTCAAAGTTTTTTTCGGCTGC
Source organism: Gynandropsis gynandra (assembly GCA_036759665.1). NCBI lineage: Eukaryota > Viridiplantae > Streptophyta > Magnoliopsida > Brassicales > Cleomaceae > Gynandropsis > Gynandropsis gynandra. The sequence goes on from CM071863.1 coordinate 13,073,798, forward strand.
ACAACATGGATCCAGGTAAGTTTCTGATCTATGTTATTATAGTGAATATTCTATTATGCAAAGCCAAATCCTATTTGTGTTTAGCTTTTTCATAAAAAGTTAAATCTCTGAAAGCCTGAAATTATCTAACATATTTTACCTAGTTTTAAAAACAAAAGAATCGAACCCAATTTAATTAGTTCCCTAAGAACTTACTTGAGGAGCACAGCTGTTATAGGGCGTGACATTATAACCAATGTGTTTCATGTCTATCAGTCATACTATCAATAATTATTTCTTAATTAATATGAAATCATTAGTCTCATCAAACTTTAATTAATATTTTTACGTAACTACACTAAATAAAACTTAACAATGGAATTGTTTTAATAGGATTCAAATCGATTAAACTTAGTTTTGATTTTATTGTGGTAATTAAGCTCCAACCTTGTAAAGAGTAGATTGGGGTTATATGTTTAAATATACGAGAGCCTGTTGCTATTCCTCTCTCTTTGTCATGTTGTTGACCAGAAAATGTACTTACGACAATTTTTGAGTCCAAAAGAAGAGGCAAACACCACCAATGTTGTTACCATTCAAAATACCGAGAAGAGGTCCTCTTCCAATGAAACACATTCAAATGGTGAAAACAATTAGACACGGGAAAAATTACTTTATGTGTGCCAGACCAGTGGAGCAAGCAAAAATGGAAGCTCTATTGTTCGTGCTCGTTTCACCATCTTTCTGGTGAACTAAGTAGATATGTCCAATTCGGTTTCGGTTTGGGTTCTGATTTTTTGGGTATTAGAAAACTGGACTAGAATTGAACCGAAATGTTTTTTGGTATGGATTTTTTGGGTTTCTATTTAGGTTTGGGTTGTTTGGGTTCAGAAGTATTGGACCCAAAATAACTCAAATTACATTTGATTGGGATAGTTCGGGTTCTTCAAGTATTTCGATTGTTTGAATTTCGGGTAGTTCGAATTCTTCGGATAATCAGAGTTGTTTGGGTTTCGAATTTTTCAGGTAGTATGGTTAAGGTTATTCGGGTTTACAGTTTTTTTTGGATAGTTCAAGATTTAACAAAAAAAATCAAAAATAACATACAAAAAACCAAAAATACAATACTCATAAACTAAAGTCATAACAAAATGTCTTCAAATCTAAAACTCTACTTCGACCACGTCAAAATGAACTCCTTCTCAAGCGATATGAAATTTCAACACTTTACATCATAAAGTTTATAAGTTTAAAATATATAAACAAGTAATTTTATTTCAGATATTATCATGTGTATAGAAATATCTACTCAAACTCCGCACAACAAAATAAAATTACATCTCATGCTCTTCATTATTTGTGTACAATATGCAAAAAGTAATAATTAAACAATAAGATCAAAGTTATATATATAAAGAAAACGAAATAGAAAAAAATACCTTAAAAATGTATCCATTAACTCACTTTCATTCTTTAATTGTTGAAGACTCATTGTTATATCTATATGAAATGTTGATCACAAACAATTTTGCGTCAAAATCAATGCTTCAACCATGTTAGAAATTGGTGTATTCCTAAATTAGTCCAGAATACATCATTTGGTACTAAGTGTCAATACAAATGCAACTGTAGATACCAAAACTGCAAGAATATCTCTAGCCATTTGCGCTAAAATTGGAAACTTTGAACTATTCATTTTCCACCACAAGAATATATCAAATTTTGCACCCAATTTGTTACGAGTTGGCACCGTAAAATTTTACATCAAATAAATATCCAATTCATTTGAAACCCTCTTCGACTTTCCTCAACCAATTTCTTAAATTCTCCATTCATTTTTTTAATCCAATAATCCAATTGTTCAATCAATTGATACCTATAATAATTTCTAGAAAAACTAAAATTCAAATTCGTCTGTAAATTCATGGACGAAAGTAACGTCTGTAATTCGTCCTAAATTGTGGTTGGATTTCAAATGGGGAACTAGACCTTTCAGAAATTTTGGACGGACGTCAGTCCCGTCTAGAATTTATGGACAAACTAGAAGACAATCTGGAAATTTTTAGTTGGACCCGAGAATCGTCTGAAAATTTACGGACAAATCTCTATCCACTCCATTAATTTAATGGATGGGTAAAACTCTCAAATGAAAATTTGGTACTAACCGCAATCATCCAAAATTTAATACAATTTACAAACGGTCCATCGGAAAATATTGATGTGTTTAGTCCCTAAATCATCCAAAAAATGTTTATATAAACCACACTACATGTACATTCCTTTTTAACACAAAATTATTAAACAATACAGTATATGTAATCTTATTTTTATATAAAAAAGATTGATGTTTGTCAAGACACTTCCATGATTTATTTTAGAAATTGTCAATTTTTTTTGAAAAGATCAATTTTATTTGATAAAAAAGGAAAAGCAGTTTCATATCATCGTATGTGATATTTACCATTTACATACATAATCAAAAGATTATATCAATCTGAGAAGAGCATAAGTGATATGAGATGACATGATGACCATTCAATTCGTGATGGACAAATATGTAAACCCTCAGATGATCAGTGGAGACACTTTAACAAGGTATATTATGACTTTACAAATGAGAGTCGAAACATTTATTTAGGCTTTTGCACTAATGGTTTTAATCCATTTGGAATGTCTGGGAGGAATTATTCATTATGACATGTTATTATGATACTGTTTAATTTATCGCCACACATGCGCATGAAAATGGATTTTTTTATTCTTAACAATACCGATTCTTGAGCCTAATCATCCTAGAAAAAGTTTGAATTTATCTCTGTAACCATTAATTGAAGAATTAAAATATTTGTGGGAGGAGTTTCTCGCGTACGACATCACAATGTGACAAAATTTTACATTACAAGGTGCTCTTATATGGAAAATAATTATTTCACAGCTTATGGTATGTTATGTGGATTGACAATGCACAGTCAATTGGATTTTCCGAATTACATGAATGAAACAAATGTTTTTTGGTTAAAACATGGACGAAAAACTAGTTAGTTTGATTGTCATCATTGTTTTTTTCCTTGCCAATGACACTATAGCGTAATAAGAAAACTTTTAAAAAGAATGGAGTTGTGTGGAAGTCTTCTCTTTCAGCTTTGACCAGTGAAGAGATTTTGTATGAGTGGTTTATTTCTTTGGACGTTCTTAGGAGTATCGATTGCGAATGAAACAATCTTAAGAGAATTGGTGATTATAGAGTTAATCATAATTGGTACAAAAAAGTATATATTGAGATCTACTATATTGGGAAAAAATAAAGATTCGACATAACTTGATACCATGCACATAGATAATTTTTTACGACACACAATGTTGAATGTCACAAGACAAATGAAGATAATATTAAATCGAACAAGTATCTAAAATAGTATTGCTCAAGTTACAAATAATTGATAACGATAAATCTCTAGTTCTGATATTTAGATTGACAAAGGAAGGAAAAAAATATTAAAATGGTTGAAAGAAGATGTGAAATTTGTTAATGTTTATGTGCCGAATATCGGAAGGTGCGTTGACATTCAAAAGGGAAAAATTATTAGGGATGAAAAGTAATGATTGTCATTTCTTCATGCAAAGATTACTTTTTATAGCTTTTTCTAAATTTATGTAAAAATGCACATGAGGCAATTGGAAGTATGTTTGATTCTTAGAATTCATTTTATTAGTAGTTTAAATATATTAATTTTTAAATTTCTAAGTAATACTTTCATTTTTCAGATGTTGGTACATATTTTCGAGATTTATGGGTGGTGATTTTAAGTGTAGATGTGGTTCATAGATTGGAAAGTAACATAGTTACTATACTATGTAACTTAAAAAAGATTATTTCACTATCATTCTCGGATGTTATGGAGCATCCGCCAATTCATTTACCACACGAAGCTTCATTGAGATTTCCAATTCAATTTTGTTGGATGTATCCATTTGATAGATTTATGTTTCATCTAAAGGAAAAACTAAACAAAAACCTCATCCAGAGGGTTCAATTGTGGAACAATACACGACTGAGTAAAATTTCGTTCTTTATGTCGTATTACTTCGAGCCACATATTCAAATAGAGAGTAAGAATACAAAAATATTTTGATTGTGAAAAGTTGAAGTCAACTATAAACTATGGGGTATGTGTGAAAGGTGAAAGTCATTGCAACTCAAGCAACAAGCCTGACTTTTATGGGATCTTGAAAAAAATTTGCAATTGGGATATCCATATTTTATTACTAATCTTTTAATAGATTTACTATTAAGATTATAACATTAGTTATAACAATATTTATTATTGTGTAAGCTACATCGGCTTAAAAGTAATGTTAGTCCAATATGATTGGTTCGATCTAATAATCGAATACAAATCAAGAATAAACAAGTTAGGTGATATAGAAGTCAACTCAACACGAAGATATGCAAAATAAGAGCCTTTTATTCTTGCGTCACAAGCGGATCATGTTTGTTACATTCCATATCCGTAGACTAGATGATTTTTTGTTTGCGTGTTGCAATGAAGATACTTTCAAGGGGTAAATATATCGAGAACACTGTAGACCAACAACTAACGTTACAATGAGAACAAACTACTAAAATTTTTTCAGTTGATGCAGTGATTATTGAAGAACTCACTCAAGGATAAATTTAAGAAGTTGAATTTGAATCTAATTCGGAAACATAAGAATTTACAGAAGAATTATCCAACTCAGAACCTCTAAACTTGTTTTGAGTCATTCTATATTATGAAGTATATTGTTTATATATATATATATATATTTTAAATTCTAGAGGAGATGGATTCTAGAATCACACTATCCATCTAGAAATATTATCGACATATTGCAGATGGATTACATATAATCTCTAATTTTGGATAATTTACAATGGATTACAGAAGGTCTTGAAATTACAAATGATCGTCTGTAACCCGTCCTCAATTCTAGACGGGTTGCAGTTGTCGTTTGCAATTCCAGACGAGTTGCAATTTGCAAGTATTGTTTGTAATTACAGATGTCCCATGAAGAGTGTTGGTAAACCAGCCTAAATTATGGACGACATACGTATGATCATCTATAAGTTTGGATGGATTACATATATATTTTAGGCCCCGTCTGAAAATTATTATCAATGCTTATTCGTCACGAAATTATGTATATTCAATCTTTATCTCACAGCCATTGTCCCTTGACCGTTTCGAATCCATGCCTGGCTGGGCTTGGCTACCGTCCATGCTACCATCTGACGTAGATGTCCGACGTTGAAACCATCTGTATGCTTGGCTGCTGTTCAACCGTCTCTACACCTAGGTCACAAATTCTAATGCCACAATCTCCATTGGATGCGAGTGTCCGTTGCTGGGCCACCCTTGGTTGTGGTTGCATGTGCTTTAATCGCGTTTTTTCGTGGCTGCCCGTGCTTGGCCACCACCATTTGACCATCCCATCCATTCCTTCAATGTCCCACCCTTGTCCCTTGAACGTCCTATCCACAACCTTCGATCAACACCCGATGTATTGTCAACAGTTTCGTTGACAACCCGGAGTATTATCACCAGTTTCAATGAGTAAAATATTTAAAATTATAATTAAAATTGTAAATTTAGAGTGTTAATCGATTCGAAAAAGGAGGTAGTTCAAGATCAAGTTCACATTCTAAAGAGAGTTCTAATGGATCATTTCCTCCGTAACAAACACGGGTTTTTGAATCGCCATTTTTTGATTTCATGAAGCCGACTTTGTTTCACGCTTCTGAATTGACACATATTTAGTTTCCTTATTATCAACCAATGTCGGCTTCATTGGTCGAGCCATCAGTATCTGAGATGCATCACGAACCAACGGTCGAGGAGTTAATAGCAGTGGATGAAGAAATATGTAAACTCATATCTTTAGATCCTAGTCATGAAGACGATATACAATTGTATGTAGTAATAAAATTAAAATAAAAAATATATAATTAATTAATGTAACATAAATATAATTAAAGTTTCATTTATATGTTTAGTTATGATCAGTTTTCTTGTCGTATAACTAAAATGATGAAAGCAAGCTAATTTTGATTGACCATATTACAATTGAACGCGAACTATCCAGAAGAAAAAGAACGTTGGTGGGAGAAATTTTTGGTACATTTTCAATATAATTATTTATAACACTTTATGAATGACATAATTTTTAAATAATTTAATTAATTTTGTTCAAAAAAAAATTGTTGGCATTCCGAGAATACTGTACTAGTAAAATCTGAATATGAACGGATTACAGGATTAAAACTTAAATCTCTCGCCAACAAAATCATATATTATTGAGAGAAGAATGGAAACCCTATGTTGATGGCTTCCTACGTATAGGAAGCAATATGAACCAATTAGGATGATCCCGGACCCAAAGAACGAAGCACGAGAATGTGTCAATCTCGCCCACTAAAGGGAATGTTATGGGTTGAATCCTCATACAGTTGGATCTCATTCGTTCGTTGGTGTTTGAATAAATGGTATAATTTGATAATTTCAAAACTTTATTAATTGTTATCTTAATTATATACTTTTAAAAGATACATTTCTAATTTGTTTAGGCGAAAAAAAAAACGACACAGAACCATCATTTTTTTATTACTCGAGTGGATACATAAGAGGTTAATGGTTTTTGGATCGATACTAGAGCGAAAAAATTTCACAATGATATTAAGAGTATAGTCGCTGCTAGACGCGGTTGCCCGTGCTTGGTAACCACCACTTGTCCGTCCGACCTGTCCCCTCCTCGTCCCTTGAACGTACCACTCTTATCCCTTGAAAATCCACTACCATTTCTTGATTAACATCTGTTGTGTTGTCAACGGTTTCATTGACAACCCGAGGCATTATCAAAGGTTCCACAACCTGATGTGTTAATGTTAAGTAAGTTTGAAAATTTTTAAAATTCTAATTAAAATTTTGATATAGAATATCACGTGGATTCGGGAGAGGAAGTGATTCAAGATCATGTTCATATTCTTAAGAGAGTTCCAATGGTCCGTCCCCTCCATAACAAGCACGGGTTTCTGAATCTTCATTTTCGGATTTCATGTATCCGTTTTTGTTTCACACTTTTGGATCAACACAATATATGTCATTTTTTTATCATCAACCAATGTCGGCTTCGTCAGTCGAGCTGTCAACATCTCAGATGCATCACAAACCAACGGTCGAGGATTTACTAACAATGCATGAAGAAAGATGTAAACTTCTATGTTTAGATCCAAGTCGTAAAGATGACACACAATGATATGCAGCAATAAAATAAAAATGAATATTTCATTAACATAATATATATCTAATTCAAGTTTCATTTATAGATTTGGTTGCAATAAGTTTTTTTGTCATATAATTAAACAGATGAAAATTGATTTTGAGCGGTCATATTACAATTGGAGGTGAAACGATCCAAAAATAAAAGAACGTTGATGGAATGCATTTGTGGTACTTTTTTAATTATAATTATGTACAATATTTTGATAATAACATAATTTCTAAATAATTAAATTAATTTTGTTCAGCAAAATTCTATTGAAATCATGAGATTACCATACTACTAAAGTCTAAATTTGAATAGATTACGGGATAAATATTTCGTCAACGAAATCAAACATGATCGAAAGAAGAAGAGAAATACGTGTGGATGGCTTACGACGTATATAAAGCGATATGCCAAATAAAGAAGCGAGAGAGTCTGTCAATCTCGTCGGATTGATAGGGAAGGTTACAGGATTTCATACAAGTGGATCTCGTTTGTTTGTTGTGGTGTACGAATAAATGGTATTTAACAATTTCAAAAAATTTAAGAATTTGTTACCTTGATTATATATTTTTAAAATATATGTTTCTAATTTATTTAGGCAAAAGAAAAAGATATATAACCATCATAGTTTAAATTACTCGAGCGGACACATAAGAAGTTAGATGGTTCTTGAACCGATGTCAGAGCAAAACAAGTTCACAACGATATTTAAAATATGACATCTAAACAAGTGTCTCAAATTCCGCACAAAGAGGATGAATCACACCCATCTATAAGTCACGAGGAATTCAACGAGATATATTTCGATGTACATCTATAACTCTTTAATATATATTATCTAATATTGTGTTGAAAAACATTTTATAGCAAGTTACACCATACAAAGACTGTATCTTTTGTCATGAAAAAAGAAGAAAACATGAGTGGTGTAATCAAATGATGCAATATAAATAGGCGTTACAAGCCACTAGACATGAACTAAAGGCCACTCAAAGCAAATCCCACCAATGGTTACTGTGTATGCTCAAGTAAAAAATACCTTCAATTGATTGGGATGAAGACGACGACGACGACAACGATGATGATTCATAACCTCTGACATCTTTGTAGAAATTGTTTAAAAGTATTGTATATATAATAATGCCTAAAAACCCTAATATGTAATATTATTAAATTTAATTTTAGTTTTTCCAGTTTTTATTTTTTTACATGAAAAATCCCCCGAAAATGTACTGACGATATTAATTTGTCAGCAAAAAAGGTCGTCGAATATTCTGACGGTCAAATTCACCGAAAATCAATCAAGATTTCAGACGATTAAACCGTTCTAAAATCGGTCAAGATTTTTGACGGTTTATGAACAAAAAGGTTTTTCCGTATTTACGAACGGTTGATGGACTACGTTTTTCTTCCATAAATATGGACAAATACAATTTACTAAGACTCGTTTCTGGATAGATGCGAACTGACCAAAATTAGTTCGAAAGTTTGGATTGCATTTGTCTTGTAGTGGGATCATCTTCTTCCTCCTCACACGCATTAATAACATCATCTTCCCTTTTATGGCTTTCATTGCAACTTCTATTATGAAATCAATTTGCTTCTTATATCTTGCACTATAAATCATAAATTCTAAGAGTAATTCTTTCATTTCACCTTTTCATTCATCTTATGAATACAATGAGTTGCATAACTCATTTCACTCAGCGGATTAAGTACTCCAAACCTTCCTAATACTTATCAAATATATCCTTATTCATGCAAGATGTTATACTACTCAACATGGGATCATCACTATTAGCCGTCGATCTTAAAGTAATTTCAATCTTGTATATATTATTAAAACATCTATTAGATGTCATTTTTGTAGAAGAAAAAAAGTTAATGCTGAATCATAAAACATTTTCAAGAATCTTACTTTTTGACGAGAATTTTCTCAATCACTACTTGATGATTGTCCAACACTTCCCTTTCATTTAATGTATCCTCCTCGTGAAAATAAGCATCGTAGTGTTGTTCCCATCTGCCATCTTATCAAATGTCGTTCTAACCTTTAGCGTTGCACTCAAGATAAGAAAAGTTGAACTTTATATAGAGTAATAATCCAAAATCAAACTCCCTCAACTGATTTTTCTTGCTCTACTCAAACTTAAAACATTGGATCAAATGATCAAGCATATTTTTCCGCATTTCTTATTCTAATCACGTTGTCACCAATCTCCTCCAAGCCTTCATTGATAACTAAATTCAGAATATGAATACAATACTAGTGCATCATCTCCCCAAGTCTTTAGTTTGTTTATCATCATATTAATTGCATGATCATTTGGACTAACATTGTCATCAGTTATTGTGAACACCTTTTTATGTCCCAATCAAAGCAAATATTTTTCAAGATTTTTTGAAATTGTTTTCCCTTTATGGTTAGACACATGACACAAAACAATAATCCTTCGATGAAAATGACAATTATTACCAACAATACTGAGCAATTACGACCATGTAACTCACAAATGTGATAGAAGTCAATAAATCGATCGTAAAAGAAATTATTCCCTTATTAATCATACTTTTCATTATAGTTTTTTCAGATGCATACATTTGTAATACATCCCTAATGATGATTTGCCTCGAGGAGATAAAAATTTAAAACATTAGGCATGCAAAGATATCTAAATCCAACATTTTCAACGGTAGGTGTAATTTCATACATATAATCATCTTAACCTTTGCTCGCCTACATGCGTTTTGACTAAAATCATGAGCAACAATCATATTTTACCATCATCTTGACTTTCACTATCATCAATGGATAACACCTTCCGAAAATTTTTTATAAGCTTTGCAAATGCGAAGAAGTTTATTCATTCTATTAGTCTCATTTGATGCACTTCCACATTTTAACTTTAATTCATAGTAATTGCATTTAGTATAATCATCAGATTCTGTGAAAATATTTTCAATTCAAGATCGTTGAACATAATGTTTCTTCATTTTTGAAGGTAACTCATTGTTTTCGAATGTCGCTAGCCTTTTGTTGTGAGATTGAACTTTACTTGTATCAAATTAATGAACAACCACCATATGCATATCCATGACATAAAAAAATACAATCACATATTAATAACAAAAAAGTACTCCTCAAACATTATCACTACAAACAACCTACTTCTTTCAGAAAGCATTAAACTTGAGATACAAAGTTTGCATTACAAACAACCTACACCATGACAAAGTTGAGATACAAACAGCCTAAACCAGGACAAACTTGAGATACAAACAACATACCACGCTTATATAGACAATTAATATATGTTTCTGCAATATTTCAAGGAGTCATTCTATGGATCAACCAGAATTAGATTGGAACACGCCTGTAGATCACAAAAGGTGTGGCAAAGGGCATAGCTTACTTATACATAGCTCGTACCTCACAATCCAGAGAACTCTGTGATACAAGGGTACGATCCAAACATGAGCCTAGTAACATGGCTCAAGAACTTGGTTAAGAAGAAGAAAAAAAGTGAGGTGTTCAACAAAGCTAAATTATAAAAACAAATTCCAATATAGATAAAGTTAGATTTTGACCAGTATGAGGCTAGAAGCAGAAAAAAACTGATACTAGAGAAGACAAAGGACGCTGTCGGTACACATGACTACACGCACGCAAGAAACCTACATCGGAGTAGAAAGACGACGATCGTCGACACAAAACACAAGAGCATAACAAAGAAGTCAAGCTGATAATACCGTGGGCACACATGCACACGGGAAGGAAGAAAGTAGATGAAAGAGGAGAGGGTGTCAACGTTGAGACCTAAGATTTCTAGTTCTTTTTAAACTAAATTCATTTATTTTTTTAATTAGGTTGTTTGGGTTCATGGTTATTTTTCCGAATCCGAATTTTCAAGAATCCAAACGGGTTTTGAAATTTAAATACATATAGATTTTTATAGATTTTAGGGCAATCTATCGTCCAAATGATTTGGGTTGTTTGAGCCGATTCAATTTGGATCGGTTCGAATAACCCGATGGATGAACAGAAGATTTATCTCCAGCTTCCATAAATACAATATCAGTAGGGAAGTCATCAGGCCCAGTGTTCCAAATCTTGAACCAGGGAGAACATAACTTGTTTGATTAGATGAAAATTTAGACAGAACTCTCCAGGTTTAAAAAAAGAACACAAATGTCTTTGAACAGAAACACACTCATTGAGGCCTACAGAATCTACGAGGTTGAGAAAGAGAACCTTGAGCTAAGAAATCACTCTCTTGCATGCCCACACGTAACCCCCTTCACTTTTCATGGCGTACGCATCCATATCATAACGTCGATGTTCATAACTGGAATATTATTAAGCTCATCAATTATCCGCACCACGGATAAATGCAATTGCACTGCATACACATACCATATCCCCGCATAAATTTGGATTTCCAGTTTGATTCGTATACTTCCTAGAAGACATCCTTGAATCTTAACAGAATCAACACACACATGACTTCTTTCATTTCAAGCAATGAACCAACAATCCTCAAATCTCAAGAGATGCTGTCAAGAATGAAGTAGCTACACCCGCAACAGAAACACTATTTTCTTGAAAACAGCAAAGCCTATTGTTGTAGATCCTCGTTACAACCAGTCAACCACAGAGCAAGCAAGGTTACAACTATCTATTCCTTTAAATTTAATGACGCCGATCATCTCTCTCTCCATGACGACGATAGGCATATTCCTTTTCATGGGCATCCCATGTGCCATCTATTCCTTTTTTCTCACGCCTCGGGGAGGTCTCTGAGTGCCTTCTTGATCGTCCTTCCTCTCTGCCATTGTTGTCTCTTCTATATCTTGTTTCCACCTTATCACTGTCATGTCTTCTGGACCTCTTTTCCTCTCCCCTATAATCATTATCAGCACCATATCTTCTGGATTGTTGCTCCAATGAATTATCATGACGTGTTGTGTTCTTTTCCTCCCTCCTATCGAAGGCATCTTTAGATCTTGGCTCACGTACTGAAACATTGTCATGTCTAGCTGGTCTTCTGTCCCGTTTTTCTTCAGGATCACCTCGAGAGTTGCTGTCATAATCTCTATCATGCCTACCAGCTCTTGTTTCCTCCTTCCTGCCACTTTCCTTGTGGCGGATATCTGAGCCGGCCTTATAATCCTTTCCTTCATAAGTTCTATCTTTATCATCAGGCCTAACTTTTCCTCGGTCACCATAACTTCTACTGCCAATTTTCATGCCCTCAAACTTGTCATGATCCCACCTGGAACTTCTGTCCTCTTCATGACCCCAACCGGTATTGGCAGCTCTCTGGCAATAAAACAAGAATCAAAATAAATAAAGGGGAAGTAACGGTCTTCTGCTATCACTGCGCATACTTCATCCAAGAGTATGCTCAACATGTTTGTGTCAATTGCTAACACCGAAACAACACAGCTAATCAGTTCACAAAGTAGTTGGATATGCCTTACTTTCTCATCATGGGAAAATTTGCAAGATTCTCCACGAGTACATTCTCCTCTCTGAAAAGCACGGCATACCCCTCGTGCCTCCCTCTTCTGCTGTCGAGCTTCATCATCCTCCTCTTCTCTCTTTACATATTTACTACAATGATCCACCCTGATAATCCGGCCTAAAACCTGGGCTCCATTCAGGTTATCTGCCATTGAAAAGCCAGAGAAAAGAAATGCACCCCATTGACCAGCAAATCCAGGAGAACGAGAAGGAATGAGCTATAGACCGAGAGTTAGACTAACCTACAGCGAGGGTAGTACTTCTTTGATCTTCATATGCAAGAAATGCAAAGCCCTTCGATTTGCCAGTTCCCTTGTCTCGAACAAGGTTGATATCAACAACTTCACCGTATCTTCGAGTTTAGAAAACAAAAACACAATAAAACTCCAAGAAAACATCGACGAGTAACTGGTAAAACCCAACATCTACCCGGTGAATTCAACCAAGAAACAACAGAAAGCCATCACCAATCCACTCCAAACCCGACACTTACTGTGCAAATACGGCGAGGAGATCACCTTCGGTGAGGTCAAATGGAATACCGCCTACGAAGACATAAGCAGAATCTTTGTACTTGGCATGCCACGACGCCTCTTCAGATATACCAAGATCTGCTTCCTTCGAATTGATGCTCTGTATCCGCTTCACCAGCGTCAATGGATTCATCCTTCAACTCTGACTAGTCAGACAGGGGCCTTTCTGAGAGTCCGGGTGGAATCTCGGCGAGAAAAGCAAGATATTGTGATTGATTTGCCTTACCGAACGATTCAATCTGTTTCCTGGAAGAATCAAAGTAGGAGAAACAAAGTGAGAGAGGAATCCTATACGAACAATAACATCTAACTTTCACACTACATCAGCCACGTAGAAAAACCAAAACCAGATCCGTAGAGAAGAAAATCACATGGAGGTGGGAAAAGAGGAAGTAGACGTCCAACGATAACGAGCATAGAGCAAAGAATTAAATACACAAACCCAAGCAACAACAAAAAGCGAGATTTTCAGCAAACACAAATCAGAAACCTACAAAAATCAGAAACCTACAAAAATCACCTTGAATCGAAATGGGAAACAGAGACAGGTACGGATGACACCAAACCTAAATTTAGATTCATTAATAAAATCAAATCATTTGGATATTTAAAGCGGAGGAATTAATCCATTTACATAAAATATGAAGAACAGAAACAAATTTAGATAGAGTAGGAAAAGAAGCGAAAATCGAACCTAGCAAAGATCTTGAATATGTGGCTGGCACCACTTGCAAGCAGTTGGCCGTTCTCGATGGCCTAAGGAGAGGAGCAGCGCGCGGGGTAGAGGAGCAGAAGACGAGCGGCGATTAGGGAAGAAGAAGAAGAAGAAGAAGACGAAGACGCCGCGTTTCGATTTCATATCTCCATAAATATAATATAATACAAATTAAAAAAATTACTTTTAGTTAAAAATAACAATTTTTTAAAATATTCGTAGTTTAATTAATCAAATCTATAAATTGATGAATTATACCATTTTTTATGGTTTAAGGAAAGTGAAATATTAATAATGTCAAATTTGAAAAATATATCATGTCATATTCTATAATATAGTACGAGTGAACAAAATATTCGAAATATTTATATTCGGATCGAAAATTCGAATATCCGTTAACATAGATACAAATACAAATATTAAAAATAAAATATTCAATAAATACAAATAATAAACTCAATTATTCGAACTATCTGTGCTAAATAAATAATTTATTTATTATATAGAACACATATATAACAAAATTAATTTTAAAAATCAAATTGTAAATAAAAATTACTAATCTTATTTTAACACTCATTATATAAATATATAGATTATATTTATGATTGAACGACTAAATATCAAATACATTAAATTGGATTCGTTGTAGATGGGTTGGATAATGTTATTGATACCTTGCAAGATATCGAAAAGAACAAAACTCAATAAGTATATAACTTTTATGTGAGTTTTATATTAATGTATTTGATAATCTAACAATTTGTTTGATTGTTTTAGATGAATTGGTGATGCGAGTAGAGATATCGATAAAACTAAATTTAGATGACTGATGTGGAGATATATGTGAAGATTTGGCATTTCGTTTTATTTATATTTTATATTTTTGTGTTTTCGTGTGATCTGAACTTTAGTTTTAGATTATACTAGATGATACATGCGTGTTGTACGGTTTCGTTATAATTAAATTGTAATCTTTTTAAATGTTACATAATTCATTAATTCAAACATTGTCATGACATTTGATATATGCGTCGGCCAATACAAACGCAAAAATTCTAATTTTTAATTTAAAATTTTAACCTATAGATTTATAAAATGTAATATAAATTGACACAACGATTTGTTCATAATATCTTTGAATTTAAAACGTAATTTTTCGGAGAAAGTGATTGCATGATTTGAGTTTTCAGCATGATTGTTTTTCCTATTCGTACCTAAATAATTTTTTTAGGACTAAATTTAAATCACAACATAATTAAAAAATAATTATTGAGGTATTGACATAATTTGAAAATCTTTAAAACTTACTTATGTTAGAATTTCTTGATTGTCTTTATATTTTCATTGGTGTAGATGTTTGTGGAATAGAACGATCGAATTGTTAATTACATAATCACATGAACAAAAAAATAATTAATATAAGTGTTAATTTATTTTTTTAAACCATTGATCATAATGAGAATAGTCTGTGTTACGATCATGAATATTTTCTTGACAATCATTTGAGTAATATTTGAACGAAATGCATAGAAGTCCATCCTATATCGATATTTTTACGACATATTTTCAATATTTGAAATGGTTCAAGTAAGGTGAGCAAATTATTGCAGAAGAAATAATATAATAGGTTAATGGAGTACTTACCTATTTAATAACAATCGAATTTCTATTGTTTGATCAGAGGTAGGTAGCTACAAATTTGATTCTTGCATAGAGATCAGAAGTCTAACAATATCTACAACTTAGAAATATTAATTAGATAAGTTTATCAACAAAGAAAAAATATTATTGATTCACTGCAAAACTAATTACCTGATAAAAGTTCTATGTGGTCAACCAATCTAACCAATACTCGATATGAACACGTCATGAATTTGTAAGTGTCTTATATTTCAGACTCGCCTATATGATAACTTGATTTTTAAATCAAGTCATTTCTCAATGTGGATCTTGATTTGCACTATCTCTGGATCGATCTTTATTTTTTCAAAGGAAATACAGAGGAGTCTTCAATCACTTTGTTTGTTGCGATCATTGATCATGACCTTTAATATCATAGTTATGCCTCTAAACCCATATATATATATATTCGAAAAAGGTTTCTAACCAACATTATGAAGAGTATACCGTGAATTATGGTAACAATTCAAGGATAATCAAGAGCACTTACATGTCATGAATCTTCATTGATGGTGTTTTTTTAGAGAAATGAGTTTTCCAAATATCAACATGGAAGAAAAAATGATACTCTCTTAAAGTAAATGATTTGATTTATTAAGCTCTATATTTAAACATTCTTCTAATAAGAGGAACCAAGACATGTCGCGAATAATTTCCACTCATGCTCTACTTGCATACAGATTTTTTCAACCCCATTTTGCATCAATTTTGGCCTTAAAAAAAGATAACAAACAAATGCCTCTATAGCATATATAAAGAAGAATTTTCCAGTGTTATATAATGTGCACAATAAACCTTCATTGAAAAAATAGGACCAACAACGTAAACTTCGTAAGCAAACATCAATGATGATTTTGCAACCTTAATCAATGTAGTTTTTGCACTTCAAAGTAAATGCTAAAGAAAAATTCTTCTATATCTCCAAGGTTTTGACTAATTTTGTGCTTGAAACCATTAGAAAATATTTTAGAAACGAAATAGGCAATCTTGAACTAGGTAGCACAAAAGAATATCGATGTGAATAAAACCATTCGAAAGGGATGCGCGAGCTTTTAAAAATGGAACGATTTTAATTTTATTTATATATGACTATTTATTTGTTCTAAAATAATAGAACATTAAAATTTAATATAATTAATTTACCAATTATTTGTAGTGTGTTTAAGATTTTTCATTATTTAAATTCACTAGGAAGGACCCGCACGATGCGCGGATTTTTATCAATTTTTTGTTATAGAGTTGAAATTCATATGTCATAAAGACTCGTGTAATCGATGATGGTTATATATTTTATATCTTATTTTAAGAAAAAAATGATCAATATATTTGAATTTTATTATAAATGCCTAAGTAGTTATTATAGTTCAATAGCAAGATCAGGGAAATAAAATTTTGATATAATCATGTGATAAATTATTAGGCTAAATAATAAATATTTTGAGAATTTATAAATATTCTATCACAATAGAAATCGAGATAATATTTGTTGTTTTTTCTCTTTATACAAATGTTTTATTTTTATATATGAATCAATTTAAATTAATAAAAATGGAATTGATGATTAGACTGCTACGTCACACGTGACTTCATCAGAATTGAACAAAAACTTGAATTTTAATATATAAGATTTAATTTAATTTAATTTTTTTAAACATGACGTTTCATTTATAACATTTCTTTTTTAGTATTATTTCAAAAAAAAATGTTTCGTTTTTTCTTCATTATGTATATATTTGATGATAATAAAATTAAAATTATAAAAATATAAAAGAATGATATAAAAGATGAAAGGTTTTTTTTTTGTGTATTCATTGGAATATTTATGATAAAACAATTGAATTAAAAAATAAAAAGTTGAAAGAAGATGTGGTGGCGTGAGAGAGTTAAAAATATTAAAATAGTATTTTTGAACAAATATATCCAATGTGTATGATATATATTAACATATTATATATATATATATATATATATATCTTTGGTGTTATTTCAAAGAATGTAATAGAATATGAATATAAAAAAATATATATCCATTATATATGAATATATGTTAAACAAATATGTTTATATTTTAAAATTTATATATAAATAAATATGTTTTAAATATGGATATGAAAAAATATATATCTAATATATATGAATATATATATTAAACAAATATGTATATATTTTCAAATCTTTTATGGATTAAAAAATATAATCTAATATATATGAATAATTTTAAAATTTTAAATGAAATAGAGAAGAAACAACCTTTGGTATTCAAAAAAAAATTTATTTTTTTAATATTTAATAATCTTTGCTGAGGTGGCTTCACCAGAAGCAACCTCGCAAGGATTATTATATATATAATTTATGATCAATATTAGGACGTTAACGATATAACTAACTACATACTTATATATAATCGTAATATTAGTAAATTGGATTTGAATTATTTTCTTCTTATTTTATGTCTCGTGTTATGTCTTGGTGGTGGTTGTGTCATAATTAAGATATTAATATGATAATAAAAATACGATAAAAAATATTTTACTATGAGATAATACATACATATATTTGTTAAAGAATAATATTAAATTCATAAATTAAAATGAATATCCAAACTTCTAACCTGAAAGAATATAACAAATCTAATCGAGTTATTAGGGGTTTTTTTACCATGCGTCTTAAATCATTTACAACAAAAAAAAACTTTAAAAAAGACAACAATTTTTGAAGTAGACACAAAGACAATGAGGCAACAGTAATTTGCAAATATAGATAGAAATATATAATTAAACTGTTCACTTTTCCTCAGCAAGAGAGGCAATGAAACAACATAGTAAAAGTATCGATTTTGAACATAATAAAAAAATGAATATTAATATGAATCTGGTTTACACAAAAGCATGAAAATACAAGATAGATTAATGAAAACTGAAAAAATTGTATTGAACAACAAAAAAGCTAGATTTCAATTTGATAAGAAAGAAAGAAGTGAGATCACGATACTATAATAACCAACAAAATGGTATATTGATTTCATCGATCCCAATTTGTTGATGGCGTTAGTGATCTCTTTTGCTTTGTCTATTAATCTCCATTCTCAATATTTCTAAAAAAATGAATGATATAGAGATATAATAAGATATGGGGTTTTGTTGAGGAGGAACACAAAACCAAATGCTAACATGAAGAATTCATTCCACTAAATATGAGTGGTATTGAAATCGAAATGTCAAAACTGTCTTCATCAATGTGATCATTAAACCCTTCTATTTTCCAAGATAAATAGAGAATAACCTCATAATATTGTAATACGCCGACAACGTTGGTCTGAACGAAAAAAGGTCTGAATGTTAATTTATCTCTACATCAACAATAACATTTCCTAGTTCAAAACAAAACTCGAATTGATCAATACACATATAAAATAAAAAAAAATCAAGGTTCTATAGTCATCTTAGTTGCATAATGATCATCTCTAATAATATCTCATTTACTACAACTGTAATCTGCAGAATTATGCACAATGACTCAGCTAAAGCTAATAATATGAACCTAAAAGCGGAAATATTTAACCACCAGATGAGTAAACAACATTATTTCACATGCATTGTTCCACTCGCTTGTGCTCCATGTTTAGTTGCTCATTGCAAGAAAAAAACAAACAAAATATATCAAATTATAGGTCTTTGAAAACCTCTAGATTTCTGAGGTTGATATATGTAATTTTTCTATAAGTAGAAATACAAAATTCGAAGATTAAAACCGAATATATGTTTAACTTAATACGGTTCCATATGTGTTTATACATTATATAAAATATTTTGTTACCTATTTTTATATTTTGTGTAATGTATTGTTTGTTTTCATTAAATATTAATATTTGAGTGTCTATTTGATTTTGATTCTTGATATGATTCTATATCTAAATACATATTGATATAAAAATAATATGATTTTATTCAATTTTTTATAGCGAATAAATTACCATAAGCGATTACCTTGCAACTTAATTATTTTTAATATTTGTTTCAAAATTTAGAAACTTAAATTTGATGAATTCATAAGAAACTATAATTTATTTTTAAAAGATTTTGTAAATATTTTTTTTTGAAAAATATAGTATCACCTTCTCATTTATTAGTATTTAGATTATATTTAAATTATATTTAAATTGAAGTTTTTCTCTCTCTTGGTGATGTGATTTCTCCAAAAGAGAGAAAAAAACCCCCTTATTATATATATGATTTAATAATTATCGGGTTTTTATTGAATTTCTTTTTATGTTTTTACTTTGAAAATAATTTAGGTTTAGATACGGATATGGATATCCGACAAAATATATGTATATCTGATGGATATTCGTATTTACGAATATCTGAATACGAATACAAATAATAAATCCGAATATTTGTTGAATACGAATAATCGGATATTTGTGGATATTCATTATTCGCCCACCCGTATATAGTACACATGATTTCACTCGATATTTCGATTCGGTTATATAAAAATGAACCTAATTGAATCGAATAATGATAATTCAGTTTGGTTAGGGTATAATTCATATAATTGATTGGCTATGAAAATTCAAAAACTGATTGGATTTGATTCGATTCATTTATTAACCGAATAATCATTAATAACTCACTAGGAATTCAAAAATATTAAAAATCCAGGTAAAGGAATTAATTAAATGAATACTGTATCTTATATATACATATATATTAATAATTAAATAGGTAATATAAAATTTAAAGAACATATATATTTATTATTTGAAATATTATCATTTATTTATAATTTTAATGATCGATAAAATCGAATAAATAATACTACAAAAAAAAAACAGATAATTTCCAATGGATACCATTGTGGCGTCGTCGATGATATCCTTTTAGAGCGAACGAAGACTGTATAGACACCCCTTATAAGGTCTAACATACTACAAAATAAAACACGTTAATGTTAGCATCGTTAGAAAATATTTTAGAATTAAAAACAATAATCTTATTATTTGCCCTAAATAAATTTTGTCCTTTTGTAAAGGACAGAGATCGTAGGGAGTTGAACCACGGGCTTGTAATTGCTGTGTGATTTTCTCCGTCACAGCTTTCACGGTCCGTTCCACTCGAGAGTCGACGAGTTTAGGTTCGTCGCTCTTTTCCCCAACGATGGATTTTTTCCTAGCGTGGGTTTCTATAGCCAGCTCAAGAAGAGTCGGTTATCTTCACATCCCTTGCATCTAAAACATTATAGTAATATATTTAGGTCAAAATTTTATATAACAATATAAATTAAATAATTAATCAAAATAAATTTTACCAATTCTTTCTTTCGTTTGGGAAATGATTTTGACCTTGAGAACCTTCTCGCCATACTAACATTACTTGGTCTTATCGCTCTTGGCCTTGAAGTCCTCGAACTCCCAATGTTGGACGAGTTGGTTAAATACCTCGTCCGTTGCCCATATCGGTCTGTTATTCTTTTTGTAATCTTTGCGCTTGGCGTTGTTCATCATCAAGCACAACTGGGCTTGCATGTCGTGTATCCAAGCTGTGTAGATGCGCAACGTATCCTTCTTCCGCCATCTATATATGCGCTGCAAAATTAAATTACAATAAATTAGTTTATAAATAAAAGTAAGTAATACCTTAAAAGTTATATTTTATATTAAAATTACTTACGATGAATGTACACCACCATCGGTGGCGTATAACTTCTGGCGTCACATGCAAGGAATATTATAGTCGATCTTGTAGCGATCCATGGATGAAGTTATTGTTCGTATGTTTCAGAACATCATCCACATTAAACCTACACGTGAAAATGAAATGATTAGATAATATTTATAATTAGATACAAAATAAATTATGTAATTAAAATCTTAGCATAACGTCACGTCATGACGTTCATGGTCAATAATCGGGACAGAAGGATGCTCATCGAAATTATAGATCAATGCATCTATGTCCATCATATATCTTCTTCTCAAATATCTGCGGTGTCGATGTAGGTGAAGGAGACCGATATGGTGGCGGTGGAGGCGATGGTGGGGTTCCTGCCGAACCCGCCAACATACCAGCGTAACCGATGAATCATCGAGCTCTCATTGTATTTTATGTTTAAGTGTTAGATAGATTTTCTATTTGAGAGAATTTTTGTTTTGAGATTGTGTTGAAAAATGAATGTCCAACGGATGATATACAAAAATTTCCAACGGACATCCAGTGGAAATTATATCACCTCAATGGACGCAATTAATTGACGTGATTAATGGATTTTCAATGGGCATCTTAGGGATAGTGATTGCGATTGCTGCCATGGTACGTGTTAATCACTGCTGGAAGGTAGGGTTGCACGTATCCATGGTTAGGAGGTTTAGGCTTGAAAGAATCACTCCTCACCGTAGGGCATGAATTTCCCGTTGTCAAGAATAGGTTATAGATCTATGATCCTTAGTCGTTCATCTATGCAATTCCCGGTATCCCGTACACCCGTAGTGCTTACCATATCTAGTTTTATCCCCAACCTAGTTTCGTTGTCACCATTAGAATTAGTTTTAGGATCACATCCCCTGCTATCTTTTCCTATCTTAGTTTAGTTTTGTTCTTAGTTTAGCTGCTTTAGTCCCTAGAGATCGACCCTGGTACTACACGATCCGTATACTTGCGGTAAAGTGGTCTAGGAAAAATATAACTCGTGTTAAACCCAGACCACATAACATTTTGTGTAGAAACATTGACCATTTTTTTGTATCATGAATGATAATCGAATAAATTAGAGTTTAGGTTTTACTTCGGTTACAATTTTTATTAATATAATTGAGCCATCTCGTTTACCACCAAAGCAAACCAAATCGATTTAAGTTTTATTATTTTTTATTACTATTTTTAATAATCGAATAACTTATACTCAAACGAAACCTGAATAGTAGTTAATTTCTTGATTAATTGCATTTAGCAGTAAATTGCTAAACGAGTAATTTGGTAAAATGATATAATTTTATTTGTGTGATTATTTACATTAATAGCATTATGATGTATTATTTACCTTAATGGCATGATGATTAATATTCTTTCTGATTTGAAAAATAAAAATAAATGTTTTCTATTAAGTGGTTTCAGATTAAGATGATTATAGGTATTAAATCAACATTATATTTTGATTCATATTACATTACACTTTTTTTATTCTGGTTATACACTTAAATGTTGGGTTGTAGATCAGATGCGAAAATGTGTTTTAACAACCCAGATTGTTAGATCTAGTCAAGTTCGGATTAGTTTTTCGGGGTTTCAACGAACTACAAATTTAGAAACAATTTCGATATACCTGTTACGTTGAATGTTGTGATTGTCGGATGTAAGATTTCAAACAATCAAAGTACATGTATCTCCATACACATATTTGTCTGTGCATGTGCTACCCCAAAGAAAACCAAGTACAATTATATTCTTTGGTGTTAGTGGAAAAATATAATTGTATTGCACACTGATTGTCTAACAATCAAAAGCAGATACCGAGACACTCGTATGCGTGTGACCTCGTAGGTTCATCACTAAACCGGTAGCCAATTAGTCTCCACTAATTAACTAATCGAGGTTGGCGTCTAGCAACACTCCCCAACGACCGGATAGTGTGAAGAAACATCCTTACTCATTTGAGTAACAATATTGCCCAAAACGAACTAGGTTGAAGTTGACGTTAGAATTTCCTTCCATCTTTATAGCTCGGAATGCATCCTAGGCATGCTCATAACTATTAGCCTTGCGGATCATCAACTATGTCTCATGCCAATTACAACTGACTGATGAATGAATGATAACACTGAAAGTGTATCAATATTAGGATAGATTTTAGCACCATTTTCGCATGTATCTTGTATAGAGACTTACATTTCCGATATGATTATGCGGTTCACACACCCGTTTTGTTAGTTTTCAGGTTTTTAGGCGACAAGGCCTAAATGAGATTAAAATGACGGATTCCTGATCAAAACCACATGAATTGAAGACATATCTACTCAGAGCCAAGATCGAGCTTCAGAAACCAAAGGAACACCCGAGCAACGAGCGGAAAAGAGAAATTTCAAGGAGACAAGGGTGCCCGGTCGGGCACTATTCATCCACCCGCTCGGGTAAAACCTACGGGGTTTTATCCGCACACCTTGCACGACCCGGGCACAAAGGCAACGAGATCGGGTAGCCTTACCCGATCGGGCGCAAGAAGAATACCCGCTCGGACCTTAATCCATCCAATTTGCCCCGAGAGTTTGCATGACTCGGGCCGCTCAACCATGCGATCGGGTGATGTCCACCCAATCGGGCACTATGACGCAACACGACCGGGCGAGCCTCTGCACGACCGGGCAACACCTGTGCCCGAGCGGGCCGTGTAATCCGCAACAACCTAGATCTAACTTTCAAACAAGCGGATTTAAGGAACA
>CM071863.1:13098084-13140842 GCA_036759665.1 Gynandropsis gynandra
TAACATAATAGATCTAGGGCAAGGGGGGCGACGAACAGGGAAAGGAAAGGCTGGAAAAACATCTGGGAAGGCTCGGGAGGTATCGGAGAAGAAGAGAAGCATCAATCCTTGCACCGGTAACACGATAGTAGATTAAGATTGGCTAATGAGAATCTGACCGGTCGGTTAGTCATCTTAGGGATAATGATTGCGCACGTAATGCTGCCATGGTACGGGTTAATCACTGCTGGAAGGTAGGGTTGCACGTATCCATGGTTAGGAGGTTTAGGCTCGGAAGAATCACTCCTCACCATAGGGCATGAATTTTCCGTTGTCAAGAATAGTTAATAAATCTATGATCCTTAGTTGTTTCATCTATACAATTCCCGGTATCCCGTACACCCGTAGTATTCACCATATCCGACTTTATCCCCAACCTAGTTTCGTTGTCACCACTTAGGTTAGTTTAGAAATTTAGGATCACATCCCTTTCTATCTCTTTTCTATCTTAGTTTAGTTTTATTCTTAGTTTAGCTGCTTTAGTCCCTAGAGATCGACCCTGGTATTACTCGATCCGTATACTTGCGGTGAAGTGGTCTAGGAATATTTAAAACTCGTGTTTACACCACACCAATGAACCTAAGAAACACCTTTCCTCATTCATTCAATGTACTCTGGCGAGAGATTCGTACAATCATTGTGATTACTGACAACATAGAGCTCAAACTCTTACCAAGAGTTGACAGATCCCATTTTGATCAGTCACTAACTACGCAAATATCTAATTATTCTCAATATCTATTCAACTAGTACTCTAAGATACCAGGTGTCCATAATCAAAGAATAATAGATAAGATGCTAGTTACTATAATGATCTCAAGTCTAAGGAAAAAACTAACTATCTAACAATCTGGAGAAATCTTAATGATAGTTCATTGGTTATTTAACCATTAAGCATTTCTCCCTTTAGGTCAGTTTAGTTATCACATCATCATGTGTATCACCCACATATGTGATTTAGTAATAGTGATGTACTAATTTCTATCAACATAGAAACTTATCACATACATGTTGTTCTTTCCGAATCACTATAGTCCGTGTAGTGATCCTATGAACAAGAACAGTTCAGATTAAATCATACCAAAACTTGACTCTCTTTATTATGATCTCTATCATAATGTCAAGTTTCAGATTTAATCTTGGACTCTATCATACTACTATGAAACTCATCAAATGAAAATAATGCCATATATTATAAAAATAAAATCGATGTCTAAAATACAAGTCGCCACATGTCTATGAACTAATTCCAGCTAGTCATCTCTCTCAATCCGATCTTCAGCTTATGCTTGTCAAACTCCTTTGACCCAAGCGCCTTTATGAACGGATCTGTTGCGTTTTCCTTTCCATCCACCTTTTGGATTTGCACGTCCCCACGTGTTATGATCTCTCGTATGAGGTGATACTTCCGCATAATATGTTTCGATTTCTGATGAGACCTTGGTTCCTTCGCCTGGGCAATAGCCTAGTGTTATCACACAATAAAGGAACGTCTTCCTTTATCGAAGGTACCACACCAAGTTCATCTATGAACTTTCTCATCCAAATTGCTTCTTTAGCTGCTTTGCAAGCCGCTATATATTCTGCTTCAGTCACCAAATCGGCTATAGTAGCCTACTTGGAACTCTTCCAACTTACTGCGTCTCCATTCAGAAAAAACACATAGCCTAAAATGGACCGACTGTCATCCTTGTCTATCAAGATACTCGCATCATTGAATCCTTCTAACTCCAAGTTAGAACCGACATAAATGAGGAGCTGGTCCTTAGTCCTTCATAAGTACTTAAGGATGTTCTTAACAACCTTCCAGTGTTCCTCACCAGGATCAGCCTGATATCTACTCACTACACTTAGTGTGTAGGCTACGTCAGGCCTAGTACACGTCATGGAGTACATGATGGCTCCCACTGCGCTAGCGTAGGGAAGCAGACTCATGCATTCTCTTTCTTCCGGGGTCCTAGGACAATCCTTCTAGAAAGAGAAATTCCAGTACCTATCGGTAGATAGCCCTTCTTGGAACTTTCCATGTTGTATCTTCTCACGATACTGTCGATGTACTGGGATTGTGATAATCCAATCCCTATAGATCTTTATTCCCAGAACATAGGTTGCTTCTCCTAGATCCTTCATAGGGAAGCAGACTCATGTGTTCTCTCTTCGGTTCCACTAAACGGAGATTTGGTCATCTTACCAGTGAGACAAGACTCACAAGTTGCATAAGATTCATAATCAAAATGGCCTAGAAGACCATCTTTATGCAGCCTGTTTATCCTCTTCTCATTGATGTGACCAAGACTACAATGCCAAAAGTACGTCTATCTTTGACGATCATCTACCTTTCTCTTATGGCCCGAAACATGCATGTTAATTGGTTCTACATTAACATCATGTAAGATATAAAGTCCTTGTTTCAAGTAACCATTCACACATAAATCATCACCATGATAAATAGAGCAAATGTTACTACTGAAAACTGTTCGAAATCCACGTCTATCAAGCATAGAAATAGAAATAATGTTCGAAACAAATTTAGAAACATAATAACAGTCGTCTAACAACAAGGTCTTGCTCGTAGGCATAACAAGGAAAATCGATCCTACGGCTAGAGCAGCAACACTAGCGCCATTTCCTACCTTCAGACTGAACTCACGCTTTTTGAATCTGCTACTGATCCGCAGTCCCTGCAACATATTGCAGACGCTAAAACTGCTACCGGTATCTAATACCCATCTAGATTAATCAATAGTAGTTAAAGAAATCATGAAAACATTTTCCATGAGAATCTTACCTGGCTTCTTGCCCTTCAGAAACTGCAGGTATTCCTTGCAGTTCCTCTTCCAATGTCCTTTTTTCTTACAGAAGAAACACTCAGCATCTGATTGTTCGGCCTTGGTGGCGCCGCCTTTACCCCTTGTCACACCAGTCTTAGGCGTGCTCTGCCTGGTCCTAGGCCTCTTCTTGCCGTTCCTCTTCTGATAAGAGGACTGCTCAACCATCAGCACAGATCCCGATCCCCTCTTCCCTATGGACATCTGTTTCTCATACTCAGTGAGCATGTTGTGCTTCTCATGCAACTCAAATTCCAACTTGTTCATGTTGTAGTTGACCACGAACGGGGAGAATGAGTCCGAAAGTGAATGCAAGATCATCTCCTACTGCATCTCCTTACACAAGGTGCACCCCAGCTTCTCAAGCTGTTCTATCAGACTAATCATCCGAAGAACATGGGGTCCCACAGGAGATCCCTCACTCAGAGCGGACTTGAACAAAGTCCCTGACAGCTTGGACCTCCCCGTCCGACTCTGCTCACCGGACATCTTCTTAAGATTCTCCATGATCTACTTGGCATCCATATGCTCGTGTTGTTTGTGGAGTTCGCCACTCATTAACGCGAAGATGAAGCACTTGACAATGATGCATTTTTCCTCGTACTTGGTGTATTCACTAAAAGCCTCATCATTCGATGGATCTGGCACTAGAGGAGCCGGTTTATCGATCACATCGATCAACTTCTCATGTGTCAGCACCAGGCACAAATTGCGTTGCCATTCGCCAAAGTTCTCACCCACCAGCTTGTTGGTCTCGAGGATTGGACACAAATTGAACTGAGACATTCTCAGGAGATCTGAAAACGAAAGGAAAAATTTACAGTAGAGAGTTAAACATCGTAAATATCATAAAGACATGGACTTCATCTAAATGATATTTTTCCGCTAATCAACGTTATAATAACATTAGAAATCTTATTTCTCATTAGCATTTATCTATAACTATATGTCTGAGCCCCTTGGTAGTCAAGACGTTTCCCAAACATATAAAATAGATTCTTTACAAAATTTTATCCCTATAAAATTTGTAGTGAATTAAAACGTGGCTTTATATCACATAGTCACCTGGTAATCAGGTCGTTCCTATCGATATAGTTGAGTTCATCCTTCAGCTCATGGTCGGATAACAATTAAGTTCATGTCCCTCGGGTAGTCCAGGCGTTAACAAGAACTAATTGTTTCCTCCCACTAGACATCTGATGTCATAGACGTACGAATCGAATTCTAGAACTACATGCCTCCTGGTAGTCAGGCCGTACCGTGTAAACGAGAACCTATTCAAACGTCTACGATGAAGAAAAAGCCTAACGATAAACAATTTATCGTCTAAGAACTCAATTATTATTTTTTCCCAAAATTCTTTAATTTTAATTTTTTTAATTTTTTTAAAAAATTTTCACACGCGGGTTACGCGCACCTGCTCGGGTTACGCGCACCCGCTCGGGCTCACGTGCGCGCCCGCTCGGGCTCACGTTGCTCCCGTTCGAGCTGGAGAGGCCGTTCGGTCGGGCTCATTTCCAACCCTAGGCACCGTCGCCCATGTGGTCGGCCGCCTGCGAACCGTTGGCTTGGGCGAAGAGGCGGTTAGGGTTCGTCTATGGTTTCTAAAACCCATCCCGCGCTGCCTGCCCTTACGCTCGGGTCAGCCTTCGCAATCGTTGCTCACGCCGGTCGTCGCTCATGCCAGATTGTTGCTCACGCCCTTCTCTTCTCGCCGCCAGTCTCCGACGCACAATACCCGTTCACACCGTGTCAAGCGCAGCGTGCGATGCACGAACGATCGCTTGCGCAACGGGTGCACGAGGCTTTGCCCGTTCGCACTTGTGTCGGGATCCCTGCGCTGTTGACGGCTGCCACAGGCTGCACGCCATCCCTTTGCCCGCACCGGCGACACTCGCTTGGGCGGCTAGGGTTCCGGCCGCCGCCCAGGGCTCCTCTTTCTCCTTCACGGTTCCGATTTTGTCCCTGCGCGCTGTGCATGCACGCCTATACGTTTTCGATCTTATTTTCACAAAAAATCCAAAAAACTAATCCTAACAGACGACCAGACGCTCTGATACCATTGTTGGGTTGTAGATCGGGTGCTGAAGCGTGTTTTAAAACCCCAGATTGTTACATCTAGTCAAGTTTGGATTAGTTTTTTGGGGTTTCAACGAACTACAGATTTAGAAACAATTTTGATATACCAGTTACGTTGAATGTTGTGATTGTCGGATGCAAGACTTGATAGCGCAAGTCCTCTACTCGTATTCATGCCGAGATCGGATCTGCAATCAATGGTTGGTGCGCAATTATACGATGAATGAAACTGTTTTCGTTCTTCCTTTTTCTTTTTAACGGTTATTGTTTTAGGGTTTAGATTTTGCGAATGAATTCTCATTAAGGAAAAACTATTTTTCCTTTCTTAAATAATTACATAAGAGGCATATTACTTTCATTAAGTTCACTTTGAAATAACATCCACCTCATCACCAAATTCATAACCAAAACATTTATTCATCCATATCAATCTCTACACTATGATAGGTCCCAACAAACAATCTAAATTCATCAATGATGTCTCAATGGATTATATTCACTATAGAATAAATGAAAGGTAAGATGAGTGAACATAGGCTTTAGTGCTAGTTTGTAGAGTGACATAAGCAATGTCGAAAGTTTCTTCAACTGAAGATTGTTGGCTCTTGCATGATACAGGTATGGAATCGAGAATGAGATAAATTTGCATAGAAAGGGTTAGATCTTTCCAGTGGCTCAAATTAGTTCAAGGAATTGTATCAACGCAATAGGGTTTCGTTGGATGTTTTTGTTGTTTATGAAATTTAACTTCTGTAAAGAAAAAGTGTTAATTTCTAACTCTAGTGTTTTAGAGTTTGACTTAATTGTGAGATTGGTTTTATGAGCTTTGGCCATTGGCTAAGGTGAGATCTTGATGAGATGAGTTAAGAACTACTCTGTAACTTGTGTTCCTAGGATGCTTACCTCGAGTATTCCACTTTCTACGAGAACTCATTTCAACATGCTTGTTATACCAATAATAGCAATCGTATAGAGACATAGTATGCATGATAGTCGAAGATAGACACTGAATTAACCTGCGCACTACCGGATGGTAATTTGTTCAACGCTCTCGCACGGTTTCCTACTTCTCTTCTCACCCCTTGCAAAAGCATAAAGCTATGTGAGTCGGCTAGGGTAGGGCACGGTTTGGAGCTAAGCATAAATGTCAATTTGTTTAATTAGTTTAACTGTGTTAGCGATTTAAATAATATTTGTGTTTAATTTAATTAGATTCTTATATACACACACACACACACACGAGAACATTCCGATAATGAAGACATGTTTCAAACGATCGTTGCGGATGAAGAATTCTTTAATTGCCCAAAGAAATGCAAGATGATGTGCAAACCAAAAGTTACAGCTTCCACGATTTTAGCAAAGAATTTAGGGATTTAAAGGTTACTGTACTCATAACAATGCGCATTTACCAATTTTCTGTTGGGTTGCTAATCGGGTGTGGAAGTGTGTTTTACAACCTAGTTTATTGATCTAGTCATGTTCGAGAATAGTTTTTGAGTGGTTTCAATGAAGAACATAATTAGAAACGATTTCGATGATACCTGTTACGTTGAACTTTGATGATAAACGGATGTTAGACTTGATCGCACAAGTCCTCTACTCGTATCCACGTCGAGATCGGATTCTCCAATCAACCTTTGGTGCGGATTTTGTCGGGAACAAAAAACTGTTTTGTTCTACGTTTTCTCTAATGGTTTTTAGGGTTTCGATTTTCGTGAATGTGAATTTGTTGATGAAAAACTGTTTTTCGTCGTATATATTATTAAACTTTTCAATAATTACACTTTGACCCCTCAACTAATCTATATCACATAATAGGCATTATACTTTCAATCTCCCACTTGCCTTTACGTAATATCTAAAATAGTTGAAGTACATGTATCTCCATATACATACTTGCTCGTACATTAATGTACAAACCCCAAAAGAGTAGAAAGTAAAATTATATTCTTCGGTGCTAGGGGATGAATATAATTGTATTCTACAATGATTATCTAACAATAACAAGCAGATACCGAGACACTCGTACGTGTGTGACCTTGTAGGTTCATCACTAAACCAGTAGCCAATTAGTCTCTACTAATTAACTAATCGAGGTTGGCGTCTAGCAACACTTCTCGACGACTTGATAGCATGAAGCATTATCCTTACTCATTTGAGTAACAATCTTACTCAAAACGAACCAGAGTGAAGTTGACGTTAGTATTTCCTTCCATCTTTACAGCTCTGGATGCATCCTAGGCATGGTCATAACTATCAACCTTACGAGTCATCAACTATGTTTCACGTCAATCACAACTGACTGATGAATGAACCAAATAAACACCTTTCTTCATTCATTCAATGTACTCTGGCAAGAGATTCGTACATTCATTGTGATTACTGACAACATAGAGCTCAAACTCTTACCAAGAGTTGACAGATCCCATCTTGATCAGTCACCAACTACGCAAATATCTAATTATTACCAATATCTATTCAACTAGTACTCTAACATACTAGGTGTCCAGAATCAAAGAATGATAGATAAGATGCTAGTTACTATACTGATCTTAGGTCTAAGGAAAAACTAACAATCTAACTATCTGAAGAAATCTTAATAATAGTTCACTCGTGATTTAACCATTAAGTATTTCTCCTTTTAGGTCAGTTTAGTGATCACATCATTATGTGTATCACCCACATATTTGATTTAGTAAAAGCGATTCACTAATTTCTATCAGACATAGAAACTTATCACATATATGTTGTTCTTTCCGAATCTCTATAGTCCGAATAGTGATCCTTTGAACAAGAACGTTTCAGATTAAATCATACCAAAAAATTGACTCTCTTTATTATGATCTCTATCATAATGTCAAGTTTCATATTTAATCTTGGACTCTATCATACACTTATGAAAGTCATCAAATGAAAAATAATGCAATATATTATTAAATAAAATCGATGTCCAAAAATTATACAACTCCCTAGTCTATAAACTAATCTAGCTCGTCATCTCTCTCAATCCAATCCTCAGCTTATGCTTGTCAAAATCCTTTGACCCAAACACCTTCGTGAATGGATTTTCTGCGTTTTCTTTTCCATCCACTTTTTGGATTTGCACGTCCCATGCATGATGATCTCTCGTATCAAGTGATACTTCCGCATAACATGTTTCGATTTCTGATGAGACCTTGATTCCTTCGCCTGGGCAATAGCCCTGGTGTTATCACACAATAAAGGAACGACTTCCTTTATCGAAGGCACCACACCAAGTTCATCTATGAAATTTCTCATCCAAACCGCTTCTTTAGCTACTTCATAAGTTGCTATGTATTCTACTTCAGTCATCGAATCAGCTATAGTAACTTGTTTGGAACTTTTCCAACTTACTGCGCCTCCATTCAAACAAAATCCATAGCCTAAAATGGATCAACTGTCATCCTTGTCTGTTGAACAACTCGCATCAGTGAATCCTTCTTACTCCAAGTTAGAATTACCATAAATGAGGAACTGGTCCTTAGTCCTTCTCAATTACTTAAGGATGTTGTTAACAACCTTCCAGTGTTCCTCACCAGGATCTGCCTGATATCTACTCACTACACTTAGTGCATAGGCTACGTCAGGCGTAGTACATGTCATGGAATACATGATGGCTCCCACTGCGCTAGCGTAGGGAAGCCGACTCATGCGCTCTCTTTGTTCCGGGGTCTTAGGACAATCTTCCCTAGAAAGAGAAATTCAAGTGCTTATTGGTAGATAGCCCTTCTTGGAACTTTCCCTGTTCTATCGTCTCACGATACTGTCAATGTACTAGGATTGTGACAATCCAAGCAACCTCTTCGATCTATCCTTATAGATCTTAATTCCTAGAATATATGATGCTTCTCCTAGATCCTTCATGGAGAACTGATCAGACAACCATGACTTTGTCTCTTACAACGCAGGCATATCATTCCCTATGAGCAATATGTCATCCGCATAAATCATAAGGAAAACAACCGCACTCCCCCTAAACTTCTTGTACACGAAAGGTTCTTCATCACATCTAACAAAGTTGATCTTTTCAACTGCCTTGTTAAAGCGAATGTTTCAGCTTCGAGAAGCTTGCTTCAGTCCATAAATGGACCTTTGAAGCTTGCATACCATGTGACTTTGAGTTGGCAACGTGAAACCCTCAGGTTGAGCCATGAAAACCTCTTCCTGGAGCTCTCCATTAAGGAAAGTTGTTTTCACGTCCATTTGCCAAATCTGATAGTCATAGTGTGCCGCTACCGCAAGTAGAATCAGAATAGATTTGAGTATTGCCACAGGGGAGAACATTTCTTCATACTCAATCCCTTCTCGTTGACTATACCCCTTGGCAACTAGACGAGCTTTTATAGGTCTCTACCTGCCCATCTGCTCCAATCTTCCTCTTGTAAACCCATTTATAACCAATTGGTCTGGAAGTCTCTAAAGGATCAACAAAAGTCCATACTTCGTTGATCTTCATAGATTCCATCTCGGATTCCATTGATTTCCACTATTTCTAAGAGTTTGGACCTTGTATAGCTTCTTGGAAAGTCAACGGGTCGTCATCAGTATGACTGATCACGTCCTCTTGCACCATCAGATTAAGTCTTTCAGGTGCACGTCGAGAACGTGTTGACCTTCTCAAAGAAGTCTGTGTAGCAGGTCTAACCTGTACTGGAATATCTTGTTGGACTTATTCCTGAACAGGTTCTTGAATTTGTTCTTGAACGGGCACTATCACTTTAACATTTTAAGATGAAGCCCCGGAGCCTAACAACATATCATTCAGCCAAGATTGCTCATTTGACATCTTATGTCTTTGAGCTTGTGTTGATTCGTCGGGTTCTTGAATTTCTTCAAGAACTTTTTCTCCACCATGAATTCCTTCCTCAAGGAACTCCCTTTCAATAAAGGTTACAGTTCTAGCCACAAACACTTTGTGCTCAGATGGGTGGTAGAAATAATATCTCATAGTTTTCTTGGGATAACCTACAAATCTACACCTATCAGACCAAGCATCTAGCTTGTCTGACTGAAGTTTCTTAACAAAAGCCGGACAACCCCAAACCTTGATATGTTTCAGGTTAGGTTTTCGTCCCTTCCATATCTCATATGGAGTCTTAGAGGTTGCTTTAATGGGAACCTTGTTTAAAATGTATGCAGCTGCTTCTAAAGCATAACCCCACAGGTTGATTGGAAGATCCGTGAACCCCATCATGGATCATACCATATCCAATAAAGTTCGATTTCTCCTTTCAGACACACCATTATGTTGTGGTGTTCCAGGAGAAGTCCACTGAGATAAAATCCCATTTTGTATTAGATAATCAACAAACTCATGGCTATTATATGCAACACCTCGGTCTGATCTCAACACCTTGATACTCTTTTCGGTTTGTTTCTCCACTTCACTGTGGAATCTCTTGAACATTTCAAAAGATTCGGATTTGTTTTTCATAGAGAACAAAAATCCATATTTTGAAATATCATACGTGAATGTGATGAAATATGAATGTCTACCCTTGGCTTGAACTCTCATAGTTCCACATACATCAGTATGTATAAGTCCTAGAAGTTCTGTAGCTCTCTTTCCGGTTCCACTAAACGGAGATTTGGTCATCTTTCCAGTGAGATAAGACTCAAAAGTTGTGTAAGATTCATAACCAAAATGGCCTAGAAAGCCATATTTATGCAACCTGTTGATTCTCTTCTCACCGATGTGACCAAGTCTACAATGCCAAAGATACATCTGTATTTGACGATTATCTACCTTTCTCTTTTGGCCCAAAATATGCATGTTTATTAATTCAACATTAACATCAGGTAAGATATAAATTCCTTGTTGAAAAATAACCATTCACACATAAATCATCACCATAATAAATAGAGCAAATGTTATTACTGAAAACTGTTCGAAATCCACGTCTATCAAGCATAGAAATAGAAATTATGTTCGAAACAAACTTCGGAACATAGTAACAGTCGTCTAACAACAAATTCTTGCCCGTAGGAATTACAAAGGGGAATCGATCCTACGGCTAGAGCAGCAACACTTGCGCTATTCCCAACATTGAAACTGAATTCTCCCTTCATGAACCTGCTACTGGTATCTAATACCTATCTAGATGAATCATAGTAGTCAAGGAAACCATGAAAACATTTTCCATGAAAGCCTTACCTTGTTTCTTGTCCTTGAGAGACTGCAGGTATTCCTTGCAGTTCCTCTTCCAATATCCTTTCCTCTTGCAACAGAAACACTTAGCATCTGATTGGTTGGCCTTGCCAGCACTGCTCTTTGCCCTGGTCACACCATTCTTAGGCGCGCTCTGCTTGGTCCTGGGCCTTTTCTTGCCCTTCCTCTTCTGCTGAGAGGACTACCCAACCATCAGAATAGATCCTGATCCCTTCTTCCCGATGGACATCTGCTTCTCGTACTCAATGAACATGTTGTGCATCTCATGTACCTCGACGTCTAGCTTGTTCATGTTGTAGTTAACAACGAACTGGGAGAAAGAGTCCGGAAGTGAATGCATGATCATCTCCTGCTGCATCTCCTTGCAGAAGGTGCACCCCAGCTTCTCAAGTTATTCTATCAGACTAAAATAAAAATAAAAGAAATATTAAAATTGAAGTGTTTTAAATGATACCGTAACTTAAATATATAAATTACAAATACACATATATAATATATTATTATATATTAATAAATAAAAGTTGATATGTTATACATAAGCTAATATATAAAAATATATAATTATTACATAAAAGAGTAGTTAGATTTTTAAAATTTTATTTCAATATATACATCAAATTATATAAAAAAATTAATGGAATGAAAATTTGTTTAAAAATTAAAAAATTTTAATTTTGTCTATATAATAATATTTAACCTATATTTAATTTATAATTATTCCTTAAAGATTTTTGAAAGTGAAGAGATGTTTTATTAGCAACGTTTATAATTTAAAAAAACTAAAAACTATAAACTGAAAGTAAGAACATAATCAATATATTGGATTTCTCTTTAGAACGTAAAAACTAAGTTAATAAAATGTAAATTTAAATTCGACCAAAAAAACAACATGCGAATTTGTTGTTGATGGATCCCCTAATAACAAAATATTGAAAGTGTGATGTTGGAACAAACTGTCTTGTATATATATTTGTTGGAGATTTTTTTTTAATTATTCTTCATTAAAGCATTTATTCTTCCTGAAGGTATTAACATTTAGTAAACCATTGAAAAAAAAATTAAAATGAAGACAATCTAATTTCAATATAAAGGACGCACAATAAAAAAAACAATGTAAACCTTTGTCCGATAAATAATTGGAAGACGGACAACAATGAGCTCCAATAATCTCTTGAGTAACCAACATCAAGAACCCTACCACCATCGCCTTCCAGTTTATCGATTTATTCTTCACCGTGAACCCAAACCCTTGGAGATCCTCATCCACCACCATCCTTACCTATACCACCAAGTTGTGTTTTATACATACATCACTTGTTCGCCTTTATAACATACTATCTCTATATATAGATACATATGGAGAGAGAGAGCTTTGTCTTACCTCTTCAACATTGACATCGCTGGCTGTCACCCCCGGCTGAGCTCTACTGCGGAAGACGATCTCGGCGGATGCATCTGATGTGTCCCCGCGGATGCATCTGATGTGTCCCCCAAACTCATGCTGATGTAGATGTTCTCTTCATCGGTTTTCACAGGGTATACGAAGAGGCTTCAGAGGGCAGGAGTGACGACTCTGAAAACTGGGTTCTTCGGGTACCATTCTCTTATGGCTTCTGTCTAAAGATCGAACGTGCTACCAGTGGATGGGCACACGATGCATCCATCCTGTTGCATTACCACTCAGTTATGTTGCATGACCAATATCAAACTCCTATTTTCCTTTTTATTTACAAATCTCACCAACTCCTAACATACCTGAGTGAGGCTTGTGTTGATCAGTCCCTCACTATAGGAGAGCCCTCACTCAGAGCAGACTTGAACAAAGTCTCCGAAAACTTGGATCTTACTGTGCGACTCTATTCACCGAACATCTTCTTAAGATGTTCCATGATCTGCTTGTCATCCATATGCTCATGTTGCTTGTGGAGTTCGCCACTCATTGACGCCAAAATGAGGCACTTCATAGTGATGCACTTCTCCTCATACTTGGTGAAGTCACTGAAAGCCTCATCATTTGCTGGATCTGGTATTGGAGGAGCTGGTTTGTCAATCACATTGATCGGCTTCTCATGGGTCAACACCAGACACAAGTTGCGTTGCCATTCATCGAAGTTTTCCCTAACCAGTTTGTTGGTCTCGAGAATTGGAGCAAGTTGAATTGAGACATTCTCTAGAGTTCTGAAAACAAAAAGAAAATTAAACAGTAGAGAGTTAGACATCGTAAATATCATAAAGACATGAACTTCATCTAAATGATATGTTTGCTAATCAATGCTACAATTAGAAATCTTATTTCTCATTAGCATTAATCTATAGCTATATGCGTGAGCCTCTTGGGAGTCAAGAAGTTTCCTAAACATATAAAATAGATTCTTTACAAATTTTATCCACATAAAATTCGTAGTGATTAAAAGTTGCGACTCTATGCCATATAGTCACCTGGTAGTCAGGTCGTCCCTATTGATATAGTTGAGTTCATCCTTCAACTCATGGTCGGATAACAATTAAGTTTATGTCCCCCGGGCGTCTAGAAGAACTAATTGTTCCCTCCCACTAGACATCTAATGTCATAGATGTATGAATCAAATCCTTGAACTATATGCTTCATGGTAGTCAAACCGTACCACGTAAACAAGAGCCTATTCATACGTCCACGACGAAGGAAAAACCGAATGATAAACAATTTATCATTCAAGAACTAAATTATTTTAATTTTTTAGAACTACATGACCCGCGTGTGCTGTCACATTAGCGCACGCAGGTTGCGTTTCCAAAAATTTTCGCATGAGCAGGCTTCCTGCGCATGCTCGCTCGGGCTGTGGGGAGTGCCCGCTCGGGTTCGCGGGGAGCGCCCGCTTGGGCTCGCAGGGAGCGCCCACTCGGGCTCGCGAGAAGCATCCGCTCGGGCTCGCAGGGAATGCCTACTCAGGCTTTAGGAAGGCGCCCGCTCGGGCTGCAGGGAGGCGCCCGCTCGTGCTGCAGGGAGGCGCCCGCTCAGGCTGCAGGGAGGCGCCCGCTCGGGCTATAAGGAGGCACCCGCTCGGGCTAGGTTTCTGAAACCCGGCCATGTTGCTGCCCTAACCCTTGCCCGCTCCGGCTATCTTGGATCGCCCACTCGGGCTTGGGCTCGGTCTAGGGTTTTTTCCTCAGCTTTTGCAGTGTCGTTCGCCTGGTGTTGTGCCCGTGCGAGGTGGAAGGATCCCCCGCTCGGGCTCAGGCAGGAGTTAGGGTTTCTGAAACATTTCGCAACGCCGTTCGTGCACATCGCCACTTGCTCTACCGCGCTCGGAGCATCCCGCCCTCTTGGCAGCCGGTCACTCGCCTACAACGCCCTGTTCGCTCATCGGACTCGCCAGTTCGTGTCGGGTTGCTCGCGTGCTACTCATTCGCGATTGCATCGCTCATGCAGCGGTCGCGCACAGCGTCGCCCTTTCGCCCGCTCGTCGGGGTGGCTGATGCAACGCCGTCCCTTCTCCAGCAACCTGCGACCCTCGCTTGGCCGAATAGGGTTTCGGGCGCCGCCCGGGTCCATGTTCGGTTGCGCGTGTCTGGGGAGGCGTACGTGTGTTTCTTTTGCCCGCGCGCCACCAGTGATGGATTTCGATCCGTTTTCACCAAAAATAAAAAAACTAATCTAGAACAGACGACCAGATGCTCTGATACCACTATTGGGTTGCTAATCAGGTGCGGAAACGTGTTTTACAGTCCAGTTTATTGATCTAGTTATGTTCGAGAATAGCTTTTGAGTGGTTTCAACGAAGAATAGAATTAGAAATGATTTCGATGATACCTGTTACGTTGAACTTTGACATATATATATTAATATTATTGAACTTTTCAATAATTACACTTTGACCCCTCAACTAATCTATATTATATAATAGACATTATACTTTCATTTTCAATAATGTTGATCCACACGTTGTGTGACACATAATGCCACAACGTTGTGCCACACATTGTGTCACCTAGGTTGCGATACATTGTGTTGTACAATTGTGTGATACATCGTGACTCATAGTATGGTATAACATTGATATATTCTTTACAATTTTTTTAGCATTTCTTCTTCTTCACACCTAGGACTCAAATGTATTATCATGTCCGACAAACTCGATATCATGTACATGGAAAATCTCAAGCTTGATGAAATTGATCAAGCGGTTGAAGACTAGATGGAGAGGTTAAGTATAGGCGTTCTTGTTTTATTTGGATAACTCTACAGTATTGATATCACGGTTAGTGCCCCAAAAAGAAGAATGCCCCTACTTTTTCCACATCCCTTATCTCCCACCATTTAGGATGCCACCATAATCTTCCCCACCATCAAGAATGCTCACATGATCTGAAAATTCCCTCATTGAAGTTATTTACGCAAGGGTGATGCAATTTGTCAATGATCTTCTCAATATTTTTAAAGGACGTCTGAATACTTCCGAAAAATGTTTCAAAAATTTTAAAGGACGTCGTAAGAATATTGCATATTGCATCATAAAGAATTTGAAAAATAAATACGAGTTGATTCAAATCGTTATGATAGTTTTGGAGAAGGGACGCATCATAAAATACCCTCAAAGAAATTTGCTCGAAAGCCTCGATCGGGCTCTCCAAAAAGACGGAGGGTATTGTAATCATCCAAGTACAAGAAGATTTCATGCACCAATTAATGTGTCTTTTTGAGGAAACTAAAAGTATGTTATGATGAAACAAGTCATGATAAACACGAATATAACAAGTTAAACTTAAAATTTTGAGACTCAATAGGAGTACATTCCGGTTTTTATCAATATTACATTTATTTTATTAAACCTTTTTAATATTAAAAGAAAAAAGATAATCCTAAAAAAATAATTCTAACACATCCTACCATCGTACTAATACCTTATGGGGTTTTTCTATATTTTTTATCTGTGATATACATGTTTATCTTTTTTCGGATATATGTTTTAATTGATTTGTCTTTTTTCTTGTTTTAGACTATCTTTTTTTTCCTTTTTGGGATCTATATTTTTTCTGAATACAAATACAATTAAAATTTATAGGATTGAAAAAAAAAACTTTAAATATTTTCAATTGTGGGACCGATCCAATGGAAAAACGTCGTGCACAATGCGAGTGGCACTATGTTTTGTAAAACATGATCCACAATGTGGGTAGAACAACGTGATGACACAACATTAAACAATACTTATACAAATTGCTATGTTGAAATTAGTTTGTATTACACAACAATAATACTTAAGACACACTTAAATGTTTTTCTGCATTCAATCGCTGATGAACTTTTCTACATCCTTCTCATTGCGATTCTTAATTATAAGGTATCTGAGTTACATGAATCTTCTTCTTGTATTTGATTCTTTTCTAGAGAAAAAATAATCAATTCTGGCAACTCATCTAAAATGCTCCGATAATACTATTTGGGAACAATATTAATCGCCATCACATATATCAATTCCCATTGTTCTTTCAAATATAATTTTGGCAGTATCAATAGCATGGAAACACGAATATTTATCAATATCGAAGACTTTACAAGTACACATTCATTTCTCAATTCCATCAAATAATTTGTTCCATTGCCACCAACGATATTGAGTTCGAGTATGAGTTATTTAGTTCATGTACATGCATTCTTGTTGACTCCATGAATCGTGTATGTAATATACTTTCTAATGAAGGTGTCAGCTTTTGCGACCATGATCCATCGGAAAAACATTTTCAATGCTTATTGAAACACTTTGTTACTTTTCATGTTATTTCATCCAATATTAGCAATAATGAGTACTTTCGTGTGTCTTTAAATACTAGATAGATTCAACTCCATTCGTAGTGTCGATATTGTACCGTCATATAAGAAAATAACATCTTCTTAAATTTGTAGTTCATCACCATCTTCGACATAAGTAGCAAATTGAGGGTACTTAGTCTTGAATTCATAATATAGCTTGTAAAATCAAGTCATCGAATATGTCTTAACTTATTGTCTAAACTTCTCAATTATGGATTCCTATTCTTTTTCTTACCATAGTAAACCTTAGATTTCACATCTTATGATAACTATCAAATGCATCCATGTTTACCGTTCTTATATATCTCATTGATGGGATTCAAAGTTAAACAAATATTAACCTAAACTACCCCCAACTACCCCGAAATGCACGACACGTGTGTAGTACTCTAGGTGTCGATCCCTCAGGGACTACGCAACACAACCTAAAATCAAACTACGAATCAAACTTGAAAACAAACAAAATATTGGTTTTAAATAATGAAATAACTAAAAACAATAACCAACGAGTTCTTAACAACGAGACAAACGTTCTAGGAATCCAGTTTCACCACAAGACTACCGAAACCAACAATCAACCTAGCTAATCATGCAATCCCAATCAATTTATCTAAGAAAGACGATCCTAATATGATATCTACCCTCTCTCAAGGTATAGACACGTGATCTAGTCAAGTTATCCCCTACTTTCGTGGCTGAAACCTTAAGCTAAACCCATAAATTCTATGATTCATCCGTTTTACCCTCAACCGCTGCTACCTACTTTCATGGCCTAACATCGGTTGTTCTAAACCTGATCATCCAGAAATGAAATTCTCGTTTCGGTCCTTCTCCTAAGTTCGTAAAGCATGCATCTATGTGGCCATTCACAAACACAAATCAATCAAGCACTCAGACGAAGAATAGATAAACTAAAATGGGAAATTGCATTCAAAGTAGTTCCGGGATAGCCATGGGCTAATCCCTTCTCCTAGAACAAAACAACTACTCGCTCATGCATCAAAAAATAAACAATATAATCGAAATAGATAGTTTAAGGAACATAAAAACCAAACGAAACTGAAGTCCTGATTCGATCTTCAATGCCCCTTGAATGTATCTACTCACGAACTACCCCTACTTTCGTGGCTGAAACCTTAAGCTAAACCCATAAATTCTATGATTCATCCGTTTTACCCTCAACCGCTGCTACCTACTTTCATGGCCTAACATCGGTTGTTCTAAACCTGATCATCCAGAAATGAAATTCTCGTTTCGGTCCTTCTCCTAAGTTCGTAAAGCATGCATCTATGTGGCCATTCACAAACACAAATCAATCAAGCACTCAGACGAAGAATAGATAAACTAAAATGGGAAATTGCATTCAAAGTAGTTCCGGGATAGCCATGGGCTAATCCCTTCTCCTAGAACAAAACAACTACTCGCTCATGCATCAAAAAATAAACAATATAATCGAAATAGATAGTTTAAGGAACATAAAAACCAAACGAAACTGAAGTCCTGATTCGATCTTCAATGCCCCTTGAATGTATCTACTCACGAACTAGTCTTCTCTCTACTCTCTCTGTAACTCTACTCTGTAATGTCTATAACCGATTTAATCTTCTTCCTATTTCCCCTTTCTTCTTCTTTCCCATTCTCTTTCTTACTTTTCTTCCTCTTTCCTCTTTGGCTGACTCTTTTCCATTCTTCTCTCGTGATCTTCCTTTTTTGTTTAAGTCGGCCAAACATTTCCTTTTCTCGTGTTTTAGGTCCGTGTATTCACGCTCGGTCATGCAGATTGTGAAGCTCGATCAGGCTTGTTGGTGCCCGGCGGTGTAGAAGAATAAGCACGGTCGTGCAAGTTCTTCTTTGTGTTGCCCGATCGTGCAACGTAGGAGCCCGGGTCGTGCTGCATGTTCGGGGAAGGTTTCTGTTTCAAGAGCCTGGTCGGGCTGGAGTGGGTGCACGGTCGTGCTGAGGCTGCTGGTTGATGAGCCCGGTCGTGCAAGGGGCTATTACACGGTCGTGCTATGGCTGTTGGTTGATGAGCCCGATTGTGCAAGGGTTGGTGCACAGTCGGGCATGTGTGTCCATTGCTCAGCCCGGTCGGGCTGATGGTGCTTCACGGTCGGGCACTCCATTCCCTCATGTGCCCGGCCATGCTATGTATTGTGTTGGTTGTGCAGGTTGTTGTCTTGCCCCGTTTCTCGTCCCGTTTGCTCAGTTACAATCCTTAATGCTAGTACTCTATCCCATATATATTTTTTAGCTTCGAAATGAACCGAATTTGCAACCTGTCAGAAAATGAAAACACGAAAACGAGTAAAACGGATACAAAACATACGTAAACATCGCATCTATATCGTAAACATGTCTAAAATCATACAAAAAATATGTATTAAAACGAAACTATCACTCGTTTATTGTCTTGGCAATACTCTTATTCGTATCCAAAAAGAAAATCAAATCAAGTTTATTCAGTATTACCTTTTGAAGAGTCATAATAAACCATATTCAACTAGCATCATTCTCGGATTCAACTACTCCAAAAGAAATTAATTAAGAGAAATTGGTGTTTTGAGCGGTCGAAATGATCAGGACTCCAAGATACACATTCTTCAAGATAGTTCCATGCACGATAATAACTTTTTAATGTTGTAAACCCCTCAATACAAGCTCTTAATTTTAAAAAATAAATAATTGAATCTATTATTCTTGTCTAATTCAAGTTTTATAACATATCTCTCATTCACTTTCTTAACATGTGCAAGTAACATGGAAGCATTTCAAACTAATTTCTAAACTACCACGTATATCATACTCAACCAACTTTTTACCTCTCCATATTGTAGAATACAATACTTTTGCACAAAAACATCCATGTACCATGTTTCTTTTATTTCTTAATAGGTGTATTTAGTTGTCTCGGACATCATTTGTTCACAAGGGATTGAACCATTTTGGTGTGCCTAAATTTTTATTTGTCTCACCTAGAGATCATGGAGGA
Organism: Gynandropsis gynandra; assembly: GCA_036759665.1. Lineage (NCBI taxonomy): Eukaryota > Viridiplantae > Streptophyta > Magnoliopsida > Brassicales > Cleomaceae > Gynandropsis > Gynandropsis gynandra. The sequence continues at coordinate 13,118,004 of CM071863.1, forward strand.
GTTTTGCTGTGTACCCTCACTAATAAAGCATCTAAAAGATTGCACCTAACCACATGTAAACACCATTTGTAACTAGACTATTGCTTTGTTTACATGTTGCGAAAAACAATGTCTTTTTCGACTTCACTACGTTAAATGTGAAACATTTAATGCATTAACTCTTTTAAGAAAAATCAAAACTTCTTCTTTTCTTGAAAATTCTTGACCCACATAAATACTTCAACCGTCATCCCCATCAAAACATGATGACCTACAATCATTAAATCATCAAGATACATTTCATTTCCGGCTTCAACGCATTATTCATTTTCAACTTCATTTTTTACTTTATTAAGTTCTTCATTTCCAGCTTTGACACATTCCTCATTTTCAATTTCATTTTCCGATTCAACACATTTTCATTTTAAACACATTTTTCGCAAGGTTCCAGTGACTCTATGGTATTTTGCACAACCCCGAATTATGATCTCTTTCAAAAAATGTATTAAAACTATCGTCGGTGATCTAACCATGTAACATATTCCTTTATCCGTCCTTATTAACTTCCAACAAATAGGCAATAATATTTTCATCATTTAAGATGTATGACAACTTCTTTGGTCTTACGATCATCATGATATATGTTAATTTTATTTTCTTGTAGATCTATTGACATCAAACTTCGTGTTGATATGATCAACAAAATCACTTTATTTCACACTCCAAAAATTTTTATCAAACACTATTATATAACTTCATCCTTCCTGAAATCCACCGTATTGATTCCTCATTTGGATCCTTTTGATTACATCACCATAATCAAAATGAATTACTATCAACTTATTACCCCTTTCATTACTCTTCCTACACAAAAAGTGTCACTAAATTCATCAATCGAAATAACATATAGATATTACATGTTGCAGAACGTTGTGGCACACTGTAGGTAGAATAACATATGGTATAACATTCTCGCAGAACGTGGGTGAGACAACGATATGGCACAATATGTGACACAATATTCTAGCAGAATGAGGGTGGGATAATGTAGCACAATGTTGTCACACAATTTGTGGTGCAACATTCACAAACAACATATGGCGGAATGTTGTGGCACAATGCGGATGGCATAATGGGGTGACATAACTTTTTTGCATAACATGGTGGCACAACATAGGTGACAGTTTAAATTTCTCACGAAAAAGTGTGATACTTGTTTGGCATGATAAAAAGAAGAAAAATGAGCTATAAAAAACAACGAGGATATGACAAAAAAAACGAGCATATGAAGAAGAAGAAGAACAAAGCATGCATTACACGTTCAGAAGTGGAATAAAAACCTAAAGAAGAGTTTTTTCTGTGGGACAAGAAGAAGAAGACAAACTTCAGCTTCTTTCTTCTCTGCAACAAGATAGGTAACAAGATAGGTAAGAAGAGTCCGCTATGTACAATGCATCAGTCAATCCGAAGCTTTTATTTTCATCCAATTAAATATCAAGAAAATATTTGAAAATGAATCTTGTGTTCAACCACATAATGGAAAGGGATTAAGGGAACATACCTTATTGTGGACGATTTGAGATATGTCTTCAAACCCAACTCTTAGAATGTAAGTAAGACAATCTGAATTTATCGAATATCTCGCATGATTGAAATTTTGGAGGTTTTTGGGATTACATTTGAATGAGCGAAGTTTACAAAAATCAAGATTGTTGGTGTTCTTAGTCACCCACCATTTCCTTGCCGATATATCTATTGATTTTCTATCTATCTATCTATCTATCTATCTATCTATCTATCTATCTATCTATCTATCTATCTATCTATCTATCTATCTATCTATCTATCTATCTATCTATCTATCTATCTATCTATCTATCTATCTATCTATCTATCTATCTATCTATCTATCTATCTATCTATCTATCTATCTATCTATCTAACGATGGACTTCATTTTAAAACATTATTTCAAAATATAATAGGAAGATAACATTATTGAAATATAAATATCAAGATAACACATGCATATAGCAATATCGAAATATAAATCGGAAGATAGCTTTATTGATATAAAACTTTGGAATAACCTTAAGAGCGCTCATTAGATTATTGTCATTAAATCGGTATTGACACATATCTCGTCCATCAACCATATCAATGTAGAAACAAAAGCATTTATCCACATTTCAATGTAGTTAGAGCTACATATGGTTACTAACGCAAATACAGAAGAATGACATACATTTAAATGTGGATGTATAGCATAAAGATTTCACGTAAAGTGATTGATACATATCTATCTCCAACTAGCCCTAACTTATCTAGGTCAACTTAAACTGAATTATACAAAGTGATTAAACTTACACTACATTGTCACAAAAAAAATTAAACTAAATAAGCATTCATCGCTACAATTCAAAAGCAAACTGGAATTAATACAAGACTCCCATTAAAATGACATATTATAAACTAGACAATATACGTGCGAGCATTGTGCTTGTGAAAGACTTTAGCACTACAAAAAACATGTGAATATCAGCTGATGGATCATTACATCCATCTATTGATAAATATTCCAACGAATTTCAACGGATAACACAAAATTATGAACGTACATCAATTTGTTAATATCTATTGAAATTTCTAGTGGATTATCAACGGATACTATCGTTGATATTTTTTGGTGAATCCGTTGAAAGCGCGTTTAAAAACAACTGAATTATTTCAATGGATGACCGTTGCTAGTTTCAATGGATGCCCATTGGTAAATTTAAAATTTCGATGTGGCTGTTAAAAAAAATCGATCGTTAAGTTTCAATGGGCATCTGTTGGTAATTCCAATGGGCACCCGTTCGAATTTTCTATATTTATACACTAACTTAAATTTCCTAGCAACAAGCCATGAAAAAAATATACTTTCAAAAAAAGGTCATCTTCTTCAAATAAAATATATACATATCGATATAAATGATGTATAGAAGAAAAGATCTCGTAACCAAGGGAGTTACACAAGATTTTTTTTTATACAGATTGGAGCAGTTCATGAGTTTTGCGTCAATGAAACCTTTGTGTCAATAACGCGAGTTAATGTTATGTCCCTGCAAAAGATACAAAAACATGAAGTATCGAAGTTAATAAATTGTTTGCAAACACATTAACAAGGTTGGTTTTGAAATTTTGTTCTTCTGAAGTGAATATTACGGGGTTAAAGATAGTGTGCAAAGAAATTTAGAGTTTCATTGTGAAACAAAAACGATAAATCTATATGTGAAAATGGTATCAGGTACTTTTCCTAGAGCTTTTGAGTAAACTCATAATGAGATGTCGAATTATGAGGTATACCAATTTCTCAATTTATCAGATGCGACAAAAAAAACTATATATGAAGGTTGTCATGAAGGTCAGTCTTTTCATACTAATCATCAAGATTGATGAGTATAAAAACAAATTACAATGTAGCTGAAAATTGCTTTGATTCATTTTGTAAAACCATGTGTGAATATTTACCAGTAAATAATCAAGCTCATGAGACATATTATGAAACAAAGAATGTTTTAAAGGACTTGGGAATGCCATATGAGAAGATGATATTTAGAAATAGTTTTATGTTGTTTTAGGGAAGAGATAAAGAAATTTTGGAATGTAAAATTTCCTATGCAAGTAGATTTCATCCATAAAAACCATCTTCACAGAAATATGTACTGTACAAAAAAGATATTCTATATACCTTTAGAAAATATGTTGAGAAGGTTATATGAATAAAAAAATGATGTGGTACTGAGATGACACGCAAACACTCGACGAGTGAAGGAATAATACAACATCCATCGGATGGTAAGGCTAGGAAGGATTTCAACGAAGCATTTCCTAAATTTACGTATGAAATGAGAAATGATTATCTTTGTCTGTTCACCGATATTTTTAGTCCATATGGACAATCCGAAAGTCAATATTCTTCATGGCCTGTGATTTTATCTATGTATAATTTGCATCCCGAGATGTGTCTAAAAAGAGAAGTTATATTTCTAACGTTATTGACTCGAAGAAAACTTCCGATGTATTTTTTGCAGCCCGTAACTCATGAGTTAAGAGATTTGTGAAACAACAGAATTGTTGCATATGATGTAAGCACGAAGCAAAATTTCACATTGGAAACGGTGTTGTTGTGGAGAATTTGTGACTTCCCTACCTATGGAATGTTATATGGATGGAGCAGACACTGGAGACTGGCATGCATATGGAGGATACAGATTCGTCTCGTCGAAAAAATATGTATCAAACATTGCTCGGTGTGTAGATATTGTGGGTTCAAGGTTCATCGGGTTGTCATGTTTTCATGAAACGACTCATTTCAATTGCTTTCGTCGTGCTATTACCACGGAACGTGCATAACGTGTTATACGTAATTAAAATATTCTTCAGAGATATAAAGTTTAAAAACAAATGACTTAGAGTTATTGAAAAACAATATCTCTAAGGTATTATGCTCTTTTGAAAGACTTGTTATGCCTTCCTTCTTTGATATCATAATATATTTGCCAATACATTTACCAAACAAGGCAATACTCGGTGGTTTAATTCAATTCAGGTGGATGTTCGAAAGGTTTTTCTTTCATCTACAGATAAAAGGCAAAAAAAGCAGTGGTTGAAGGATCTAATGCTAAAACAATACTTGTTGGAAGAAATCATATATTTCAACACATTTTATTTCGAGTCACATATCCTGACGAAATAAAGAAGATCAGAAGAAGATCACACAAACCATCTATATCAATATCATCCTCAATTTTCTACACTTCTTGAGATCTTTACACCAATAGGACGTATGATAGGGAAATCCGAGGAATATTGGTTAGCACCGGCGTAGTATAATCATATCCACACATATATATTATTACATTTTCAAGAGGTATGATCCTTCTAAAGGTACAAATTGATGACAATTGATCTTTTAATTTATTATAAATATATATATATATATGTATATGTATTAACTTATTTTCATCACAATATCTTTGAAGAAAAAGTAATGTGTATCTATCCTTATCTAAACGTAGATGAACGCAACAAAATGAAAGTTCAACATTATGTCTCGTGGTTGAGAGATTACGCAAGTACATGTATTTTTTGTGTATATATATATATTTAAAATAATGTATTTTATAATTAATCATTCATTTGTATATTATATAGGTTAAGGATTGTGGTGAGAAATATCCTACTTGGTTAAGAGATTTGGTTAACAGTCTTACAAGAAATGTATTGTGTTGGCCAATTATCTTTACTCGAAAAAAAAATTCTACACTTATGAGCACGGAAAACATAGATGTATGTTCAATTACCATACTTGTGTTAATAGTAAAATAGAGGCTAATAATTTTTACGATGTCTTGCACCAAATCCAATAGGTCAAAGTACGATCCATTCATTACAACAGATCAAGCAGATCAGGTATGTTATGTGCACTATCCAACAACATTGAAACGTCGAAGAGAAGAAAGGTGGGTCATAGTTAATATTAAAACGTATGACATCATAAACACAAAAGAAAACACATTGCTAACTGATAACTCTGAGTTGATACGGTTAATTGATACTCATAATCGTGAAGAGATTCCCGTAATGACCGAAGAAATGGTGAATACATCGATGATTATGAAGACGTTGAACTTAAAGATGAAAAGGATGAACATGGCGATGAGTTCAATAAACTATCGAAGGAAGACTCACCAATTGAAGAATCAACAGAAGAAGAGATGTAAAATATGTAATTATAATATCAAACTTTTGTAACATAATTGTTTTAACTCATGTATTCCATTTCAACAGGTCTCCGTTGAAAATTACAATGGACACCCATTGATTCGTAGATAATCTAATCATAAATTTCAAAAATTCACAGTCATTTATTAGTCCTTTTCAACGGGTTTCCATTGGCCCTTTTCAACGGGCATCTGTTGGGAGATTTCAATGGGCATCCGTTGGAATAGGTAATGATGATGTATTCTCCGCCTAGGTAGCTTGTCGCATCGGAAATATATTTTTCAAAGGATGCCCGTTGAAAAGAAAATGTAAAACAACTTAATGATGTTCATTTCCTTGGGAACATAATTTCCAACGGGCATCCGTTGGAAATTTCAACGGATACCCATTGGAAACTTCGTCGTCAATAAATGATTTATGTTGATTGGATGTCGTTTCCATCGGGCATCCGTTGTAAATTTTGGTATTTAACGCATTGATTAGTTTCATTTTTAAGAAAATCTCAAAACCAAAACAACAAATTCTCTCAAACACTAATCCTAAACCCTTAAACACGATGAGACCTCGATGATTTATTGGTCACAGTGGATTGTTGGTGGATTCCGTAGGAGCCCCGCCACCACCTCCTCCGCCACAATACCATCCTCTGTAAGCTATATCTACACCACCGATATTTGATGACAAAGACAATATGGGGGATATTGATGATTTAATCAATACCTTCGACGATCCTCCGAATATTCATATCATCGACCACGAACGTCCTGACGGGATGTTATGGTAAAATACTATTCGACACATTAAATGTGTATTAATTATTGAAATTAACTAACGTTTTTGTTTACACTTGTAGATTTGATGTGGATGATGTTATTAAACACGCGAACAACAACATCATCCACGACTCTTTGCAAGATAAGATGTACTATTCCGTGTAAGTGATGCTCGAGGTGATACACCGCCGATGGTGGTGCATTTTTATCGTAAGTGTTATAATACAAGATTTAATTCATTATTATTAAATTTGTTTAATTGCTTTACAATTTTTTTTTGAAGCGAGCATATAGATGGCTTAAGAAGGACACATCGCGCATCTATACCATCTAGATACGCGATATGCAATCTTGACTATGCTTGATGATGAACAACGCCTAGCGCAACTACTAATACAAGAACGCCAAACTGGCATGGGAAACTACTTCAACCAGTTGTCCAACACTAGGTGTCAGAGGACTTCAAGGCGAAACGCGAAAAAACCAAGAAGTGTGGGTATGACGAGAAGGTTCTCGAGGATAAGATACAAGCCTTGAGGTGGGAACTCGAGACACATACAAAGGACCCATTAACCTCGATCACTCAAGAAGGATTTAGGGTGTCAAGCTGGAGTTCTTGACTGCCCTAAGGGCATACTTCAAGAAGTCATCCATTAATGGTGGATGATGGTGGAGGCTCTCTTGACTGGCCTAAGGGATCTCTTCAAGATTCGTCCAGCGAAGGTGGAGGTGGATGGAGGTTGATGGTTGAAGTTCAGGTGTTTGGGGTGGAATGATGGACACCACAAGAGGTGCGAAAGCCTCCTGATACCGCCGGATAATGGCTTCAATTGTTCCGGGAACAAGTTAAAGTCACTGTGTTCTTGTCACCATTCAAGAATACGAAAATAGTTTATTTCTTCAAATTTTCAATGTGTCCTACAAATGAAAACGGATTCTTTTATATAGGAGAGGCTCCATGTTACAATAAGGAAAATGCGTAAATGCTAAATATAAGATTGATCTACTAGCCGTTGGCAATCTTCGGAACGAGAAAGAAGCTGATTCAGTGGGATAAGATCGGCTTGTAAGATCTCCTCGCCGTTGGAAAGGAATTTTCTAGTTATTGGAAAGCATAAGGAAAGATATTTATCTTCAGCCTTTCCTTATCTGTATCGCTCGAGCCCGTCCATTCTTAGGTGATCGAATTAAGGCCCGCTTCAATGTAAAAGACCGATGTTTATTTGTTTGGTTTGGGCCCAAAACCTATTGCTGATTAAGAGTTTCACATGCCTCCATTATAGTCTTCGCTGCCTTGTTACACAAGCTTCTTACTCGTCCACGTGTGAGTAAACCATGGAAAGTTTCAGTCTGCTCGTTGCTTTGCGGTAATTCCTCATTCGCGTGACCCTTCTTTGGTTCTGCTTCGAGTTCGATGTCCTCATCATTCCTCTTCTTTGCGAGCATTCCATCCTCGGAATGTTATCATCTACATCAAAAGGGGATTGATCAGAAACATTGACTGTTGTGGATATGTTATACTCACCCGGTAGTTCAAGGCAGTAGGTATTGTCGTTGATCCACTCTAGAACGTGAAATTCGCCATCTCCTCTTAGTGCTAGCTTCAAACTCCTTTGGTCGAGGAACCGTCTTGGAATCATGTGAAGCCACACCAATATACTTCGTCAAATACCATCCTTTTTTGCCCCTTATTGGCTTGTTTGGCGTATTGTTTAGTCCTTCGCCTTATGTATTCCAGAATCTTTTCATGTAACCTCTTGATTAGTTTAGCTTTCTTCTCGCCAGCCAAGTTGGCGACCTCTTTGCTTGCTATAGCCTAGAGGTCCAAGGGAGTGATAGGTTTGAACCCATATATAACCTCAAATGACGAGTGTTTTATGGTCGAGTGTTGTGTTCGGTTGTAAGAAAATTGGGAGTAAGGTAGTTAGTCAAGCCATTTCGTCAGCTACCATCCAATGAATGATCATAACAGGGCTGCTAGTGTACGGTGGACCACCTTTGTCTAGTTTTCAGTCTGTGAGTGGCACGTGGTGGAGAACACGAGCTTTTTCCCTAGCTTCCGCCAAAGTGTTCCCCAGAAATGACTCAGGAACTTGTTATCCCAATCCAATACGATTGTCTTGGGTAGCCCATGGATGCGTACAATCTCTCTAAAGAAAGGTTCTGGAACACTGGATGCTTCGTTGGTCTTCGATCATGGTATAAAGTGCGTTATTTTTTAAAACCTATCAACAACAACAAAGATGGATTTTTGTTTCGGATCTTTGGAAGTTCGAGAACAAAGTCCATCTACAAATAATTCCATGGATGAGTTAAGATGGGTAGAGGAAGATATAAACTGTGGGGATAGATGCGAGACTTCGCTTAGTGACACGTGATATGTCGTGCACAAAGCTGTTCTACGTCTCTCTTGAGGCGTGGCTAGAAGAAATTCTCCTTTATGTTTGCCAAGGTTTTCTCCACGCCGAAATTTCCCATGAGTGCTCCTCCATGTGCTTTTGAAGCGACAATTCCCTCATTGAGCTTTGCGAAATGTAAAGCCATATGTTACGGAAGAGATATTCATCGTGTATGTAGAATGGTCTGCTAGCTCCTTCTTTAAACATTCTAAATATCTTGCCAAGCTCAGGATCTTGTTCATATAACTCCTTAATGTTATCGAACCCAAAATTTCTAGCCTCTATGGTGATGATGAGGGCGTGTCTCCTTGATAGGACATCAGCTACCACGTTTTCCTTGCCTTTCTTGAACTTGATTATGTACATAAAGGACTCAACGAACTCCATCCACTTAGTATTTCATCACTTTAGACCACTCTGATCCTTGAGATGTTTGAAGGTCTCGTGATTAGTGTAGATGACGAACTTTTTCGCCAGTAGCCAGTGTTGCCATGTTTCCAAACCTCGGACAAGGGTGTAAAGCTCCTTGTCATATGTAGAGTAGTTAAGTGTGGTCCCATTTAACTTCTCACTAAAAGTACGCCCTTGGTCATCGTTCTTCAACAAGGATCACACCAATGCTGATCCCTGAGGTATCACATTCCACTTCGAACATTTTGTTGAAGTTCGGCAATGCTAGGACAAGTGTGATGTTGAGACTCGCCTTCAGTGCTTCGAACGCCTTGATTTGTGCTTCTCCCCATTTGAAGGCCTTGTCCTTTTTTATAACCGTAGTAAGGGGTGCAGCTATGCTGCTGAAGTCCTTCACGAACTAGAGGTAGAAACTTGCTAGCCCATGAAAGCTTCGTACGTATGCAACGGTTGTTGGTTTTGGCCATTCTTGTATGGCCTTGATTTTGTCCTCATCTACGCATAGTCCCTGCGAACTTACTAAAAAATTTAGGAAAACAATCTCATCAGTGCAAAAGGAGACTTCTTGGGATTTGTTTAGAGTTGTTCCTTTCGGAGCGTTTCTAACACTAGCTCAAGATGTACAATATGTTTCCTAAAAGTTTTACTATAAACGAATTTAATGGAATAGAAGCACACCTTGGTCCTTGAACCGGGCTCTGATGCCAAAATTATACACGCCTCGGGGTGGAAACTTGGGACGCATACGGAGAATCCGTTAATCTCGATTGCTCGAGTAGAATTTGGGGTGTCAAGGTTGATTTCTTGACTTGCCTAAGGGCACTCTTCAAGAAGTCATCCATTAAAGGTGGATGATGGTGGAGGATCTCTTGGCTGGCTTAAGAGCTCTCTTCAAGATTCGTCCAGCGAAGGTGGATGATGGAGGTTGATCGTTTAAGTTGAGGTGTTTAGGATGGAGTGATGGACACCACAAGAGGTGGGAAAGCGTCTTGATACAATCGAATAATGGCTTCAATTGTTCCCGGAACAAGTTAAGTAACTGTGTTCTTGAAACCATTCAAGAAAACGGAAATAGTTTATTTCTTCAAATCTTCAATGTCTCCTAAAAATGAAAATGGAGTCCTTTATATAGGAGAGGCTCCATGTTACAACAAGGAAATGCATAAATGCTAAATAACAGATTTATCTACTAATCCTTGGGAAGATTTTATGGCTGTTGGAATCTTCGGAATGGAAAAGAAGATGATCCGATGGGATAAGATCGAGTTTGAAAATCCTAGCCGTTTGAGAGGATTTTTTTACCGTTAAAAAGGATAAGGAAAGACCTTTATCTTCCGCCTTTCCTCATCTGTATCACCCGAGCTCGTCGCTTCTTAGGTGGGTGGATTGAGACCCGCTTCAATGTAAGAGAGGGATGTGACGTTTGTTTGGGTTGGGCTCGAATCCTCCTTCTAATTAAGAGTCTTCCATTCCTCCATCGCAATCTCCACTGCGTTGTTATACGAGCTCCTTGCTCATCCACCTATGAGTAGGCCATGGGAAGATTCGGTCTACTCGTTTTCTTGTAGTAGCTCCTTGTTCATGTGACTCTACTTTATTTCCGCTTTGAGTGTTATGTCCTCATTAGGATGTTCTGCATTGCCATACCTCGGAAGCAAAATTGTTCCCCAAAAGAAAGAAAGATTTGGTAAGAAGTTTTATTTTATAATTTGAAGTTATTTATCTTTAAATATATTATCTAATAATATTATTTTAATGTTATAGATGAGAGGATGAAAAGAGACCTTTGAGTTGGTCGTTGAGACTCATGCCAAGAAGAAGCCCGTCGTTGGGGAAAAGGTTGAAGACTTGAGTTTGTTGACCCTCGGGCGGAACATATAGTGAAAGCTGTGACGGAAAAAATCACACAGTAATGACGAAGAAAATTGCAGATAGAAAACATTAATAATTGATAATGTTCATTTTATAAATATTTCTAAATCGATATACTAATTTTAATTTATTTGGAATTGCATTCTTTTAGATGGTATAAGGGGCGTCAATATGGTTTGGATTCTCTTCAAAATGATATTATAGAGGATGCCACTACGGTACCCTCCACGGTGCAAGAGACGTACGCAAAAGAAAGATGCATCGAGACGCTCGAGACTACACTTCGAGAAACGTAAACGAAGATGCGTCATATAGAGAGCATCATCAAATTGAAGATCGATCAAGCATATCAGGTACCACCACCTACGGAGGAAACACCATTGAGACAAGAATTAATCATCGATTCTGATATGACCCGTTTTCTAGGCGTTGGAGAAGACGGAGACGAAGACCACGGTGGCAATTTAGATGATATGTGGACTAGTTTGGTTTAAAATTTTATATAAAAATTTATATATTAAAAAAAACTATTTTTTTTTATTTTTTTAAAATTTATTAATTTATCAATGGATTTTCGTTGATAATAGAACAACATTATCAAAGGGCATCTGTTGAAACTTTTTAAAATTTTCTAAAGAAACCAATGGGAATCTGTTAGTAATTCCTGAAAAGATTTTCAATGGATTCTTGTTGGTTCCCAAACCATATTCCAACTAATGCTCGTTGGAAGTACCAACGGGCATCCATTGTAATTTTCAACGGTCGTATCCGTTGCAATCCTCTGATTATTTCCAATGGATCATGCCCATTGAAAGGTCGTTACAAATTGGAACGGATATGGTTTTTCAACAGTCGATTTCCAACGGCTAGAAATCTATTGCCATCTGTTGGAAATGGCATGTTATTTTTGTAGTGTAGGTATAACACCTTTATTTAGCAAATCCACAAGCATGGAGTTTATACCTATGTGTTCTATCAAAATGACCCAACTCTGTATCCTCTTAGGAAAAACAATATATTGAATATCAACGTGCTATGGCTTCAGAGTACTCTTATATTGTTGTTAGAGTATAATATTACAGAATGATTGTCATAGTACAATATAGCGGTCTATCCACATCCACCATAATATACGATTAGTGACAAGATTCTATAACCATAAAGCTTAATTGGATGCCTCAAAATAGGCTTCATACTCCGCTTCCATTTTGGATGATGCCACAAGCTTTTTCTTGGCACTAGTCCAAGAAATAGCTCTACCATCGAGAAGGAATACATAGCTTGAACTGGATCGAAGTCTATCCAGGCACCGAACATAATCTGAATTTGAATAACCATTGATCGAGAGCTGGTCTTATCATCTCTACACAAGCATATGATACTTTGTTTTTTAAAGATATCGCATTACTCGGTTGGCTGCTTTCGAACAATCGATCTTCAGATTTCATAAGTATCTTCCTAAAATGCCAACAATGTATGCCAAGTTAGGTTGTGTGCAGACTTGTGCATACATTAGAATCCCTATAGCCGAAGCATAAGAAATATTCCTCATTTCCTGAATCCCTAGTTTAGTCTTTGACCACTATCTAAGGCTTAATTTATTACCTTTAAAGCAAGGGTAGCTATACCTTTACATCTTTTCATGTTAACCACTCTAGAATTTTATCGATGCAACTCTTTTGTGTTAAACCTAATATACCCCGAGAGCGGTCTCGGTGTATCTTTATGCCCAATGCAAAAGTGTCATCACTAAAATCTTTCATCTCGAATTGCTCCAAGAGAAATTTATTAGTTTCGTGAATAAATCTCACATTGTTAGCAACAATAAGGATATCACCTATGTAAAATATTATCAAGATAAATTGTTTCCCACTGATCTTTTGGTGTACATATCATATACCATATGCACCTCAAAATCATATGAAATTATTACACGATGAAACTTGTGATACCACTGATAAGATGAGTGCTTGAAACCATAAATGTACTTCTTAATATCGAAACCATTTTCTTTGGATCTCCGACCACAAAGTATTCGGGTTGCAAGATATAAATATTTTCTTCAATATCACCATTGAGAAATGTTGTCTTAACATCCATTTGATGCAAGTCTAAATCATAATGAGTTGTGAGTGACATCAATACTTTGAAAGATTCTTTCGATGAAATTGGAGAGAAAGTCGTTTTGTAATTTATACCTTCCTTTTGAGTAAATCCTTTGGTGACTGGATGTGCTTTATACATTTCCGCATTGCCGGGTGAATACCCATTTGCATCCAACGGGTTTCGCACCTTCAGGCAAACGGCCAAGATCCCAAGTGCCATTGTCCTTCATAGACTAAATCTCTTTTTTCATGGAATTAGTGCACTTTTAAGAGTTAACGATTTGAATGGCTTGACGAACGTTAACTCGATCATGACACCTCATGTTCTCAAAGAAATACTATATACTCATCAGAAATAAAATTTCTCCTCTCTCGAGTGGACCTACGTGATACAATTTTCTGATGTAACTCTTCTTGAGGTTTATGAACTTGTTTCTCAGGATTCCGGATGAATTAGAAGCCTAAATCATTTTTTAATATTGGACCTCAAACTCAAATTTTATTAAAAATTAGATCCAAAATTCACAAAAATAAAACTCTTTCACCATCAAGCTAGAACAATATTAACCATTTTTATTTATTTATTATTTTTTAAAATATTCAAAATCAACTTCTTCCTATCACCATAGTGAGAATTATCCAAAATGGTTGAATTTGGTACTAATTCTCTGGTATTAACTTTTTTTTACCCAAACTTTGTTACGATTATCAACAATTAAATCCGAATTTGACGTAAAACACAACAGATCGACTCTAATATAAATAGAAAGAATTCAATTTTTTATACGAATTTTAATCCTAAATTCTATTGTGAGTTGCATAATGAATAAAATATCATGGTAAATACATGTATCTATAGAATAAGTAATGCAACAAAATTCATATTCTAAATATTCACACGAATGGAATGTGTAAAGAAAAATGAGATTTGTATATAGTCTTTTTTATGTTGTGATAACAAAATGAATAACTCGATTAAAAATCTAAGAAAAATATTATTTATCTTTACACATCCCATCTATGTGAAAAATTTCGGCAATTACACATGAAATCAGAAGATAAATTTTGTTGCATTGTGTATTCTATGAAGTCTTAAGTATTCATATACCCATCCTTTCCAACCCTACTAAAACAACATGCTTGCTCCTAAAAGTACCCCAAAATAGTAAAAAAAGAACTTGTGTGTGTTCTCTTGACAAAAATCCAATCTATTTTTAGTTGTTAAATCAAGTAAGTGTAGTTGCATTCATAGATGGTTGATTAGATGAAAGTTTTGTACGGTTTTTAGGATTCGGCAGCGGAAACATTTTTCTTACAACCCGAATAGAGATCTAGTTTGTTTTCATGATTTCGATTTCGATTGATATTTTTCATAAAACTGAAGCAACCAACAGTTCGAATTAATCTACACGATTCCATCGTTCAACCTATTATTGTGGCAAGTATTGAAGAAAAACTTTTTTTCTTTTGCATCTCCTTTTCAAAACATTTGCGATTTTTCTTATATTACTTATTCTCGTAACTAGTGACATAACTTACTCAAGGAATGATTTTCAATTTATTAACTTTTAATTTATTACTTTTAGGTCCCCGTATTTTCCGCTAAATGCACTTAAGGGCATAACTTTTACAACAATCTCCCACTTGATCTAAGTTTATTATCCGATACTATTTTACTTATCTCCATATGTAATCCACTGTATTTTTATATAGTATTTTTTATGCTAGTGGAAAAACAACCGATTTCCACACTTATTGTCCAACAATCATCTGTGAAATACCAAAACACTCGTAAGTTTGTGACCTCATGGGTTCAACATTAAGCCGTTGGGCTATTAGTCTTACTAATCGTCTATTTGAGATTGGCATCTAGAAACATTCCTCTATGATTGTGTATCATGAATAAACATCATTTATTCAATCAAACCTCTCTGAAAGGAAAATCATAATTTTTCTTTCGTCCTTCCGTCAAAGCTCAACAGATTACCAACTATGTTTCATGTCTATCGTAACTGACTATCGAATAACTTTGAGAAAACTCCTTTCCACTTATCATTCCACTGCTTTGGCCAAATAATTTATCAAACATTACGATCTATGACAACATAGAGGTTAAACTCTCAACAAAAGTTGACGGATTCCATATTTGTCAAGCATCAATTGAACAAGCAAATCGCCTTTCCCAAAAATATGTTCAACAAGTGCTCTAAATCACAGGGTTTACGAAATCAGAGAATGACAAATAACTTGTCAACTACATTGTTGACCTTAGGTCCAAGGAAAATCTAATATTCAAATCCTTTTGGAGAATATCCTAGTGATAGATGCAGGGTAATTGAACCATTAAAAAATCTTCTTTAGGTGAGTTCAATGATCACATCTTTATGTGCATCATCCTAATATGTGACTTAGTAAAAGATATCTTCTAATTTATATCCAATAGAAACTGTCACATGTATGTCAGTCTATCCAGATAACATTCGTCTTATTATATACATGATATAACTCATTTCTTTTTATATGTATCATGATAACGAGTTTCCAATATATACCATGGATAACCACATATTTTCTATGCATTCCATGGATATATATATATATAAACATGCATCATCACAATGATAAAAAAAATGCCATGTAATTGAAACTAAATGTCAACACATAACGTGTACGTACAATAGTTCTAACTAACATTAACTCATTAACCTATTCTAGACCAAACTTCAATACCTCACGTCTCTCAATCCAATTCTTAACTTGTGCTCATCAGACTCCTTCGACCCAAGCATCTTTGTGAGTGGGTCGGTTACATTTTCCTTTCAATCCACCTTCAAAATCTGAACGTTTCCATACTCTATGATCTCTCGAATGCGATGGTACTTCCATAAAACATGTTTCAATCTTTGATGAGATCTTAGTTCCTTCTCTTCAGCTATCGCTCAAGTATTATCGCATACTACTGGAACAAGCTCTTTAATGGAAGGGACAACATCGAGTTCACTTATGAAATTACTCATCCAGACCATTTCCTTCACCACTTTGCAAGTTGTGATTTATTTTGCTCACGTATATGGGTCATCTATCATAGCCTTCTTGGAAATTTTCCAACTAATCGTTCCATCGTTCAAGCAAAAAACTCATCGGTGAACCCTTCTAGTACTAAACTAAAATCTCCATAGATGAGGAATTAGTTTTTAGTCCATCTCAAGTAACTAAGGATGATTTTCACCAAATTTAAATGTTCCTTATCGGAATCCACCTGATACCGACTCGCTACACTTAGTCCAAAGGCCACATCAGGGCGGTATATGTGTCTACATGATGACTCCCGCTGCACTAGCATACATGATCCTACTCATGTGTTCTCTCTCATCCTGGGTCTTAGCACAATCCTCCCACGAGAGAGAAATTTCAGTGCCTATCGAAAGATAGTCCTTCTTGGAATTCATCATATTATATCGTCTCATGATGCTATCAATGTACATGGACTGGGAGAGTCCCAACAGCCTTCTAGATCTATAGATCCTTGATTCGAGAATATAGGCCGCTTCTTCCAAGTCCTTCATGAAGAACGACTCAGATAACCAACTTTTTTCCAAGCAATGATGGTACATCATTTCTTATAAGATATATGGCATCCACATATAACACTAGGAATATAACCTTGCTCTGACTTGCCTTCTTGTACACACAAGGTTCTTCTTCGCATCTAACAAAGTTTAATTTTTGAACTACCTTGTTAAATCGAAGATTCCAACTTCAAGAAGCTTGCTTAAGTCCATAAATGGACCTTTGCAGCTAGCATATCATGCTATCCAAGGAAGGGACCGTGAAACCCAAAGGTCAAGTCGTATAGACCTCTTCTTGGAGCTCTCCATTTAGGAAAGTTGTTTTCACTACCAAAACAAAACACGACATTATCAATAGATGCCAATGGATGTCATTCTATTCGTTGTAATTGTCAATAGACCAACAACGGCCATAATCACCGCACAAATCCATTGGAACGCCATTGGAAACCCCAAAATATGGCCAACGGATGTCCGTTGCACAGCGGAACGGATTTACGTTGATAATGGAAACAGATGCCCGTTGAAATTGTGTATTTCAAGGTTATATTTCGATGTGACTTTTCAATGGGCATCCGTTGAGGATTCTGACGGATGTCCGTTCGAAAAAAACACTATTTAATAATCGAAATCAAGGCTTCTACCATCAAACCATCAACCACAAATATATTTTCAATAGAATGTCATCTTCTTCAAATAGAAATATATAAAAATGGAGATAGTGTATGTATAGAAGAAAATATCCTGTAACCGAGGAAGTTACTCAAGAATTCTTACACGGATTGGAGGAGTTCGTGAGTTTTACGTCGATGCAACCTTTGTGTCAAGAACACGGGACAATGTTATGTCCCTGCAACATATGCAAAAATATGAAGTATCGAAGTCAAGAAATTGTTGCAAACATCTTTATAAAGTGGGTTTTGTAGATAATTATGAAATTTGGTTATTTCACGGCGAAAATTGTGGCGTTAGAGATATTGTGCAAGAAGTGCAAACAGAAATAAATGAAGAAATAATTTATGAAGCATCGATGACCAATCCATATTTGGAAATGGTGTTAGATCCTTTTCCAGGAGTTGTTGAATAACCGCATTAAGAGATGTCGAACATCAAGGCACGCTGATTTTTCAACCTATTAGATTCGGCAAAACAACTTATATATCAAGGTTTTCGTGAAAGTCTGACTCGTCTATCTCTTTCATCAAGATTGATGAGTATAAAAAAAGACTACAATGTATTTGAAAATTGCATGGATTCATTTTGCAAAACCATGCAAGAATATTTACCAGAAAATAATCAAGCTCTTGAGACATATTAGGAAACGAAGAATGTTTTAAAAGATTTGGGAATTCCATATGAGAAAATTGATGTTTGTAGAAACAGTTGCATGTTTTTTTGGGGAAACGATAAGACTTGTTGGAATGGAAATTTTATGGTGTAGACATATTTCATCCAAAGAAACCACCTTCACGTAAATATATACCGTACAAAAAATTATTCTATATGCTTGTAGCAAACAAGTTGAGAAGGTTATTTGAATCGAAAAAAAATGTTGCGACAATGAGATGGCACGCAGAACACTCGATAGGCAAAGGGATAATGCAACATCCATCGGATGGTAAGGCTTGGAAAGATTTCAATGAAATATTTCCTCAGTTCGCATATAAATGAGAAATATTTATCTGCGCCTTTGCACCGATGGTTGTAGTCCATATGGACAACCTGGAAGTCAATATTCTCTCCGGCTGGTGATTTTGTCTCCTTATAATTTGCCTCCCGATATGTGTTTGAAAAGAGAAGTAATGTTTCTGACATTGCTGAGTCAAGGACCAGAATATCCGAAGAAAAGTTTCGATTTTGCAACCATTGATTCATGAATTAAGATATTTGTGGAATGATTAAATTTTTTCTTATGACGTGAGTGCGAAGCAAAATTTCACATTGAAAGCGGTCTTGTTGTGGACAATTAGCGGCTTTCCTGTCTATGGAATGTTATCTGGATAGAGCACGCACGAGAGATTGGCATGTCCATATTGTATGGAGGATACATATTCATTTCGACTAGTACATGGGAAAAAACCATGTTGGTTTGATTGTCATAGAAGATTTCTTCCCGGTGGACATGCTTTCAGAAAAGATAAAAAAAAGTTTTGAAAGGACGTGGTACAAAAAGAAGAGGCACCGTGCATGCAAATCGGAAAACACAAGTCCTTTACAAATTATTAAATACGATGAGAGATATACAAGAATCGATAGAATGCGGTGGAGATCGTGTGGATCGAAAACCAAAAGGCCAAGGTGAATGGCATAACCGGTATAAACGTGGAACCTTTTGGGAAATACCACCATATTGGAAATCACTAACATTATGTCATAATTTAGATGTTCTAAATATTGAAAAGAACTTTTTCGAAAACATAACCAATACTGTTTTGAATGTGATGGGGAAAAACTAAGGATAATATACAGTCAAGAAAAGATTTGAAGACAATATGTCGAAGACCTAAGTTGGAGTTACGAGATGGAAGGGCATCTATTCCAATATTCAGATTATTTGAACTAGCGAAAATCGCAGTATTAAGGTGGTTAAAAAGACGTTAAATTTCCAGATGGATATGCATCGAATATTGCTCGGTGTGTGGATATTGATGGTTCGAGGCTGATCGGGTTGAAAAGTCATGATTATCACATTTTCATGCAGTGATTCATTCCAACTGAATTTGTTGGGCTCTTACCACGAAATTTTCACGATGTGCTATACGGATTTATCATATTTTTCAGAGATATATGTTCAAGAAATTTAAAAGGGAATGATTTAGAATTAATGAAAAACAATATCTCTGAATTATTATGCTCAATTGAAAAAAAATTCCGCCTTCCTTCTTTAATGTCATGGAACATTTGCCAATACATTTACCAGATGAGGCAATACTCGGTGGGCCAATTCAATTCAGATGGATATAACCTTTCAAAAGGTTTTTCTTTCATCTAAAGAAAAAAACAAAAGACAAAGCAGCGGATCTATTCTTGAATAATACTTTTTGGAAAAAATCACATATTTCAGCACATTTTATTTCGAGTCACATATTCTAACGAAACAAAGACGCTCAGTGGAAGATCACACAAGCTATCTATATCAATATAATCTGCAATTTGGCACAATTTTTGAGATGTTTACACCGATTGGACGTACATGAGGTAAATCCGAAGACTATTGGCTACCACCAGAGGAGTATAATCACGTCTACACATCTATATTACTAAATTATCAAGAGCTATTATCTTTCGAAAGATACAAAACAATGAAACTCGATCTTTTAAACACAAATATATATATATACATAAATTGTATGTGTTAACGTACTTTCATTACAGGATATTTGATGAAGAAGTAATGAGTACATATCCTCATCTAAATATAGATGAACTCAACTATGGCTCATGGTTGAGAGATTACGTAAATAAACGTATATTCGTACATTATTTTTATATATAAATAAAATGTTATGTTATAAAGTATTCATTTGTTTTTTATGTTATATAGGTCAAACTTTCTGATGAGAGACATCTTACATGGTTAAAAAATTTGGCTAATGGCCCTGCACGAAATCTTAGGTGTTGGCCAATTTTGTTTACTCGTTGATACACATTCCACACGTATGAACACGGAAAACATAGAAGCAAATACAATTACGTTGTTTGCGTTAATAGTGACATAGAGGGTGATAATTTCTATGATATTTTGCACCAAATACTAGAGGTGGAATACCTCAGTCTCGTTGGATTGAATGTAATGCTTTTTAAATATCAGTGATTCGATCCAACCGTAGGATGTGGCACACGAAAAAATCGATGGGGAAAAATTGACATCAATTTGGCACGACAATATGTTAAGTATGATCCATTCATTACAATAGACCAAGCAGATCAAGTATGTTACGTGCAATATCCAACAACATTGAAACGTCGAAGAGAGGAGTGGTGGGTCGTAGTAAAATCAATTCGCGAGGAGTTATAAGCACAGATGAAAAAGAAGATCCATTGCAAACTGATCACCCGGAGCCGATACGATTAATTAATACACACAATCCAGAGGAGATTCTTGCAAAAAATTGATACATGCGCGATTATGAAGATGTTGAACCGAAAGATGCAAAAGATGAAAATGGCGATGAATTCAATGAACAAATGAAGGAAGACTTGCCAATCGAAGAATCTATCGAAGAAGAAATGTGAATTATGTAATTGTAATATATAACTTTTTCTAACTTGTTAATATTATTTTTTTAAGTTAATGTATTCAAGTTTCAACGGGCATATGTTGCCAATGGCAACGGAATCCCGTTTTAACCTTAATTCGCACTTAGAAAATTTTCAAAGTATATAACATGTCAACGGGGTCCGTTGGTAAATCGCAACGGGTGTCTGTTACGATACTTTAGGTGGCCAACGGATACTCGTTGCGACTATTCAGGCCGCCAACGGATGACTATTGGTAAACGCCAACGTATACCCATTGGGGTTTTGCAACGAATGCTCATTGAACAGATTCCAACGGGTATCTGTTGCACGTTGCAATGGATGCTTGTTGAACAGTGTCATTATGGCTATTATACGCCTACATATTTTGGTTCCCAACGAGCATTCGTTGGTAATTGCAATGGGTTCCCGTTGCAAGGGGAGACGTACCGTTGTTTTGGCATTTGTTGCCTCGAGAACAAGCGTTCACAACGGGCATCCGTTGGAAATTGCAACGGATGCCTGTTGAGAACCCAACAGTCGCGTCAATTTATTTCGTCCATTGAGGTGAGGTATTTTGCAACGAGCATCCGTTGGCAATGCCAATGGATGCCCGTTGGAATTCTCTATATATCATCCGTTGAACAGTTCATTCTTCAACACAATCTCAAAACATAAATCCTCTGAAACACAAAATTTCTCAAGCACTTAAACACAATAAGAGCTCAACGATTCATCGGTAGGTTACGATTGTATGTTGGTGGGTTCAGCATGAGCCCCTCCACCAGCACCATATTGACCTCCTTAACCTATATCGGCACAACTGATATTTATTGAAGAAGATGATATGGTGGACATAGAAGCTTTGATCAATAGTTTTGACGAGCATCCTTCCATCCCGATTATTGATCATGAACGTCCTGATGGGACGTTATGGTAAGACTTTAATTACATAATTCATATTGTGTTTGATTATAAATATTATCTAATCATTTGATTTTCACGTGTAGGTTTGATGTGTATGATGTTCTAAAACACATGAACAACAACATTATCCAAGGATCACTACAAAATCGACTTTATTATTCCTGGCAGATGACGTCAGAAGTTACACGCCACCGATGGTGGTGTACATTCATCGTCAATAATTTTAATATAAATTTTAACTTTTAAATTATTATTTCCTTTTATTTATAAATTAATTTATAGTAATTTAATTTTTCAGCGTGCATATAGATGGTGGAAGAAGGATACGTCGTGCATCTACACAACTTGGATGCACGACATGTAAACTCGGTTCCACTTTATGATGAACAACACCAAGCGTAACTATTACAAGAAGAATGTCAAATCGACCTGGGCAACAGACAATGTATTCAACCAACCCGTCCAACATTGGGAGTTCGAGTACTTGACGTCTCCATTCCTCATGCGTGCGCGATGGGTGGATCGGAAAGGGAAATGGAGTTTCCACTTTCGATCGGTTGAGCGGCTTGGTAGAGCTTAAGCCGCTGTCCATTGGCGTTGAACGTGTCACCCGCATCACTCCATAGTTTCACGTCTCGTACCTGAAAAGGATCAGACCAACAAGGCAGTAGGTCGCCCGAGAAAGACTTAGGTCGAGAATTAGAAAGTGGAACGAAATCACCTGATTGGAAGTCATGAGGTAGGGTCTTCTCGTCGTGCCATCCCTTAGGCACATTATGCACGGGATTCACTTGCTCGCT
>CM071863.1:13144299-13157728 GCA_036759665.1 Gynandropsis gynandra
GCTTCTCCATGCTCAATCTCGTCCCGTTTGTCCCGTGATGATCCCCCAAGTTGCTCCTTAGCTCCGTGCATGTTCCTTTAGCTCCAAAATAGTCCAAATACGCGTAAAAACCTGTAAGAACATGAAAAGCACGAAAGCAAGTAAAACGGATACGGAATCATACGTAAAACATCACATATGTATCAAAAACGTCTCCTAAATCGTGCAAGAAATACGTATGAAAACGAGATGATCAGTACTTCAAGGCCAAGAGCGAGAAGACTAAGAAATGTCGGTACGATGAGAAGGTTCCCAGAGATGGTCCACATCGCCATACTTCGGGATCAAAATCATTCTCGAAACGAAAGAAAGAATTGGTAAAATCTATTTTAATTCATGATTTAAATTTTATTGTTATATAAAATTGTTATCTAATTATATCACTATAATGTTACAGATGTAGAGAGTGGAAAGATAACTGACTCTTCTTGACCTGGTTGTAGACACTCACGCCAAGAAGAAGTCCGTCATCGGGGAAGAGAGCGACGAACCTGAACTAGTCGACCCTCGAACAGAACGGACTGTGAAAGCTGTGACAGAGAAGATCACACAGCAATCACAAGTCTACGGTTCAACTACCACGATCTCAGTCCTTTACAAAAGGACAAAATTTATTTAGAGGTAAATAATAAGATTATTGTTTGTAATTCTTAACTTAAATAAAATATTTTCTGACGATGCTAACTTTAACGTGTTTTATTTTGTAATCTGTTAGACCGTATTATGGGCGTCTATACGGTCTCCGTTTGCTCTAAAAGGATATCGTCGAGGAAGCCACGATGGTATCCCCCGTGGTTCAAGAGAGTTGCACGCAAAAACGACGTATCGAGCATGTACATACCACGCTTCAGGTAACGCAATCAGAGCTTCGAAAAACTCAAGCAAAGATGTGTCACATGGAGAGCATTATCGAATCGCTAACCGGTCGAGCATATCAACCACCAGAACCGACAAAGGAAATAACACTGAGACAAGACCCGATAATCGACTCTGATACAACTCCTTCACAAGGTCTTGGTGATACGAACTTAGATGATTTGTAGTTTATGTTTTTAATTTGTATACTTTTTTAATTCTTTTTTAATTTTTTTTAGTTTTTTAATTTTTTTAAATTTTGGTTTATTTTTTCGTCAAGTTTTCAACGGATATCCGTTGATGTTTTTTAAACCTTTCAACGGGTATCCGTTGGAAACAAAAAAAATTTTGCCTTCTTGCAACGGATATCTGTTGACATTTTCCGCCATTTTGCCAACGGTAATCCGTTGAAAACGTTTAAATACCGCTTTTTTTCTTTTCAACGAACAGACAAAGGATATCCATTACAAAAGTCTAACAGATATCCATTAAACATTTGTAACGGGCGTCCATTGACATCGTCTAAAGGGAATCCGTTGCCAATTCCTAACGGATATATCCATTAGGAGTCCGTGGAAAACTTTCAACGGATTTATTTCGTTGCATTCTTATTGCAAATCGCAACGGATGTGGTTTTTCAACGATTGATTCCCAACGGCTCAGAATCCGTTGAAATCCGTTGGGATTGGTTGTTTCCGACAGAAAAGGGAATCCGTTGCAATCGCAAGCAGAACCCAAATAGAGATTAGCATTGCTACAGGAGATAACATCTCTTCATAGTCAATGTCTTCATGTTGACTATACCTCTTAGCAACAAGACAAGTTTTATAGCTCTCTACCTTCCCATCCGCTACAATCGTTTTTTCTTGTGAACCCAATTACAACCAATTGGTCTAGAGTTTGGTGAAGGTTCAACCAAAGTCCAAACTTTGTTTACCATCATTGACTGCATTTTGGATTTCATGATCATCCACCAAATCTCAAAGTCGTCACTCTACGTTTTTTCCTCAAAAATCAACAGTTCATCATCAACATGATTTCCCTCATTCTCTTGCACCAGTAGGTTCAACCTATCGAGAACGTGTAGACCTTCTGAGTGGAGCTTGTCTTGAAGGTCCAATCTCATCCGGATGTGTTTATTAAACATATTCCAAACGGGTTCCACAATTGGTCCTCCCACTTTAGCGCCTAAAGACGGAATACTCCTGTTAAATTTCAACACTTCCAAAAAATAATGCTCATGAGGCATCTCCTGCTCCTAATCTTGTATTGGTTCCTCAAATTCTTGAATATCATCAAGAATTATTTCATCACTATGATTTCTTTCACTAAGGAATTCCTTTCTAAAAAATTCACATCTCGAGCCACAAACACTTTGTGATATGAGGGGTGATAGAAATAATATCCCAACGTTTCCTTGGGATATCTTATAAAACGACTACAATCTTTAAACAAATGTCGGAAAATCTTATACTCTTATGTATTTCATGTCTAGCTTATGTCCTCTCCATATCTCATATAGAGTTTTAGAAACTACTTTCGTCGGAACTTTATTCATTAAACAGGCAGTAACTTCAAAAGGTTGACCCCACAAGTTGATCAAAAAATCAGTGAACCCCATCACGGATTATGCCATATCTAATAAAGTGTAATTTCCCTTTTTCAGAATCAACATTATGCTACAGCGTTCCAAGAGAAGTCTATTACAAAAAAAATCCTATTTTGTTGTAGATAATCAATAAATTTGGGACTTAAGTATTCCCCTTCATGGTTAGATCTTAATGATTTGACAACCTTTCCTGTTTGCTTCTCCACTTCACTCTAGAATCTTTTAAACATATCAAAATACTCACATTTATATTTCATAAGATACATAAACATATATTGTGATATATCACCAGTGAATGTGATGAAGTAGGAGTACCCTCCTCTTGTTTGAACCCTCATTGGACCACATACACCAGTATGCAGGAGTTCTAAGAGTTTTGTAGCTCGCTTTCCTTTTCTTGTAAAAAGAGACTTTGTCATTACCTCCTAGACATGATTCACAAGTTACGTATGATTCATAATCATATGGTCAGAGATATCCATCTCGATGCAACGAATTTCTCCATTTCTCCTCTATATGTTCGAGCCTACAATGCCAGAGGAAAGTATGATTCAAATGATAACCCTTTTCTATCTTTTGGCCTGAAACGTGCATGTTAATCAAATCAATTTTTGTGTCAGTAAAACTTAAACACGGTGTTGCAAATAACCATTCACAAATAATTCATCACTATGATAAATAGAGCAAATGTTATTCAAAAAAACCTTTTTAAATTCACATCTATCCAATATAGAAATAAAAATAAAGTTTGAAACAAATACGAAATATAATCAACATATTCTAATATAAGTGTCTTACCTATAGGCTTACAAAGAGAAATACCTCCTATAGCCAATGTTGTAATGCTTGTGTCATTCTTGACTTGAAGGTTGAAGTCTACTCTCCACAACCTCATCAATCCTGCAATATATTGTAGATGTAAAACTATTGTATGTATCTAATATTCACAATCAAATCATTAGAAGCAAGGGAAATCATGAAAATATTTTTCATGAGAGTCGTACTTGATTTTTTGCAATTAAGGGATGCAAGATACTCCTTGTAATTCCTCTTCCAGTGTCCATTCATCTTACAAAAGAAACACTCCTCATTGACATGGTTGTCCTTCCATCCTTTGTCTTGGGCTTGGTCGAACCACCTTGGCCGAGGACGACAAAAGAAATGATACTTTTTATCCAAGGGTTTGGTTGTTCGCCCATTAAAGAATAATCAACCCGTTTTCCGAGCATAGTTTAACGAAATCTTCTTCCTCGCTGCGGGTCAGCACCTCCAAAATAAACAGAGGACTTCATTCAAACCATCTTCCAAAGTACTAAATAATATATTGATCAAACGCTGCCCATCCACTCTATTGCTTTCTCGGGCATACGTTCGAGGGGATAGGGCTAAGCGGATCGCAAAAGGGTTTTTCATGAGACAAGAAATGAAAAATATTAATTTGAAATCTAAATGGTTTAAACCTTCAACGCAATCCCTATTTTTTAGACTCTTATTTTCCACATACGCATATAGGTCGTGACGCAGGTTGGGTTCTGTTTTCTCTTCCTTCGTTTGTAAGCTATTCGATCTTCAGGGAAATGCTCAGTGTCCGGGAGTGAATGCATGATAGCATTCTACACCAATTCCTTGCTAAACGTGGACCCAAGCTTCTCAAGTCATTTCACAGTATCCATTATCTTGAAAACATGAGGTTCAACAAGCGTGTTTGGAGCCATCTTGACCTTGAACAGAGTCTTGGACAGCTGAAACACTGTCTTGCTCTGGGCCCTATACAACTTTTTAAAATGTATGATTATGTCCATTGTTTCCATGTCCTGATGTTGACGCTGAAGTTCAGGACTCATGGATGCTAAAATGATGCAGTTGACGGTGATCAAAGCATCTACATATTTCACAAAGGTAGCCATCCCATCAGCTTCATCAATGATAGCCATGGTTGGCTTATAGATTATGTCGACAATTTTCTCGTACATGAGAACTAGATTAGGTTTTTGTACTGGTCAGAAAGTTGGTCCCCACCAACCCTTGGACTTCTAGTATCGATCGCAGTGATATAAAATATATTCTTCCTCACTCGTCGAGATGATCTATAAAACAGATAGAAAACGCAGTATGTGATAATATTTCTCATAATGCATAAGTCATTCAGATTCGGATTTCATCTAAATAACGCAGCCACTAATCAATGCTATTATATCATTAGATATATTATTTTTTATTAGTAGTTATCTTAACCCTTTTAATATGAATGAGCTCCCTAATAGTCAGGTCGCATCTCAAATATATTAAATCGTTTAATATGTAATCTCATAGTGACTCTACATCGCATAGTTCCCTGGATAGTCTAGAAACTTATAGGCCTGATTGATGAATCTCATTATACATCCAGTGCAACAAACTACATGTGCCAAATCTCAATTTATGTCTTTCCTTGTTGTCAGACCAAACCATACAAACAAGCTTATGACAAGTGTATCCATTTATGATGGGAAGTTCACTTGATTAAAATTTTTTTAACCGTTATAATTCAAGTATTAGTGATTATTTGTTGTTTTGATAAACTGTTCGGTCGAGCAGTCATACTGCTCTGCCGTTTTATTGGTCACAGAGCAAATGCTTGGCCAGGGCGGTCATATGCTCGGTACAAACAACCATCACCGGAGATATTTCTCAGGTCGAGAATCCCTTTACTCGGTCGGAGTAGTACTTTGCAATTTTGTTCAGCGGATTTGCTCGACCCGAGCATGCTTGGTCGAGCGCACCCTCCAGTAAAAATCGCTCAACCTGAATAACACTTTGCTCAAGCTCTTTCATTCTATACTTCTTTGAGTAAATTCACTCGATCCAAGTAGTCATGCAACTCGGTCGAGCAATTGTCTACCTCGAACCGCTCGACTCGAGCAACCTTTGCTCGGTCGAACATTATCGAACCTACAAATCCGCTCGGTTGGAGCAACATTTTTCTCGGTTAGTACTCATCAATCTCGGGCAAGCAATCTCACTTTGACGAAATGCTCACACGATTGCTCAGCTAAAATACAAATTTCTTACAAAGAGTTCGCTCGAACCGAGCCACCAATTGCTCGGTCAAGTACCTATACGTGACATCATGTTTGATCGACTGCGAAAACAGTTACAGAATGCTTGGTTGAACGTCGCTCAACAAACCTTATTTTTGTCCGAGAATTCGCTCGAATCGAGCGATCATGTTGCTAGGTCGAGTGTCGCACTCTACAATCGCGAATTTCGTGATTTTTAGCGAATTTCATCCAAAATTATCAAAATTCTAATTTACATATAACCAGACACTATGATGCCACTGTAGGGTTGTAGGATTTGACAGTTGAAGCATTTTTTTACAATCTGAATAGAGATCTAGTTTGTTTTCGTGATTTCGGTTTCGGTTGGTGTTCTTTTATAAAAATGAAGCAACCAATAGTTTGAATTACTAACCATTAGTAGTAGGATGATTCAAAACGTAGCGATGATAGTGTGTTGCATCCATAAGTTATTACATTGAAATTGGTTCCACTGTTCATCCTTTGATCGTGATAATCAAAAAGAAATCGTTTTTCTCTTTTGGGTCTCTATTCAGTCCGTTTCTAATTTTTTTAAATTGTTACTTGTTCTCGTAATTAGTGAATAGTTAAGATAATTATATGTCTTAATCTTATTTGAAATTGATTGATTTTTTATTAATTACTTTTAAGATTTTCGTTAATTGTACTTAGAGATATAAGTTTTATGACAAGTTCAGACGGGGTAACTTCAAAAATACCCTCCTAGGGCTAAAAGACTTCAAAAATACCCTTCCCGAAAAAACAATTTCGCTTCAAAAATACCCTTATAAATGCTAAAATTCCCAAAATACTCTCTGCGACCCTTCTACCCAGTTTGACCCTGCGGCCCAGTGACCCAGTACGACCCTGCGACCCAGCGACCCAGTCCGACCCACCGACCCAGTCCGACCCTGCGACCATGTCCGACCCAGCCGACCCTGCGACCCTGCGACCCTGTCCGACCCAGCCGACCCTGCGACCCAACGACCCTATCCGACCCTGCGACCCAGTCCGACCCTGTTCGACCCTGTGACCCAGTAAATCGCTGGAAACTGCCAGAAATCGCCGGAAACTGCCAGAAATCGCCGGAAAACGGTCAAAATCGCTGAAACTCACCTACAAATCGCCGGAAATTGCCAAAAATCACCGGAAAATCGCTAAAAACGCTGGAAATCACTGAAAATGACTGAAACATTGTTGGAAATCGCTCGAAAATTGCTGCAAACCGCTCAAAATAGAAGGAAATCACTCGAGAATGGAAAGAAATCACTCAAAAATTGAAGGAAATCGTTCGAAAATAGAAGGGAAACACTCGAAAATGAAAGGAAATAGCTCTCTACTTTGTTTCCCTCCTCTCAATTTTCGTTTTTCCTCTTCTCATATTTACCTTTCCCTCCTTTGTATGTGTTTTTCATTAAGGGTCCTCTTCTCATATTTTCCTTTCCCTCCTTTGTATGTATTTTTCATTAAGGGCACATATGTCTTTTCTCCAATTTTTTTTTTTCATCAGATTTAGGAGGGTAGTTTTGAAGTGTTTTAGCCCTAAGAGGGCATTTTTTATATTCTCCCAGTTCAGACAGAACTCTCAACGTTCAAGAAACGAACACAAATGTCTTTGGCTAGAAACACACGCATTGAGGCTACAATCTCTATGAGTTCGAGGAAGAGAACCTTGAGCTAAGAAATGACCCTACACATCAATGTCACAGTTCTTGCATGCCCACACGTAACCCCCCTTCACTTTTCATGGTGTACGCAACTATATCATAAATTCGATGCTCATACCTGGAATATAATTATTAAGCTCATGAGTTATCTGCACCTCGGATAAATGCAACCGAATTGCAAACACATACTCAAATTTGGATTTCCAGTTAGATACATATACTTCCTTGAAGATATCGATAAAAGAGTTCAAAAAATAAAAAAAAAGGTAACTCATCGGTACAACATATGTTGGTTATTATAGGTGTTGTGACATGGGGTGGTCGGGAGATGAAAATCGCGTATGTTTTGGATCCTCTTACGCATGTTTTTGTTAGGGTTTGATGGTTTATCTTATGAAGTCATTATTTGCATTGTATGTGTATGGGAAGATCCGTTGCATTCTATGGTTCATACATATCAAACTTATGCATTACATACTTTGTTTTCCCTTATGGAACTTATATTTTGCTTTCCAATGGATAAATAAACGTCCCTTTAAAGAACATATGTCTCAATTACAAGTGGTTTTTATGAAGTATTTTTGTTCCTTGTTGAGATCGGGACCTAACCAGGTGTAAAAGCTTAAATTGGTTTGAATTTTCAAATATGATTAAATTCTAACTGAATCCATCATCGGCTTGGAACTTGTAAAACCATCAAATTTTAAAAACAAAAGAATCGAACCCAATTTAATTAGTTCCCGAAGGACTTAAAAACATTTATATAGTTTAGTTGGATTTGTGAATATACACCAACAGGATAATGCCATGAAAGAAGATGCAACGAAGACTATTATAGAAACTAGAGGATTAAATACGGCTGAAACAATGGAAGCTCAAGCTAGTTCCGGTGAGGTGATGACAGAGAAATTGAAGGAGAGATATTCTTCATCAGCAGGTGGAGACACTGGCACAAGATGACAAAAGAACTCTGCAACAACCTATTGCTGAGCTGGCAGAATGGAGAATCCAAAGATCTAACCGATTTGCATTATTAGCTTATTCTTAACGTCTGTACTTCTATATAAGTGTAAACAAGTACTATGTGGCATTCAGAAAAATCAAATGAAAATATTCTTTTCAAGTTACTCTGTTTTTCTTTTAATTCCCCTGCGTTTCTGGGTTCTTTTCCAGTTCTCTTTCACAATCATTTTAAATCTTCAAATTCTTTTGATGGTATCAGAGCTGTAATTTAGGGAATTATGTTTTCTGGTTTTAAACAATGGAGGACAAGGAGTTTCCATTTCCTATCCACATTAATATTTCAAATTTTGTTTCACTTAAACTATCATATACAAATTATCTGAAGTGGAAATCACAAATCGAATCATTGCTGAAAAGCCAGCTTCTCATAGGCTTTGTTGATGGATCCATTCTCAAACCCAGTGAGACTGTGGTCTGTCAACAAAATGATGTTTAGAATGTGATTCCAAATCCACGATACAAAGCTTGGTATAAAACTGATCAGCTTGTAAAATCCTAGATTTGTGGAACACTTACTGAAGAAGTTTTTGGATTAGTCATTGGAGTTGAAACATCTCGTGAGGTATGGATTGCCTTAGCTCAAAACTTCAATGTTGTGTTTGTGTCTCGTGAGTATGACCTGATGGCATCTCTACAAAGTCTCACACAAGATGATAAGACAATTTCAAAATATCTCAGTCAGTTTAAATCGATTTGTGATCATTTAAACTCTATCAGTAAACCTGTATCTGAATCTATGAAGATATTCAGACTACTTCAAGGGTTAGGTAAAGAGTTTGAAGCATTTAGTACTGTTATACACACTAATATGCATAAGCCACCCTATCCTACGTTTGATGAAGTAGTCTCTCAGCTTACAAGTCTTTCTTTGAACACTAAATTTCAAAGATCATTAACCATTAGTCCTCATGTAGAATTTACTTCACAATTTGGTATAAGCAGAGGAAATGTGTATCAAAACTTGAGAGGAAATGGTAGATTTAA
This sequence comes from Gynandropsis gynandra, assembly GCA_036759665.1. Taxonomy (NCBI): domain Eukaryota; kingdom Viridiplantae; phylum Streptophyta; class Magnoliopsida; order Brassicales; family Cleomaceae; genus Gynandropsis; species Gynandropsis gynandra. The sequence goes on from CM071863.1 coordinate 13,153,536, forward strand.
TGGTAACACCAGAGGAAGAGGTGGCTATACATCCAGAGGATGAGGATTTCCACAACAAAATTACACTCAGCCAAGAAATCATCAAATTACTAATAGAAATACACCGAGACCTATCTGCCAGATTTGTGGAAAAACTGGTCATAATGCTCTAAGATGCTAGCATAGGTTTGATAATTCTTTTCAGGCTCCTGAGGTCCCTCAAGCACTCATAGCAATAGGCAACACTGGAGGGGAATGGTATCCAGATTCTGGTGCCTCGTCACACATGAGAAATTCAGCCAATGGTCTGCATAATGTGCAACAATACAGGGGAAATGATTCAGTGATGATAAGAGATGGAGCATTTCTTCCAATCACCAAAGTTGGTTCAGCTTCAGTAGACACTACTTTAGGTAAACTGATCCTAAATGAGATTCTGGTAGTTCCATCCCTTGAGACACAATTGTTGTATGTTTCACAACTTACATCAGATTATCCTTGCATCTTTGTGTTTGATAACCGTGGTGTCAGAGAATTATAGCATAGGAAGGAAACACAAGGGAATTTATATGATGGATAATCTACCATCTAAAGGAATACATCAGTCCTTCTTCTCTGTTAGACACAAATTAGCATCAGAGGAGGTCTGGCATCAGAGATTAGGTCATCCTAATCCTCAAGTAATTCAACATCTCAGTACAAGAAATGCTATCAGTTTAAAAAATAGAAGTTCTAAGCTGTGTTCTTCCTGCCAGCTTGGAAAAGTTTCTAAACTACCGTTTTTTAGATTAACTGAAAGAGTAGTTAGACCCTTGGAGTGTGTACATTATGACCTCTGGGGACTTGCTCCAATTACATCTAATCAGTCATTTTGGTACTATGTGGTTTTCGTTGATCAGTTTTCAAGATTTAGTTGGTTTTACCCTTTGGAAAGGAAGTCAGAAAATTTATTCAATCTTCTTGATGTTTTAAAGATTGGTAAAAAACAATTAAACCAGAAGATAGCAATATTTCAGTGTGATGGAGGTGATGAATTTACAAGTAAAATTTTTATGAATCATCTAGCAACATGTGGGATTAAAATTCAGATGTCATGCCCCTATACTCCTCAGCAGAATGGTTTGGCAAAAAAAATATAGACATATTGTTAAACTTGGTCTAAAAATGATATTTCAATCTAAAGTACCTCTGACAAACTAGGTTGAAGCATTTTTTACAGCCAATTTTCTGATCAATCTGTTACCTACAGCTGCTCTTGATGGCAATGCTACTCCATTTACAGTTTTGAATGGATATGGACCTGATTATTCATCACTTCGTGTGTTTGGATGTTCTTGTTTTCCAAATCTCAGACCATATACCGTGACAAGATGGAACCTAGGTCATTACATTGTGTGTTTCTTGGGTAGAATGAAAAATACAAAGGATACAGATGCTTGTATCCACCAACAAGTAAGGTCTATATCACTAGACATGCATTTTTTTATGAGCAACATTTTCCATTCCAAGATATATATTCTGCCTTGTGTTCTAACTACTTTATAGATCTGTTAAAAGCTTGGCAGCAAGGTTCCAAATATGAGTCTCCTAAATCAGCTTCATGTGTTGTTCAAGGTTCAGCTTCATTCCAATTACCTCATTTGGTTACAACTGTTTCTCAAGTACCCATTTCACAGTCTGCATCAACAATTACCTCAGCTAGCGTTTTTTATTCTGAGGGAACAGTGCCTATACCTATCTCAAACTCAGTTCATCCAATGATTACAAGAGGACGTGTTGGGATAGTTAAACCCAATCCAATGTATACACTCAATATTTCTATAACTTGTATTCCTTTAGAACCCAAATAAATAAAATCTGCTCTTAAACATTCTGGCTGGAGTTCAGCAATGGATGAAGAAATAAAGGCTTTACAGAAAAACAAAACTTGGGTACTGGATCCAATGTCACCAAAAATGAATGTACTAGGTTGTAAATGGGTTTACAAAACAAAATTAAAAGCTGATGGATCATTAGAAAGACTTAAAGCAAGACTGGTTGCCAAGGGCTTCCATCAAGCAGATTGAGTTGATTATACAGAAACTTATAGTCATCTGGTGAAGACAGCCACTATTCGAATTGTTCTTTCTGTTGCTCTCACCTGTAATTAGCAGATTTGTCAGCTTGATGTCAACAATGCTTTCCTTCATGGGGAGCTTCAAGAAATTGTGTATAAGTAGCAACCTCCAGGATATGAGGACACTAAATATCCAGATCATGTGTGCTTATTGAAGAAATCAATCTATGGGCTGAAACAGGCACCTCGTGCCTGGTTCAACAAATTCAGTTCTTTTTTGCTGGAATTTGGATTTTTATGCAGCAGTTCAGATCCATCCTTGTTCATTTATAAACATGGTGCAGACACTATCGTTCTTTTACTGTATGTGGATGATATAATACTTACAGGCAGTTCAACTTCTTTGTTACAACAGCTATATGCACAGCTCAGTTCTAGATTTTCAATGAAGAACCTTGGGAGACTTCATTATTTTCTGGGAGTGCACACAGTGTTTCAGCCTGATGGATTGTTCTTGAATCAATCTCAGTATGCTCAAGAACTGCTTGGCAAGGCAAGTATGCAGGACCGCAAACCTCTACCTACACCATTACCTTTATATACTCAGAAGTATGCAGATCCCACGGAGTATCGAAGTCTACTTGGAGCACTTCAATACTTGACACTTACACGTCCTGACCTAAGCTATGCAGTAAACTTTCTCTGTCAGAAAATGCATAATCCAACTTATGCAGATTTCAGACTCTTAAAACGGGTTCTCAGGTATCTCAAAGGCTCTTTATATCGTGGATTGTTTCTGCATTCAAATAGTATGCTGGATCTTCATTCTTACAGCGATAGTGATTGGGGAGGATGCGAAGATACTAAAAGATCAACCACAGTTTTTTGTACATTTCTCGGGTCTAATCTCATTTCTTGGTTAGCCAAAAGGCAGCCAACTGTCCCTAGGTCATCCATTGAGGCGGAATATCGAGCCATGGCCAGTTTTGGTGCTGAATTAACCTGGATTTCATTTGTTCTTCGAGATATTGGTATTCCTCAACTCTCTCCTGCTATAATTCATTGTGATAATTTTTCAGCGGTATATCTATCAGTCAATCCAGGATTCCATAACCGTAGCAAGCATATTAAGCTTGACTATCACTTTATTCAGGAGAAGGTGGCACTTGGATCGATTATTACGAAGCATGCATCATCGGAGTCTCAACTTGCTGATCTGTTTACGAAACCATTACCAAAACAGAGGTTTCAGAGATTGTGTATCAAACTTGGTCTTGGGGTTCTACCCACTCCAAGTTTGAGGGGGACTGTGAATGTACAACAACAGGATAATACCATGGAAAAAGATGCAACGAAGGCAATTTCAGAAACCAGAGGATTAAATACAGCTGAAACAATGGAAGCTCAAGCTAGTTCTGGTGAGATGATGACAGAGAAATTGAAGGAGAGATATTCTTCATCAGCAGATGGAGACACAAGATGACAAAAGAACTTTGCAACAATCTATTGTTGAGCTGACGGAATGGAGAATCCAGATTTGCATTATTAGCTCATTCTTAACTTTTGTACTTCTATATAAGCAAGTGTAAACAAGTATTCTATGGCATTCAGAAAAATCAAATGAAAATATTCTTTTCAGGTTGCACTGTTTTTCTTTTAATTCCCCTGTGTTTCAGGGTTCTTTTCCGGTTCTCTTTACAACATTTTAGAGCTTCAAATTCTTTTGTGGGTTAGGTTCAAGTTGAAAATTGATCTTTTTCATTATTAATATTATATGGTACCACTTTTTGATAGGTAAATTGAAATACATAAAGCTACAACCAACGAAATTGATGTTTATTTTAATATACTTTGAGGAGCACAGCTGTTATAGGGCGTGACATTATAACCAATGTGTGTCATGTCTATCAGTCATACCATCAATAATTATTTCTTAATTAATATGAAATCATTAGTCTCATCAAACTTGAATTAATATTTTTACGTATCTACACTAAATAAAACTTAACATTCGAATTGTTTTTATATGATTCAAATCGAATAAATTTAGTTTTGATTTTATTGTGTAAATTAAGCTCCACCTTATAGAGAGTAGATTGGGTTATAAGGTTAAATATACGAGAGCTTGTTGCTCTCTCAACACATATGTATTCATTCA
>CM071863.1:13169462-13213707 GCA_036759665.1 Gynandropsis gynandra
CAAGGGTCGCAGAGGGACAAGGGTCGCAGGGGTCCAAGGGTCACAGAGGAACAAGGGTCGCAGAAGGACAATGGTCGCAGGGGTCCAAGGGTCGCAGAGGGACAAGGGTCGAAGAGGGACAAGGGTCGCAGGGGTAAACTGGGTCGCTGGGTCGAACTGGGTCGTAAGGTCGCAGGGGTATTTTGGGAATATCAACATTTATACGGGTACTTTTGAAGTTAAAAAATTTTTCTTTTTCGGGAAGGGTATTTTTGAAGTGTTTTAGCCCTACGAGGGTATTTTTAAAGTTACCCCATCTAGAATTCATAGATAATTTATAAACTCTTGACGAGTTTTATAATATTTGATTTGTTGATATTCATGTATAATGTGATTTGTTTATACAATTATTAGTTTGATCGTGAAATCGTTGTATTTGTGTTTACGATAGTATCGTTTTGTTTCATTTTTTGATTGGTGGAATCATTGCATTTTATAATTATTGCGAGTTGTTACGATTTAGAGTGAATAATAAAAAATTATCGTTTTATATCAATTAACAAATCTTGTAAATTTTTCAAAATATTTGCTTCTATATATATATACACATGAATATATACACATATTATATACACACGAACATATATTATAAAAACATATATATACATCTATATGTATATATATGTGTTTATATGTATATGTATATACAATTAAATATATATACATATATATGTATATTGTGTTTATAAATATGTGTGTATATTTCTACTTTTTGTTAATGTGTATATATGTATGTATATACATGTGTATATCTTTATATATATCTACACTAGATATTACCCGATATTACCCGTACATAACACGAATTTTTAAAATTATTAAAATTGAAATTAATAAATAGTTTAAATATAATATAATATGTAACGGGATTTTAAAATTATTAATAAATAGTTTAAATATAAATATCCTCCAAGGGAGAAGCATCAACTATAGGCACTGACGGCAGGGGATGAGTTTCCCCATTCGACTGCAATTGTTTGTCATGTGAAACCTTGTTTGATACATGTCTATCCTTAACCACCTGTTTGTCTGCTCTCATGCCAAGATCATTTTTCCGGGGAGGCTTGCTAACTATGCGGGATCTCGTCGAATGCCCCTTTGATGGAAAAGACTACAGCAAGGTGGCAACCATTCGTATAGAACATCTATCGCAATCTCCTCCCCAGACTCATATCCCAAAACCAACTTCTTTGGAGGATCAACCTTCAAAATCACCTCAACGTAAATCCGTGCTATGTGAAGGTTTTCTTTGGAATCAGTTGCTAGGTACAAATAGAGAGGCTCACCAACACATGAAGCTATTCGACTTAATAATTGAGGAAAAATATATAAAACAAACTATAATGAAAAATCAACAAACAATTATTTGTTAATAATAATGGTAATAATAATAACCACCAAATAACAAAATTTACTAACTACAAAACTTTTTATAGTATATACATGAAATTTTCTATATTCAAAAAATTTTCTTAGTAAAAAAAATTCGAATGTTTTTATATTGTCCATTGTTAGAATTTTGACTTCAGATTCACTTTTAACTCTTGATAAAACAACGTACAATTGACAGTTGGTCTAATGACTTATATGAATCAAGGTTAAAAACCAAATTAAAATTGAAAATATTGCAACATTCTCCTTCTTTAATTAGATACTTGAATTTTGGAATATCATGAGCTTTTATATATACTTGAATTCTGTTATCATGAAAAAAAATAGTAGTATAATTAAGGAAAAAACTTTAAAATTCAAAAAACCAAACTAAGAAGTTGTATACAATTCATATACCTTTTCATCCATAATTCAAAAATAAAAAATAATTAATTAAAAAATATATAAAAAGAAACAAATAGATTTAATAATTATTTAATACTTACAGAAATTTTAATTTACAAAGTTTAGTGGTAAATTTATTTTCTCTAGTTGAATAACGTAATTTTGTTTACAATACCGTAATTTTGTTTGCAATACCGTAATTTTGATTGCAATACCGTAATTTTATAAAAGAATAAATAAATATGAGTTATTGAATAATTCGGAAGTTATTATAAATTATAAATTAATCGATTTTAAAATAATATTTTAAAATATTTTAAAACAATTAAATAAATTTTTAAAAAAATAAATTTATTTATAAAAAGGAGAAGTTATTATTTTGTGGAAGTTAAACTAATTATATATTTATTATTATAGTGTAAAAAAATTAAAATCTAATTTAATTTAAAAAGTCCTTTGAAATAAATTTAAATGATTTTATTTTAAACATATTTTATTAAAAAATTTAAATTAATTTTCGCATTCAAAATATATAATATAAATATTAAAAAATTATTTATATTTTGTTTGAAAAACATTAAATAATTATTAATTTAACATTTTTGTTTAAAATGATTTCTATGTATTTTTAAAATAAATTAAATTATTTTCATTTGAAATTTTTTAAAAGTAATTATATTTTCTAAAAAATAACAAATAATTTTTAAGATTTCAGAATATTTTTTATATAGTTTATAGTTACTACGCATGTAAAAACTAAAAAATTTAAATTTTATGTAGATAATTTTTGAAATAAATTGTTTGAATAAAAACTAATTTCAAATGGTTGGTCTGATGACTTATATAAAAAAAGATTAATAACCAAATTAAAATTGAAAATACAGTAACATTCTGTTATCATGAAAAAAATATTTGTATAATTAAAGAAAAAACTTTAAAATTCAAAAAACCAAACTAAGAAATTATATACAATTTATATTACTTTTTCATCCATAATTCTAAAATAAAAAATAATTAGTTAAAAAAATATAAATAAAAAAACAAATAGAATTAATAATTACTTAAATACTTACAAAAATTTTTAATTTGTTTATCTTCTCTGGTTGAATTCCGCAATTTTGATTGCACAATACCGTAATTTTATTTTCTTTGATTGAAATATATTAATGAATATGTGAAGATATATAAAGGAATAAATAAATAGCAGTTATTGAATTTTGAATAAAAATTAATTTTTTAAAATAAAAGTCGGAAGTTATAAAATTATAAAATAAAATGATTTTAAAATATTATTTTTAAATATTTTATAACAATTAAATAAATTTTTGAAAAAAATATAATTATTTATAAAAATAGAAAGTTATTATTTTGTGGAAGTTAAACTAATTAATAATTAATTATATATTTATTATTAGAATGTAAAAAAATTAAATAATCTAATTTAGTTTAAATAATTTTTTGAAATAAATTTAACTGATTTTATTTTTAAACGGATTTTTATTAAAAAATTAAATTAATTTTTTCATTAAAAAATAATATATATTTTAAAAATTATTTATATTTTGTTTTGAAACACATTCAAGAATTATTTATTTGACATTTTCATTTGAAATTTTTCTAAAGTTGTTATATTTTTTGAAAAATAATATAAAAGGTTAATAATATTTTGTAAATAATAAATAATTTTTAAGATATTAGAATTTTCTTAAATAGTTTATATTTACTACTCACGTAAAAACTAAAAAACTGAAGTGTTATGTAGATAATTTTTGAAATAAAATTAAATGCTTTTATAATTATATTTCTAATTATTTATAATAATTGAATTAAATTAAATTAAATTAAATTAAATTAAAATATGGATTAGATTATTTTAATTAATTATTATTTTTGGATAGATCGAAAATTATATTAAATTTTAAATGCTTTATATTTTATTTAAAAATGAATTAAACATTATTTGAAATGAACTAAATGTTTAATTATTTTATATTTGGATGTAAAAAGTATCATATTAAAATTTTTTGTTTGAATCTATTTATATTTTTAATTTTTAATTTTTTAATAATATAGTTTTTTTTAAAGTATAATTAAAAATTTAAAATTTTAAAAAACTAAAAATTAGTTTTCTAATTTTTCTCTCTCTGGTTTTTGTTTTAGTAATATTAAGATGTGAATATGTATATATTATTATGTATATTCATGTATATATATGTATATAGGTGTGTGTAAATGTATTTTTGTGGTTGAAAATATGTATATATATACATATACGTGCATAATCTAACTTTTTATGAATGTGTATATATATATATGACAAATGTATGTGTATAAATGCATATATGATTGCATGTGTATTTGTATGTCTATCTATGTGTATATATGCATATATATACATACATGTTTGTATATTTCTATACATATATACATGTGTATGCGAATATGAATATATACATATATTTTATATGTATATGCATATATATATCATAAATATATATTAATATACATGCATATATATATGATTTTTTGTTGATTATATAGGTTTAGAGGTATTTTTGTCATTGGATCAAACCGCCCACTAAACGCAATCGCAATCACATTTTTTCTCATGTTTTAGAAGTTCACGATTGGTAGCGTTTACGGGCGATTGCAACTCCACCAATTGCTTTTCATCTCTCCCGCAATCGCTAGAAAACATAAATGATACGTTCATGATTAACCATGTATACCCATTACAACTAATAAGATTCATTACGATTAATTAGGGATGCTAAATGAGTTCCAGATCCACATACTAGTTCAAAAAAATTTTGCGTAGAGATGTTAAGTGGATCATCAACTTTGATCCAATCCATATAAGTACGAACTAATTTCAATATTTAATTCAAATTAAAAATGGAGTTATCATATTAAAAAAATGGGCTCATAAACTACACCAAAATCTTAATCGACCCTATGGTTAGAGTTCAGTCCACCATCCAGATCTAAAAATATTGTATATATAATAAAAATAAAATAAAATTATAATCGTGTCTTTTCTTATTCACATTTGTCCTATGTTGGTGTTCGCGCTCCCTCTCCTTAACTCTAGCTTTGACATTCTGAACTTTTGAGTTTCGTCTGCCGCCCGTCTTCGTTTATCATCTCGTCTTTGGTTCGTCATCTCGTATATCTTCGTGGTTTGGTCTTATCCATCGTCTTGGTCTTATCTGTCGTCTTCGTCTTTGATCGTGATCTTCATCCTCATCCGGTGTCTTCGTATTTATATGTGGTCCATCGTCTCCATCCTCATCCGACATCTGTATTAGCTCATATATCCATATCTCTATCGTGATTCACACACTCACACTCACCGTTTCTATTCGCTCGCTCCTTCTGTTCGATCGTTCGCTCTTTCTCTGATCGATCAAATGTTCAATATATTTTATTTTAATTAAAAAAATGTTAATTTAAATTTTCAATATTTAAAAAATTAAAAAAAATTCGGAAGGAAAATGTTTTCCGAAAATTGAACAAAAATGAAAAAATTTAAAATTAAAAAAAAAATTAAAAACTTCTCATTAGTCGTCGGCGTCACCTCCTCCTCCTCCGCATTGTCGTTGCCTCCTCCTCCATCACTGACATCGCCGCCTCCTCCTCCACCGTCGTTGTCGCCTCCTCCAAAAAAAATTTTCTTTTTCTTTTTCTTTTTTTTAAAATCCAGATGGAAATTGTTGTCCCTATGGAAAGATTATTTTCCCCAAAAAAAATATTTTTCTATAAAAAATTATTTTTTGTAAAAACATTTCGGAGGCATTCTGTCCCTAATTTCGGACGGATTTTTTGGGCAGTCGAGAAATTTTTTTCAAAGAAAAAATCAATAATAAAAACGATTAAAAATAAAAGAAAATAATAAAAAAAAGGTTATAGAATTTCTCCCTAATTCTTTCAGAAATTAGGGAAGGACTGATAATAGTCCTTAATATGTCTCAAAATAGAGACTGAATGAAGTTTTTTTGCAAATTACGGATGGATTAAAATACGTCCGGAGTTTAGGGACGGACCAAAATTTCCTTCTGAAAATTCCTTCCATAAATTAAAAATATCTAGAAGTGTTTGTTAAAAATTTTATTTTCATAAATTATCGTTTTATCTATTGATATATTAGGATAAGAATTTGATTATTATATCATATGCTTTTAATATATATCACGAATTTTATTTTCATAAATTATTGTTTTGAATATTAAAATATTAATTATAATATTTAATGTTATAAATATATCTATTACAAATGCTAAATGGTAAAAATATATATACAAAATTTTAAATAAACACGTTTAATCTGTTTAACCGACCTGTATAATTCATTATTAAATGGGTCAGTTTGAACTCAACTCAATTATTTTATAAAGGTCATTCTATTTTCATGGGTTGGGTACAACCCAACCCATTAACATCTCTACTCCTGGGATAAAATGTAATTTCGTAAAACAATGATTGAACAAGATTGATGTAAGCACTTTCAAGTACAAATTAGAACATGTAAAGATGAATATGTCTTTGCTTTTAAAAGAATTTCAAAGCAAGTTCGATTTCTTTTAAAATGACGTTAACATTGCATGTTCTTCTTAACTCGTTATTGCAAGCCAACAAAGCCAACATTTGTACATTTTGAAGTAAATTTTCTAATTTGTTTGTATTTTAAATTTAATATTTATATTTTCAATATGATTTTCTTGATGTGGAGTTATTATTATTATTATATAATTTGTATGAATTTGATAATATTTCTGAGATGAAAGAAGAAGAACTTGGATTAAGAGAAATTAAGAATTTTAGATTTTACTTATTTGGATATCTTGAGCTATATGCATCCAAGTTAAAAACCTCAACCAACTCCGCAAGTGCACGACACGTGTGTAGTATAATATAGGTATCGATCTCACAGGGACTATGCACCACAAATCAAATCTAAATAGTCTAGAACGATTAAGCAAATGATAGTTGAAGAGATATAATAAATTAAGCAAATATAAACGAGAGCTCTAGAAATTAGACAAACGCTCTAAGGAACCGGTTTCACCACTAGGTAATCCAAGAATCACACTTCAATTACTAACAGTCATGCATACTCCACAACACTTTAAAGGCGAATGATCCTAATATGTCTAAAACCCTCTTTCAAGACGAAGAAGACATGCATAAACAAGCAAACCCCATATTTTCGTGGTTGATCTACAAATTTATACCATAAGCTCTATGATTCGTTCGTATTAACCCTCAATGGGAATTGCTCTACTTTCGTGACCCAATTCCAATTGTTCTAAACCTATTTATCCGGGATTGTGATTAACCTCTCAGTCCATCTCTCAAAACCCTGTCACATACATATACTTGATCAAGGTAAACATACCACATGAAGAACACCGATGAAGAATTAAAATAGCAAACCGAGCATTGCATTTCTTGTTAATAATATTTTCGTGGATTTAAGGATCCCCTAGGATTAATCCCATCTCCTAGAACAATGCAACTACTCATTCATGAAATATATAACAAACATCATATAAGAGATAGAAAACATGAGAGGAAACAAAGAAAAGAGAGCAAATAACCGGGAAGTTGGGATTCGGACCCGTCTTTGAGTTCTCCTACGTTGATCCAAGCGTTGTAGCTCTCTCTAACAGACAAGAACTATTGAATTCAAAAATTTCAAATGTATTTCACTCCAAACTTGTGTGTTTTACAAATAAGGTTTGGAGCTCCTTATATAGGAAAGTCTCCATACCTTGAAAGAAATAAAATACATTGTTAAAATGACTTAATGCTCCACTACCCATACTTTGTGCCCATACTATGGTGCCCATGCTTGGTTCTCATAATTTGATGCATGTACTTGGTTCCCACGCTTGGTGTCCATGTTTTGATATGTCCATTCTTGGTTCCCATGCTTGGTGCCCATATTTTGGTACTCCACTATCCATAGTTTGTGTCCATACGTTGATGCCCATGTTTGGTGCCCATATTTTGATCATATTTGGTTCCCATGCTTGGTGCCCATACTTTGATGTCCATTTAAGGTGTGGGTCATTTTGGACATTATGGAGATATTTTTTAGAGTGGTCTTATATTGGTCAATGGAAAAATTATGGAAGAAATTAGGTAAAATGGTCTTGTTTGTCATTCGCTTCTTCGTTGTTTCTCATCTCGTGTTATCCCAATTCTCATTTATTAAATCCTTCATACACAACAACAAAAGAAACAAGTAAAAATAAAATATAATTACACCTAAACGTCACAACGGTCATCAAAATCGGTCATAATATGGCTCATAAATTGTGTACGAAATGTAGTGATCGGCTATTGAAATGATAATTGACATCGATACCGTTAGTTAGTGTATAGACTTGTGATGTGCTAAGTATTATTATATTTATTGTTGCTTTTGATTCATCTTTTTAATATTGGTTCCGGATTTTAAACAAGTATATAAATCGACTTCTCCCTAAAAATAAGCAAGTTTTACTTTGTTCTCTTTCTTGGATTCATGATTTTAAAGATAACAAAGAAGATAATATAATTTTGATTTATATATCTTTGTTTATATTTTTTTATTATATTATATATTTTTGTTTTGTTTGTAGTCATCAATAAAGAAGAACACAATGATTGAAAACAATGACAACATGTTATTTTTATTTGGAATTTCAGACTTTTATTTAGATTATCTTTTTTTATAAATTATTTCAAATTTTAAAGTTTTAAAGTATTTAGATATTTTTATTTGAATTTTAGATATTATTTGGATTATTTATAAATTTAATCATTTTTATTATGTATTTATCAAATGATTATAAAAAATTCAACACACGAATCAATCCACATAACTCATAAGTTTTGATAGGTCGAACTCGTTCGAAAAAATTCCAACCCATAAAAAGTATGAGTTGGACTGGACTAAACTAACAATAACTGTATGTCATTATGAGCTTGGTTAAACCAACTCAGTTAACAACTCTAACATGCACGTCAAATAACATATTTTTATACGTTCAGTTATATTTTATTAATGTCATACTAAAAATAATAATTAAAATACTAATATGTTTTCAAAATTTAAGTATTATTTTACATTTATTTTGAATTTTTATTGTTTTTATGATATTATTTTATTTTTATGCTATTTTTCGAAAGATATAATCTAATTTTTAATGCTATAAAATTAAAAGCGGAATTGTATCTCACGTACTAGCCCATATAATTTATGGGTTCTTATAGTTTCGGTTGGATTAAAATTTTTTAATCAATATAAAATATGGATTAGATTGAACTAGAATAAAATAACATAACTCATTATGAAATCCAGACGAAAAAAACCAAATTAAACCAAATATAATTTAGATGACAACATAAAATATAAAAAATCAAATTGTCAATATACCTCTACACTCTTTTTATTCTTTTTCTTATTCAACTACCTCCTTCCAAATGTATTTACCGCGTAATCTTACAATTCCAAATCGATTCTTTCGAGGAATTACCATATCTTTTAAAGGTATTTCGATATTCTAAACAAATAATAATTAAAACAATCAATATCACACTGATACGAACAAATATGATTTATATGACGAATATATGTAATATGATCAACTATAACCTAATATAGCTCATCATACCCAAGATGGTTAATATAACCAATATGTTCAATATACACAATAAGACCAATATACCAAATGTGACCAAATATGATCACTACACACGACGATCATATTTGATCATATTTAGATGGACATATTTGCTCACGAAAAATTAGTTAAAAATGATCACTTGAGTTTTTAAACCATCACTGACATTTTTAACAATCTTTTTGCTATTGATTTTTTTACGTTTAGAGTTTTATAAAAAAATATTTTATTTAAAAATTGTATTTTTTTATCATTACGTATAACATATTATGTATATGAATTTCTAAATTTGTAAATGCAACTATTCAACCCATTATGACCCAAATACCACCAGATATTATCTAATAGTGTTCAAACGACTTATTACGGGCAAATATAACCAACTATTATTACGACTTTACTAACGACCAAATATGATATAATATTCTTGAGACACCTCATTATAACCAAATGAGAATAATATAACTATGATTGAACATTATTCATGATTATCTATTTCATTTATATATTTCATAATAATAGAAATACATGTCCTACCGAAACAATATTTGAGACTTTACACTATAAATATGACATAATGTACCTAAATATTTTCTACAATCTATTTTATTCAAAAATCCATAAATCTCCGACATAAAATTCTTCTTTTTTTCAAATAACTAAGATCTTAAAATATATGTTATGAACTTTGGACTCATATATATGGTATTAGACAATCCTAAACTCTTGAGCTAGTTTTGGGGATTAATTAGGCTCGAGCCCATATTTGATATGATATCAGAACCAAGTTCATCCCGATTTGAATATACTGATGTTGGACCTCCGATTGCGATGTATACGTTCTAGGATCGAGTTTGGATGCAAAGGGAAGTGTTATGATAAGTTGTCTCACATCGATTAGGATATGAACTTTGAACTCCTTTATATGGTATTGGATAATCCTAAACTCTTAGTTGGCTTTTGGTATTAGTTAGGCTTAAACTCATATTTGACAGCATATTATGTTACATAAATCAAATTCATATCACGATGGAAGGGTTCGATTATAGCCCGACGTGCTGCTTTTTTTGTCTTTGATTTTCGGCTATAGAAATTCCTAAAAATGGATATATTTACATTTGAGGATTATGATTTTAGGTCTGATTTCGATGTAGATGGGTGAGTAACGATGGACAGTCAGTTTTCTCACTTTATTAGTCGATATTTGTTTTTTCATCGGTTGTTGTTAGTTCAAAGTGAACAAAATTAATTCATCTTTTTACCATTTTCTGCATGTATTGTTGGGTTGCTAAATCGGGTGCAGAAGCGTGTTTTACAACCCACTTATTCAATCTAGTCATGTTCGAGAATAGTTTTATCGGTTTCAACGAAGAACAAAATTAGGAACGATTCCATATTATATTTTTCGTTGAATATGATGATGAACGGATGTTAGACTTGATTGTGCAAGTCCTCTAGCAGTATCCACGCCGAGATCGGGATCTACTATCAACTTTGGTGCGGATTCTGTGACGAACGAAACTGGTTTCGTTCTTCATTTTCTCTGAGAGTTTCTAGGATTTTGATTTACGTGAAAGTGAAATCTGTATTGAAAAATTGTTTTATATATATATATATATATATATATATATATCTTATTGAATTTTTCAATAATTACACTTTGACCCGTGACTATCTTAATATTATATAAAAGGCATTAAACTTTTATGTATCTCCCATACAGCACATGTTTTTTTCAACTTTTTTAAGCTAATGTTAATTTTGTCTTTTACTTTTTTTTCTTATAAAAAAGGATCACCAAAGTGAATTCTCCCCTCGAAGTCCCATGTAGCAAAGACGGGGGATCCTTGATATATCCCCTATTTAAGATTGTTTATATGCATTAAATCCTCGAAATGAAAGAATCTGTCATTAGACGGTTCAATAAATCCTCAAAACTTTGAAAGAATTAATCTCGCATCGAAATAGATCCATATATAGTAAAACCACATATCGTGACTAAGGCGGTGAAGAAAAATTACAAATACGATGTCTTTGCGAATCGATACTAAAAGCCACATCAGGTAAGAGTCATTAATGTTATCTTCAAAAGGTCATCCAAAAAGCTCTATTAGAGGAGCAATACAAAAGGAGATGCGAGTCGCAAATTCCAATTGCGGTAAATCATATACTCTTCCACCAAATTATTTTATCAAAACAGATTAGAGTAAGTTTCCATATGATTTTGGAGTAAAAGTTTAATGGGAAGATAAAATTTTGTTTCCAAACTTAGAAATCGTCCTCAAAAGGGATGAATGTAAGGAATCTCACTCGACAAAATTTTACTAATACAATTCACTCTTAGTCCAACAAGAATCAAAGATATATTATTGGGTATTATGTGATAATAACGTTTCCCGAAATATGTTCGAATTTTAATATGTTTTAAATAAATAGACCGGATTTTGTAAATTTTGTACAAACAAATTATTTTGGTTGGTGAAATGATAGTGTTGACCTTGTAATATCACTGCGTATTCTAAAAATAGAAAAAATATAGTTATTTTTTATAAGTAAAATTTTCTACTTATGATAAAGAAATAATAGCTATATATGTATGAAATTTTCAGAAAATATAATTCACGGGTCAGAAAAAAGGTGATCGGATCGGTTACGGCTCTACTAAACGACAAAAGGACAGTGCTTCTGAAGGATCATTGTCTGTTAGTGAACTCAATCAGAACTCCCCAAACACAACACCAAAAATATATATAGAACCTAAAAATTCATTAATTTCCCATATAATTAAGTATTTTTCATCTCTATCTAATCTATGTTCATTAATATATATCTAACACGTATATTAATTAGGGAAAATTTGGAAAAGAAAATAGACTGTTTATTTAAAAAATATAAAAATCATTATCATCGTCCTTGTCTTCAATCTTCGTCTTCACAGTTTCTTACGATCGCTGCCTCTTCCTCTCTCTCAAAGGCCACTCTCTCTCTCTCTCTCTGTATTTTTTCCGTACGTACACAGTCCTCTATCTCTCCTCTTTCTCTCGCTTTCAAGCATTTCTCTGTTGTGGGCTCTGTTTTCCGCTTCCCGAAGAAAAAGGGTCATCTTTTTCTCCTTGATTTTTTTGAATTGATAGGATTAAATATTTGTTTTTTTATTGGATTCAATTATATATCTTACAGTAACATGAAACTATATAAATGGAGGTGATAGATTATTAGTTCTACTGAATTGTTCGTTTGCTTCTGCTTCCTACTGCTTCTCCTTCCTCTCTTTGGAGTTTCAACAATAATTCATATAATTCCTTAGGTGATTGATGTTCTTTGTTGTGGGTTCCTTTTAATTCTGAATATTTCGTTACATTTTTTCATAAATCATGTAGCTTGGATCTCTGTTCAAGTTTATTCTTGTTTGGTTATATCTTCGTTGTGGGTTTCATAGATCCTGACAGGAACAAATTGTTATTCTGGAATCCGTAGCTGTCTGGTGGAATTCGCTCTCTTTCTTCGTACGAGTATCAATAAATTATATGATCTGTCAACTTTAACATAAGAATCAGTCCTTAGACCTCAGGATCTTGTATTTTGTTTGGGGCTACTTGATGCCAATGGCTGTGGATGGAATCTATTTTGCGGTCTCAAGGGAGATACTTAGGAGCTCTTAAGAAAACCTTAGCCTCTCATGTTAAGATCGTGGAATATGCTCTTTGGATGTCAAAACTTGCGGCTCATATCTCACGTTTTAAAGTCTTGTAATTGCAAGTTGTAGGCGGGGATTTGTCCTTTTGTACTTTTTGTTCTAACTCTGCACATCATTGCTTGTTATATAGATTCCAGGGGGCATCTTGGAGTCGTGCCTGAATTGAAAGATTCAATCCTTCTGAGAATAGTTAGTGAGGATGAATCGACGCAGGCCAGTTAAGCGTAGAGTAGGTAAATATGAAGTGGGAAGAACAATCGGTGAAGGGACCTTTGCTAAAGTGAAGTTTGCTAGGAACTCTGAGAC
The DNA here is from genome assembly GCA_036759665.1 of Gynandropsis gynandra. Taxonomy (NCBI): domain Eukaryota; kingdom Viridiplantae; phylum Streptophyta; class Magnoliopsida; order Brassicales; family Cleomaceae; genus Gynandropsis; species Gynandropsis gynandra. Next base: position 13,182,951 of record CM071863.1, read on the forward strand.
CGGTGAACCTGTGGCTCTCAAGATTCTTGATAAAGAGAAAGTTCTTAAGCACAAGATGGCTGAACAGGTCAGTATTCTCTTTAATTGGCCTCACCCTTGTACTTAGATCATGATTTTTACCATCCAGTCAGCTAAAACAGTATGAATACGTGATTTTAGTTTTGTTTAGGCTATGAAAACTGGAGATAATCGACGACAAATGATCTTTCTTGCAGTATTCTATGAGGAGAGAGCAATGACATTTTCTTGATGTCGCTTGTGTTGTGTCTCTATGATCATATGGATGATTCTTCCTAATTTTGTTCTCTTTGTTTGTACAGATAAGAAGAGAGATAGCAACGATGAAGTTGATAAAGCATCCAAATGTTGTTCAATTATATGAGGTATTGTTACTCCTGGCGTAACAATATAGCGACTTCAATCTTCTCCCCCAATCAATTTTACAATGTCGACTTTGTAATTGGGTTCTAAAAATTTTCTCTTTTTGGTTTATTTGATCAAGAGCTTAACATCGTAAGATCTTGATGGCGATGACTTGAGTCTTCACTCTGATACTTGATTTCCTTTTGGAACAATTTACATCTAAAGTTTAGTCAGCTCTTGTGATGTGCTACATTTGTTTTATGTGCTATATTTTCTGCTAATTTGGTTGATCTTTCAGACAGGACATTAAATTCATCTTTCTTTTCGTAAATCTTTCAACCCAGAAAATTAAATATAGATTTCATTCTGAGCTTGGAAAACTACTAAATAACTTTCACATACGCTGATTTTTTAGGTGATGGCAAGCAAGACAAAAATATTTATCGTCTTGGAGTATGTTACCGGAGGAGAACTCTTTGACAAAATTGTAAGTCAACTGCAGAATTCTGCTGACCAATACTACCACTTTTATCATTTTGGTAGTGTTGCATACCAAATCACGTCACATCTATCTGCGATCTCGTGAAGGTAAATCATGGACGAATGAGAGAAGACGAGGCACGGAGATATTTCCAACAGCTTATTAACGCTGTCGACTACTGCCATAGTAGAGGTGTCTACCACAGAGACCTTAAGGTACCGGAAGAAGTATCTAAACACACAATTATGTATAAGAATTGGCTCTTGTGTTTTACACTTTAAGTAAATAGATTGGATATTTATTAGGTTTTATGTTAATTCTAAGTTTTCTGATTTTTTGCAGCCGGAAAATTTACTGCTGGATGCTTACGGGACCCTCAAAATCTCGGATTTTGGTTTGAGTGCATTGTCCCAACAAGTCAGGGTAATGAAAACTTTTAAACACTATCCATATGTTTTTTCGTCTAATCTAAGTACATTAATCCATAGTATCTTTCGTTTAATCTAAATTCATATGATCCTGTTATTTGCTATACATATACATATCTTGTTGCTATGAATTCATATGATCCTTACATGCATGAGATAACAGGATGACGGCCTTCTCCACACATCTTGTGGAACCCCAAATTATGTTGCTCCTGAGGTGTGTCCAGTGATATCTTGTCTTAATTGAGACGCCTTTCTGGGTTTTGAAAGACACAGAAGGCAAAAGCTTCCTTTATACCAATGGCTTATAATTGCGATTCAGGTTCTTAACGATAGAGGCTATGATGGGGCAACGGCAGATATGTGGTCATGTGGGGTTATACTCTATGTCCTGCTTGCAGGGTACTTGCCGTTTGATGATTCTAATCTTATGAATCTATACAAAAAAGTGAGCAACTTTTCTTCTATTTCTCTACATGGAACTTCTATCAATCCCGAGTGTTAAACCCTCTATCGCGTTTTCTTTTGCAGATTACAGTTGGTGAATTCAACTGTCCTCCATGGCTCTCGCTAGGTGCCATGAAATTGATAACTCGAATCTTGGATCCGAATCCTATGACTGTAAGTGATCTAACTTGCTACTATATGTTTCAAGAACATAGGTCTGTATATAAAATGCATTTCTCATCCATGTTCATCAGGAGGAAAAAAATTATAAGTGGTTATAATATACGACTCGTTCTTCAATTTTGAATCATCTTACACATTTGTACATACAACATACAGTATGTTACATATTCAATTTTGCTTTCAGTTTTCTAGCACACCGGGCCGGAGAAAATGGTTCAGGAACAATCTTTATATGTAGTAAAAATGTACAATTCTATCTGACTCATATTTCCTTAGCCGCATCATTTTTTTTTATCCGCAATTTGAGTGTCCTTACCACTAATCCTGTCACAGGTTTGTGTTTGACCTTGTCATTTGTTTCTCCACTAGCTCGGGGTCAGTTCCTTTTCTTTTTATTGTCAAAATTGTGTTTAGACGGTATAATCATGCGGATGAACCACCAAAGGAGACCTTGGATCTGGCTCCATGTATCTTGTGTAATTTTGGTCCCGTGATGGACTTTGCTCAGAATTTAGTCGGAGTCCCGTCAAGTCTTTACTTTAGTTTCTACGTAATTGAGTGATTGAGCATGTGTGGTTCTATTGCAGCGCATCACCATACAAGAGGTCTTGGAAGATGAATGGTTCAGAAAAGATTACAAGCCTCCAGTTTTTGAGGAGAAGGAAGATTCAAACTTGGACGATGTCGAAGCTGTTTTCAAGGACGCAGAGGTGAGCTGAATGAGTATCCTTGAAACGGGTTAAGTTTTGTTCAACGTTTTTGTTTAGAACATCACAAAGAGGGTATGGTTCTGAGCAGGAACACCATGTGACTGAAAAGAGAGAAACACAACCCGTGGCTATCAACGCCTTTGAGATTATTTCAATGTCAAAGGGGCTCAACCTCGAGAATCTTTTCGACACAGAACAGGTCTGTTATACACAACTTGTATACAAGTTCAATATTTTTTACCCTTTTTGTTTTGGCACGGATGGCATTGTTTCTCACAGGTGATTCAGTGCATCATCAGTCATCTTTTTCTCTTATGTTCCTAAAGATATTTTCTTTGCGATGATGATGACAGGAAATCAAGAGAGAAACTAGAATCACATTGAGAGGACCGGCCAACGAGATCGTTCACAAGATTGAAGAAGCTGCAAGACCCCTCGGGTTTGATGTACAAAAGAAGAACTATAAGGTCAGTGAAATATTCGGCATAAAAACCAAACCGGTCACTTGGATCGGGGTTAAAAGCATTTTACATGCTTGGGTGATCTGAAAGCTCTATAATATTTGATGGGTACTTGTTCTCGTGTGGTTCAGATGAAGCTTGAGAATGTGAAGGCCGGGAGAAAAGGATACCTCAACGTTGCCACAGAGGTATTACATGACATTGAACCTTTTTGGAAACTGTCGTTTGGCGAATGATTTAACGATTCTTTTCGATGTTACATGCAGATATTTCAAGTGGCTCCATCTCTTCATATGGTACAAGTCCGAAAAGCAAAAGGTGACACCCTTGAATTCCACAAGGTACATTTCAGATCTCTTATTGTTTTTACCTGCTGAAACGTGCACAGGGCTTTTGCACGTTATGTTGAATTCAAATCCGAGCATTTTGAACTCTTAAAACTGTTGCAACTAAAGCACTTGTGATACATCTGATTGCTTTGTTGCTACTGGAAGAAGTTTAATGTTTTTATCCTTGATTTCTCGTTTTGATTTTCTTTACATAGTCTGATTGATGCATGAACTGAACCAAAATTCTCGGTTAGCATAGAGCTGAACAGATGACTAATACATTTACAACATCTTTACTATGATCCTCTAAGCCGAAACAAAACTAAACGCTCTTACAAGCTTGATTCTTTGGTTTCGGTTCAATCATTTGGGGAAATGCATAGTCTGATTCTGAAACTTTATTGATATGTTTGCAGTTCTATAAGAACCTTTCGAATTCTCTAGAGGACGTGGTCTGGACGAACAACGAAGATAAGAAATGAACACATCATGGGCATGTTTGGTTCCTTTTTTTTTTGGTTTGGTGCTATTGCTCGAAAACATTCGTTCATATCTCGTCTTTTTACTTCATGTATGGTTTAGCTTCTCCAAGAAAGGGTTACATTGTGTCAGGGCTACATGTAAATATAAAACACCGAACTGATTTGTTTCGGTTTGATGTTTGGCCGTTTGGGTTATTTCTAATTGAATGGAAATCCTGAATGCACGCATTAAGGGCTGGATAAATTATCTGGTTACAGCCGAGTTCCGCTCCTATTTCAAACAAATGTTCCAAAATACCTTTAAATTTAAGAGTATTTACAAAACTATAATTGCTCTAAATTAGAGAGTTTTTTTTTTTTTTTGAAAAAGTATTATTACCATTAAACTATCGTGTTTTAATTTGTTGTAAAAGTAAAGAACAAGCAAAATAAGTAAACAATAGAGTAAAGAGAAGAGATGAAAGGGAGAGTAATTTTTATTTAAGAGTGAATTGTTGTGTATAATATAAAGGAAAGTATCTCTATTTATAGGCTTACATAGGAAGATCAAAGGACATGAATGAGAAATAATAATGTATTTGTCATTAATGCAATATATGAATGTAAATGTATTTGGTCAAAATACACATTCATTGTGTAATATTTATTTGGTCAAAATACACATTTATTGTGTAATACTCTCTCTTGAATGTGTTTTTTTAGTAGAGATCATATGCAACAAAATATTGTCTTGTTAAAAATATTTACCAATAAAACCTAGTAAGAAAAATTTAGTAAAGGTAAAAAAAGTGCAACGACATATTTTTCTCCCCTTAAGAAGATCATTGCTTGAGTCTTTCAAACAACACATTCCAATCATATAAATCATCTTCTCAAATGCTCTTATAAGAAGAGCTTTAGTGAATAAATCTGTCGGATTCTCACTTGATTTGATTTATTGAACATTTATCTCGCCCTCCTTTTAAATATCATGAGTAAAGAAAATTTGGGTGATATATGCTTTGCTTATCACCTTTGATGTAACCTTCAGATAATTGGGTAATACACGCAGTATTATCTTCAAATAAAGTTGTGGGGATATGTTTATCAATTGGAAAACCACATGTTTGCTAAATATATTGAGATAAAGATCTCAACCAAACACATTCACGACTTACCTCATAAATTGCAAGTATCTCTGCGTGATTTGATGAAGTTGCTACCAAAATTTGTTACATAGAACGCCATGAGATTGCAGTTCCACCACAAGTGAAAACATATCCAGATTGAGATTAGGTTTTATGTGGATCTGATAAATATCCTGCATCGACATAACCAACTAAATCTTCCTTTTGACGAATTATTATAATATAAGCTCATGTCGACGGTACCTCGAAGATATATAAATATATGTTTCACATTGTTCCAATGTCTTCGAGTTGGCGAGGAACTATATCTTCCCAATAAACTTACAGCAAAAGATATATCCGGACGTGTATTATTAGCAAGATACATTAGTGCTCCAATAGCACTAAGATATGGTACTTCAGGACCAAGTGTCTCCTCGCTTTCTTCACGTGGTCTAAATCTTTATGTATATTTAATGATTTCACAACCATTGGTGTACTTAAAGGGTGTGATTTATCCATGTAAAACCTTTTAAGTATCTTTTTTGTATAAGAGGTTTGATGCAAAAATATCACGTCTTTAAGATATTTTGTTTTCCCGAGGTCTTTCATTTCAAATTCTTTCTTTAAGCATTGCATAGCTTGTGATAACTCTTTTGGAGTTCCAATTATACTTAAGTCATCAACATAAACCGCAATTAGAATAAAATTTGAGTTTGAACCTTTTATGAAAACACATGGACGTATAGGATCATTTTTATATCCCTCTTTTATCAAATATTCATTCAAACGGTTGTACCACATTCGTCCAGATTGTTTCAATCCATACAAAGCTTTGTTGAGCTTAACAGAGTATATCTCGCGGGAATTATTATCATGTGCTTTATTCATCTTAATTCCTTCAGGAATTTTCCTATATATATCATGGTCTAATGAACCATATAGATAAGTTGTTACCACATCCATGAGGCGCATTTCAAGTCTTTTCTTATTTGTCAGACAAAACAAATATCGAAATGTTATTGCATCCACCACGGGAGAATATGTTGAATCATAATCAACACCGGTAATTTGGGTAAAACCTTGAGCGACAAGTCTTGCTTTGTATCGAATAATTTCATTTTGTTCATTTCTCTTTTGTAAAAAACCCCATTTATTACCCACAGGTTTAATTTCTTTTAGTGTTTGGACTACTGGTTAAAAAACTCCTCGTTTTTCAAACGATTCTAATTCAGACTTGATTGCCTCTCTCCATTTTGGCCAATCAGTTCTACTTCTACACTCTTCAATAGAGGTAGGTTCATGATCCTCATTTTCTTTTATTATATTGTGATGTGATCCTCGCTGGAACGGCGCTCTAGACGAAGGTTGAACGGATAGGCCTTGCTGCAGTCAAGTCGCACGACTCCTCGCACAAGGTGGGTGGAGCGAATGATCACACGAGAGTTGCGGAAAAGCTCTCGATTTATCGGCTCGTCTTCGAGGATATTACACAGTTATGAAGAATGAACAAATCGTTGGATATTACACAGTTAAGAAGAACGAACAACTCGTTTGATATTACTCACCAACGAGTTTTGTTGGATATGACACACCAACAAGATGAATTCTTCAAAAGAAATTCAAGATTAAAATCAAAATTCAAAAATTTTTCTACACCAAACTCATGGCCGACCATATGTAGTCAAAGTAGCCATGCAAGGCCTTAAATGCGACATAAATGCTAGGTAGCCATGCAAGGCTAGATGTAAATGACCTAGAAAATATCCAAGTCATAAATAAGATATAATCGTAAAATGTGTCTTCGATATGTGGACTTGTCTTGAAGCCTCGGGTCAATAATTAGGTCGCGGAAGTGAGTCGCAACCTCGTTAAAAACCCGTCGTTGGAAAACCTCGTGGGACAAAACCAACGAAAGGAAAAGAGTACACGCGAAGCACTTACTCTAATTATCGATCGTTGCGAGTTGTGTTTTGGCTTGAAGATTGACATGGATATTAGAAATCTCATGAAGACTCGAATACTCGTCTTGAACTTGGACAGTCGTGAGAATCCTGATGATCGCCTCCTTGAGCTTCTTAGCTTTAGCTCGGGTCACGGGTCCTTCTGGCAAGGTCAAGGCCTCCTCCTCCCTAGCCCTAGCACGGGTCACAGGACCAACGTCCTTCTTTTGGGTCGTGTCCACCTTCCGTTCCGCTCGGGTAGTTTCTTCCGCGGTGCGGGTCGCTTCTTCTGTGGTGCGGGTTGCGTCTCATCCAACGTGGGTAGCGTCCTCCTCAGCCATGCAGGTCGTGTCCTCCTCAGTCATGCGGGTCGCATCCTCCTTAGCATTACAAGTCACGTTCTCGACATCGACCGGGATCATATCATGCCCTCCCACTTGAATAGGATTTGTCCTCAAATCCGTTTGAGCTGTGACAAAAGGAACCAAGACAATAACATTAAAGCTGGGACTCACATTATACTTACCTTGCAAGTCGAGTTGGTAGGCGTTGTTGTTGATTCTCTTGGTCACTGTGAAAGGACCGTCGATCCGGAGCATTAACTTGGAATTTCGCTCATTTGGAAATCGTTCCTTTCGTAGATGAACCCAAACTTGGTCACCGGGCTCAAAAGTCAATTGTTTTCGTCCCTTGTTTGCCTGTTTAACATAGAGTTTTGTTTTCTCCTCAATGTTCTTTCTATCTTTCTCATGGATCTGTTGGACCATATTCGCTTTTCTTTCTCCGTCTAGACTAACTCGATCACTCGAAGGCAAAGGCATTAGAACCAAAGGTGAGGCGAGATTGAACCCGTAAACAATTTCAAAAGGTTTAAATTTGGAAGCAGAATGTACAACATGATTGTATGCAAATTCAGCATGTGGTAAACATTCTTCCCAAGTCTTCAAATTCTTTCTAACAATTGCTCGCAACAAAGTTACTAGGATCCGATTCACTACCTCAATTTGACCATCCGTTTGTGGATGACAAGTTGTGGAAAATAATAACTTAGTTCTAACTTGGACCACAGAGTTTTCCAGAAATAGCTAAGGAACTTAGTATCCCTATCGGAAACAATTGTACTAGGCATGCCATGCAATCGGACTACTTCCTTAAAGAAAAGATCAGCTATATGTAATGTATTATTAGTTTCGTGGCATGCTATAACATGGGCCATTTTAAAGAACATGTCTACCACCACAAAAATTGAATCTTTGTCATTCTTAGTCCTAGGCAACCCAATCACAAAATCTATAGATATATCAGTCCAAGGCTGAGTCGGGGTAGGAAGAGGGGTATACAAACCGTGAGGTGGAACCTTAGACTTATCCTGTTTGCACGCGATGCATCGCTCACAAATTCGCTCAACGTCCCTTTTCATGTGCGGCCAGTAGAAATGGTTCTATAATATCTTAAGAGTTTTCACAACTCCAAAATGGCCCATAAGTCCATCTTCGTGAACTTCTTTAAGAAACATTTCTCGCATTGAACAATTAGGCACACATAACCGGTTATCATAAAATAGGAAGTCATCTTGCCTATAATAACGTCCTCAGGCAAACTTTTCACTGTTTTTGTATATTTTTCCGAATTTCAAATCTGATGCATATAATTCTTTAAGTTGTTCAAAACCTAGTAGCTTCGCATCTAAAGTGGTCAACAATGCGTACCTTCGGGATAGGGCATCAGCCACGACGTTTTCCTTATCTTGCTTGTACTTGATGACGTAATGAAATGTTTCAATGAATTCCACCCACCTCGCATATCGCTTACTGAGTTTGTTTTGACCCTTTAAATACTTGAGTGATTCGCGGTCGGTGTATATCACAAACTCCTTTGGCCATAGATAATGTTGCCAAGCTTGTAACGCCCTCAAAGCGCATATAACTCCTTGTCATAGGTGGCATAATTTAGAGTTGCACCTCCGATTTTCGCGCTGAAATAGGCAATTGGCTTCCGTTCCTGCATTAATACGGCACCAATTTCTACACAAGACGCATCCCACTCGATTTCAAAAGTTTTAAGAAAATCCGGTAAAATCAGTAAAGGAGCGTTAGAAAGCTTTTCTTTCAAGGTTTGAAATGCTGCCTCTTGCGTTTTTCCCCACTTGAACCTAACATTTTTCATGATGACTTCGGCAAGAGGGGCGGCTAAGGTGCTGAAGTCCTTTACAAAGCGTCGATAGAACCCCGCGAGTCCATAGAAGCTTTGGACTTTTCCGACGTTCTTTGGGCTCGGCCATTCCCGAATGGCTTTAACCTTTTCTTTGTCCACCTTTACGCCTTCTGCACTTACAACAAAACCTAGAAACACGACGTTATTCGTACAAAAGGTACACTTCTTAAGTTTGCATATAGTTCTTCCTTCTTTAGTACCTTTAGGACTGATTCTAGGTTTCCAACGTGTTCTTCTAAGTTTAGACTGTAAATCAATATGTCATCGAAGTAGACCACTACGAATCTACCTATATACTCTTGAAGAACATGGTTCATTAGGTGCATGAAAGTACTAGGTGCATTTGACAATCCAAAAGGCGTTACTAACAATTCATACAATCCATGTTTAGTTTTAAATGTCGTTTTCCATTCATCACCTCCGTTCATCCTAATTTGATAATATCCACTTATAAGGTCAATTTTAGAAAATATCCTACTTCCATGCAAATCATCTAGCATATCATCTAGCCTAGGAATATGATGTCGATACTTCACCGTAATGTTGTTTATTGCACGACAATCAACGCACATGCGCCAGCTGCCATCTTTCTTTGGCACGAGTAGAACGGGCACAGTGCATGGGCTCATGCTTTCTCGGATGTGTCTCTTGGACATGAGTTCCTCTACTTACCTTTGCAGCTCCTTGGTCTCCATTGGATTGGTTCGATAAGCTGGCCGATTTGGTAGCACGGCTCCGGGAACAAAGTCGATTTGATGTTCAATACCGCGTATCAAGGGCAATCCCATGGGGTTGTCTTCGGGAAAGACGTCTCCATAATCCTGCAATAATGAAGTAATGAAGTAAAAGCGAGAGAGCTTCTTTAAACATAAATAATAACATAGATTGATTCGAGTAAAGAGATTTCTTGATCTAACCCGATCTCGTGTAGAAGTTCGAAGATTTAAGAATGCATGCGCCTTGTTGTTTTAAGTGCATTTGATCTTGCAGCACTTCCTTTGGCGTCAACGGAATAAAAATGGTGTTCTTGCCATTAAACTCAAAATAATGTTTGTTAGTGAAACCGTCATGTTTTACCTTTCGATCCGATTGCCACGGTCTAACGAGAAGGATATGGTTCACCTCCATTGGTAGGACATCACACAAGATTTCGTCCTCATATTTTCCTATGTAAATAGGCACGGTCACTTGGCTGGTCACTTTCATCTCGCCATTTTCGTTAAGCCACTGGAGCTTATACGGCCTCAGGTGCTTTTGAATATTCAACCCGAGTTTTCGGACCATGGTAACGCTTGCAACGTTCGTGCAACTTCCTCCGTCTATAATCACGCTACATACTTTTCCATGAACAAGACAGCGGGTGTGGAATAAGTTTTCTCGCTATTCTTGTTCGTCGGCCTTAGGCTGCACGCTCAAGGATCGTTGTGCCACCAGCAACTCTCCTTTGGCCAGTTCTTCCTCATGCGTTTCGTCCGAGTTTTCAGCCGCTTCATCCTCGCATTCAAACTCGCCGTCATCACGAATGATCATGACTCTCTTGTTCGTGCATTCACTTGCATAGTTTTCTCTTCTGTGACACTTGAAACACTTCACATCCAGAGCCCTCGAGGTAGTGGCATCAGTCTTTCCCTTGTCCTTTGGTGCCACTGGAACCACTTTGGGCGCATTTCGGGTCGCTGGAACCGTGTTATCTTCCTTAGATAGCTCAGTTTTTCCTCTCATTGATGGCTATATTTTCTACCCCCATAGCTAGAGCGGGAGCTCCTTCTCGCTGGAGTTGTTGTTCGATTAAAATCGCCTTATGGAGCATCTCCTCAATCTCCACATAGTGTTGCATCTCCAAGTTATCTTAAATTCCAGATTTAAGCCTCCGAAGAAACGAGATATTAACGCCTCTCTATCCTCTGAGATATCATCCCTCAATATCAGCAACTCCATCTCCTGATAATATTCCTCTATGGTTCGGTTCTCTTAGCTAAGTTTCCTTAGTCTTCGATGTACCTCTCGGTGGTGATGACTCAGAACAAACCGCTTGCGCATGATGGCCTTCATTTCCAGCCACGTCGCTACTGGTTCCTCACCATTTTGCCGCCTAGAAGTCACAAGTTCATTCCATCAACTCAAAGCGTAGTCGTAGAACTCCGTTGCCGCACCCTTAACTTTCTTTACCTCGATGTAGTGTTGATAAACAAACACAAGTTCAATCCTCTTCTCTCATTCTAGGTAGGCGTCCGGGTAGGCCTTGCCGTGAAATGAAGGGATCTTTAGCTTAAGACCAGCGAGGTCATCCCTCGGTTCGTCTCGGCGTTCCCTCATCACTCGCCGCCTCCTGTGACTACTTCGAGACGAGGATGAACTGCCCCGTTTGTAATAGTTGTTGTCCTCCTCATGCTGATTCCTTTCTCGTTGCTGGAACGCATGATTGTCTCTGGGTCGAGTCTGATTTCCATGTTGAAACTCTTGCCGAAACTTCTCCATTTTGTTGCTAAGACTTTGCTCCAATCGAGCCGCGTGAGCCTCTATCAACCTCTTGTTTACTCGGCTGGTTTCGATTCCCTTATCTCCCATTTTGTTGATGATTATAATACTGCAAACTGACAATCAACCGCACACTAGCACACCGGAGCAGCCTCAAGCGAAAACCAAAAGAAACGTACAAGAAACCAAGACTCGTAACACAAAATATACGTAGTGATGAATAGACACTACGCACGGTTGAAACCCTAACTACGGTCTAAACAACCAAAGAGACGAGAATGAACCAAACTTTGCTAGAACGAGCTCTGATACCACTTGACACGATTCGTTGAACAGATAGGACTTGCTGCAGCCGAGTCACACGACCCCTCGCGTAAGGTGGATGGAGCGAATGGTCACACGAGAGTTATGGAAAAGCTCTCAATTTATCGGCTTCGTCTTCGAGATATTATAGACCTACGAAGAACGAAGGAATCGTTGGATATTACTCACCAACGAGTTTTGCTAGATATGACACACCAACAAGATGAATTCGTCAAAAGAAATTCAAGATTAAAATCAAAATTCAAAGATTGTTCTACACCAAACTCGTGGTCGGCCATATGTAGTCAAAGTAGCCATGCAAGACCTTAAATGCGACATAAATGCTAGGTAGCCATGCGGGTCGCATCCTCCTCAGCCATGCGGTCGCATCCTTCTCAGCATTACAGGTCACGTCCTCGACGTCAGCCGGGATCATATCATATCGCGCGCTATGTTATAAACAAAAATATCGTCGACGATTGTATTGTCTCGGCTCCAAATTTTTCCCGTATTGATATAATTAATCGAGATCTGTTCATTCTCATTAGGTACATGTTTCTTTTCATCATTATTATATCTACGGTCTCTTCAGGAGAGACATCCTTGTTTTGACCATCAGGACAATTTGCTCCTTTTCTTTTTCGAGGATGTTTACCTTTGGACCCAAGTGGTCTACCACGTTTCAAGCGTATCTTAGACTCACTGGCAATTTTTGTTTTTCCTTGTGGGATTTCAATATTTATCGGAGCATTTACAGCTGGAATATGAGATTTTGTAACTCTATCATGGTTAGAAAATATGCGTCTGGCAATTGATTTGCTATACCTTGTAAATGTATTATGTTTTGTACTTCTAGTTCACTTTCTTTTGTTCAAGGATCTAAACCTTTTAATGTTAATACATTCCATGATATTTCTTTTTCCAACTGTTTGTTTTCTCCCCCTAATGTTGGGAATAATGATTCATCAAAACGATAATCTGCAAATCTTACAGTAAATATGTCTCATGTCGTTGGTTCAATATATTTAATTATCGAAGGAGATTCATATCCAACATAGATTCTCATCCTCCTTTGAGGTCCCATTTTTGTTCGTTGTGGTAGATTAATTGGGATACATCCCAAAATACGTAAATGGGAAATATTTGGCTCATAGCCATGAACCAATATTAAGGGGGGATGTTCATTATAACTAGATGGTCGGATGTGTATTAGTTGTGCTGCATGCAAAACTGCATGTCCCCATGCCTAAACGGGAATATTAGATTTCATAAACAATGGCCTTGCAATCCATTGGATTTGTTTTATAAAAGATTCTACAAGACCGTTCTGAGTATGAACATATGGTACAGGATATTCTACCTTTATCCCAATATACATACAATAAGTCACAAAAGATTGTGATAGAAATTCACCAGCATTATCCAAGTGAATTGTTTTTATTGGATAATCAGGGAAATGTGTGTGTAATCGTATTATTTGTGCAAGCAATTTTGAAAAAGCTAAATTACGAGATGATAATAAGCACACATGTGATCATCTAGTTGATGCATCAATTATTACCATGAAATATCTAAATGGGCCACACGGTGGGTGAATCGAGCCATAAATATCACCATGTATGACGTTGGTTAGCCATAAATATCACCATGTATTCGTTTAAGAAATGATAATGATTCGTTATTTATTTTAGCTGGGGAGGGTCTTATTATCAGTTTCCCTTTTGAACATGCAACACAAGAAAATTCATGAGTTTGAAAAATCTTGTGGTTTTTCAACAAGTGACCACATGAATTCTCAATAATTTTTCGCATCATTGTTGAACCGGGATGGCCTAACCGGTCATGCCAAATCTTAAAATAATCCGCAAACTTCTGGTTTGTATCAGTAAACTTCTGGTTTACTGTATTATATGATTCGATCGTTCTTATATATGTATAGTATAATCCCGATGAGAAAGTGGGTAATTTTTCCAACACACACTTTTTGCCCATCTCAACTGAAGTAATATAAAGATATTCAACGCCTTTTTTAGTCATTGTTTCAAAATGATACCCATTCATATGGATATCCTTAAAACTTAACAAATTTTTTGAGGACTTGGGTGAAAATAAGGCATTTTCGATAACTATTTTTGTGCCTTTAGGCATAATAAAACTTTCTCTTCCGGAGCCTTCAATAATATGTGCACAACTTGATATAGAGTGGACATGTGTTTGATCATTTATCAAATTCGAAAATATTTCTTTTCTTTAATAATTGTGTATGTTGCACTGTTGTCTCCAAGACATATATCCCCATCTTGGATCTTGTATTGATACATAAGTTTCGTTGANNAGCGTCGTGCTGATAATGTGTTGTTAAAGTAAAGAACGAACAAGAGAAGAGATGAAAGGGAGAGTGATTCTTATTCAAGAGTGAATTGTTGTGTGTACAATAAAAAGGAAATGCCTCTATTTTAAGCTTACATAGGAAGTCAAAGGACATGAATAAGAAGACAAGAATGTATTTGTCACTGATGCAATACAGGAATGTAAATTTATTTGGTCAAAATATAAATTCATTGTGTAATATTTATTTAGTCAAAATACACATTCATTGTGTAATATTTATTTGGTCAAAATACACATTCATTGTGTAATATAATTCTATTTTTCTCTGAATTTTTCACTCATCCTATTCTCTTTGAACTATTATTACTAATCTTATTGTCTCATAAACTTTAAATATTAATCATATTTCTCTTTCCATTAATTTTCTGTTAAATTTTTTAAAATAGTCTATTTTCTCTCGAACTATATGACTTCTAGCATATTTTCCTCCGAATTATATACCCTCTAATTTATTCCCCCGAAATATAAAAAATACTTTAAATTATACTAAAACATCTTCAACATGAATAAAAGCATACAATTCTAAAGATTACAAAACGATAAAAAATATAACATGATGTCCAACTACACAATAAGATCACCATTAGCAAATGATAAAAAATATGACATGATGTCTACAAATGATCTTCAAAATGATTTTGCGAGATTAAATATCTGTCAAAATAAAATAAACACAAACATATTAGAATTTTTTATAGTCTAAGACAAATTGTAAAATACATCTTATCTAAACGTCTTGAGAAGCAGAATATGGTATAATTTTAACAACTTGCATTCTCCTTTAGGGTTCATATATGTGTTCATAAACATATGTTTTCTCGTCCAAATCTCTTTCTCCATGCACAATAAACCCTCAATTTGCATCCAAACTCGTTACATATAGCACTTCCCATCGATTAAAACATACATTCTTTCCAATATTTAAAACTAACTCAACAACACACTTCTTGAAATCTTCACTGGAATTTAATGTTTGTCCTTACTGTAACTCATATCTTCCAACACCAATAACGTTCTTTCCTCTAAAACTGATCTCTATTTCATTATCATTATCACGCGATTCTACATCCAATTCCACGTCCGACTCTTCATCACTATCAATCCATAATTCATAAAAACATTTCTAATTCCGGATCATCATCATTGACGTAGTTCCTGCAATCATTAAAAACCAACCATTAACAAGTATTAAAAACCAACAATTATTGAAACAAATGTTGTTCGATCCAATTCAACAGCAATCTCTCCAAGTCGAGCGTCTCAATCAGCCGTATAGCGTCCTAGTCTGTCCAAGCCGAGCGTTCAGCTGAAATCTGTCCAAACCCATTATGACTACTGCAATATGCTCGAGTGTTGAGGGTACTTCGGTCTCGATCTTGGTCGAGCATCCTCCGTCTGCAGCATCCTTCGATCGATCGTCTACAGCATCTCGCAGTCGAACGTTTGCAGAATCTCATGGTCGAACGTCTGCAATATCCTTCAGTCATGGTCAAACGTCTGCAACATCCTTTGGTCATGGTTGAGCATCCTTCGACCGCGTCGAGCATCCTTCGGTCGCCTCAAATAAAAAATCCAAATAGTAAATACATACCTCACGTGAGAACCAACGAAGGATGATCGCAGCATCCTTTGGACTCAGAGAACGGATGGCGACGGAAAGGATGACTCGACGATACCGAAAAATTGCAAAGCGAATGCGCCAAAAAACCTGCAGATGGAGACTTACAGACGTTAGCTTGAGGAGGAGGGAAGAGGAAGAATATTTTATTACTTTTTTAGGTTTAATTTTTTTGTTCATTTTAAATTAACAATTAAAATATCAATCGATTTAGTTAATTGATTAATTAAATTTATTGGTTTAGTTAAGTAGGTAATTGTATTCGGGTAATTGGGTAATTGGATTCGGGTAATGGGGATTAATAGATTAATTGGATTTAGGTAATTGGATAATTTTAAATTGGATATTTAGGATTAGAAAATAGTTGGCAGAAAAATTAACAGATATTTAACGGATGAGAAAATATGATGAATATTTAAAGTTTAGGGATGATAGAATTAATAATGATAGTTTAGGGGAAACAGAATGATAGGAAAAGTTCAGAAAGAAATATGATTAAAACGTGGTAATTTAGGAGAGAATATTCTTGTTTTTCATTCTACAGTCGTTTCATTTAAAAAAAATCTTGAATGGAGTGTCATTTTATCGACAAAACTACAGTATCCCTACAATTGATTGTTTTCGAATTCAACTCTAGACTAGGTTCAGTTTATGGAAAACTGAAATCGAAATTACAATCAAATGCTTTTCAATTCATTTTTAAAATTTGATTTGAATCTAAAGTAATAGGATCGAAACAAACTAAATTCTAGTTGGGTTATAAAATTCGACTAGTTTCAATTTAAACTTTAATGTATTATTTGGGATGTAATTGATTTATTAAAAAATTTATTTGGAGTATTTAGATAATTTGGTAGTGGTTTTTTTGATTCATGTGGTTAGATTTTTTTTGGTGTCTTCCGAATTCGAACCAAACTCGAATGGTTTAATAACCTCTATAAGCTATTTCTAAATTCTAGATTGAATTAGATAGTTAGTTCTAATTTCTAGATCGAATTATTCGGTTATTTGATAATTTGCATAATTCGGAGTATAATATATTTTTTTAATTAGTGTTGCTCGATTTGTGTTATCTCGAATCATTCTTCAAATGATATAGCAATCAAACGAATTATACGAATAATTCATCAATATAGATCGGTTTTTTAGCATTAAATAAAATAATCGAAAATACCCACATTGCATCTATAGCTGGTTTACATGTATTTTTAATATTAATATTAAAATTTATTTTCAGTATTTGTGAAACCTCGGACATTTTTTCCGATTATCCAAAAACATTTCACATATTCGTATTAGGTACAAAATATGATATATATTTGAAAGAGAATACCTGAAATTTACGAGTAACTATCTAGTGTCTAACTTTAGTGATGTTATTTAAGATAGACATGTCATGGATTGGATCAAACTCAATCCACCCAATATTAAATGGATTATAAATATTAATGAGTTGGATCAACCCATTTAAATTATACAACCGAAAATTTTAAGATATCCAACGTGAATGATGTTTTATTTTTTATCCAAAGTCGAATTTGAAATTTGAAAGACATAAATATTTAAATTTCGGATTGTAGTAAAATATGCTATCACCAACGAACTCGAACTCATAAACAGTATACAAATATCTTATAATATATATATTATTTAGGTATGAATGGGGAGAATATCAGAAATACCCTCTTAGGGCTAAAACGCTTCAAAACTACCCTCCTAAATCTGATGGAAAAAAATTGGAGAAAAGACATATGTGCCCTTAATGAAAAACACATACAAAGGAGGGAAAGGCAAATATGAGAAGAGGGAAAACGAAAATTGAGAGGAGGGAAACAAAGTAGAGAGCTATTTCCTTTCATTTTCGAGTGTTTCTCTTCTATTTTCGAACGATTTTCTTCAATTTTTGAGTGATTTCTTTCCATTCTCGAGTGATTTCCTTCTATTTTGAGCGGTTTGCAGCAATTTTCGAGCGATTTCCAACAATATTTCAATCATTTTTCAGTGATTTCCAGCGTTTTTAGCGATTTTCCGGTGATTTTGGCGATTTTCGGCGATTTTTAGGTGAGTTTCAGCGATTTCGACCGTTTTCCGGCGATGTTTGGCAATTTCCGACGATTTCTGGCAGTTTCCGGCGATTTCTGCAATTTCCGGCGATTTCTGGCAGTTTCCGGCGATTTCTGCAATTTCCGGCGATTTCTGGCAGTTTCCGGCGATTTCTGCAATTTCCGGCGATTTCTGGCAGTTTCCGGCGATTTCTGCATCGGTGGGTCGCTGGATCGTATTGGGTCACTGGGTCGCTGGATCGTACTGGATAAAATTTATAAGGGTATTTTTAAAGCGAAATTTTTTTTTTCGGGAAGGATATTTTTGTAGTCCTACGAGACTATTTTTGAAGTTATCCGTATGAATGTTTATTTTTTTTTGTTTGTTCTTAAATTTAGTAAAAAGTTTATGAATTAATAAGAGATTTTTGGTTAACTCATTTCTCAAAATTTGAGCAAAAATTTATTTTTATTTTAAATCTTGAAACAAAATTTTATCGACGAACTTTAATATATCTTAAAATTGTTTATAAATGTTTTTTATTCTAAAGTTATAAATAAAATATAAAATTAAAAATAATTTAAATTAATTGATTTAACTAAGTTAAATAGATTGTACCCATTAATAAGAACTAACTAAAATTTTTCCCGATTAAACCCATAATTTCAAAACAAATCATTTAACTAACCCAAATGTTTAAAAAATAGATTGGATTAGCTACACCCCATATGCATAGGACATCTCTACTTAAGGACATGAACAAAATTGGAATTGCTTAGCTTCTACAGATTCAATGGAATATGAGATGATTGCAAGGCTACAAAAAATGGTTCGTCTGAGTAAAGAATAATGAATGTAGTATGATAACTATTTGATCTTATTGGCTCTGGCTCCAAAGTAGTGATGAGACATTACATCCCCAAAACAACCAAATGATGTGATCACATTTAACTTTGCAGTAAATGCATCATGAACAATACAATTAATTCCAGAGTGCATCATCAACTTGCTATGAGTTGAATGCTTTTAGATTTTAAACTTTACTTCCTAGCTAAGTAATGTTCGAACACTGCTCATTGGTGTGGTGTTGTATATACTAAAAACAAATGAGGTTCTTCTGGCTCCTCAGACTTGTCCTACAAGCTACTTTCAAACCCAAGTCTAAATTTATAACCAAAATACTAAACCCTTAAGAATCACTAAGATGGAAGATGCCAAATGCCGAAAAATCAAAATATTGAATTAAATCTAAGGGACGATTATGAGCAGTCTCGACGGGTCCTGTAACAAAGACATAGCCAAGAAACTCACCTCCTTGATTTGCTCCCTTTAAATATATTTTCCTTGTAGAACTTGAGCTCCATGATGCTTTCTCTTATATCGTCCAAGGCTCTGTGTTTATTTTTCTTTTTTGGCACCTTCCTTCCATCTGAACTCAAGCAAAAAAAGAAAAAACATTCATGTCAAATGACTCTTCTTTATTACATAAATGTATACAAAGAAAGGACGTTTTAGTGTTCGAAGTATTGTTACCTCTAGGGTGCCAACGGATGCATAAAGCTTTGACACTACTCACATCGACGAGTACATGAGGGAAAAGGGCAGCTAAATCTGGCATGTATTTCTGTGAAAAAAGAAGGCCGGTTTCATTCGATATCGCATTGGAACAGTGTGAGCAGACAAGGACAGGCATTCAATGAATAATAGTATGTTACCTTCAAGAATTGGAAATCCACATAAACAGAGTTTCCGGCTAAAAGTGGAGTATCAGAGCCTATGTGCATCTTTATGAATTCAATTACCTGCAAGCCAGAGAAGAGTATGTTCTGAGTGAACAGAAAAAAAAAGTAGCATGAGGTGTATCTCATTTTAGAGAAATCCAAATATTTATTGTTAGAATAGCTACCGGAATAAAAGATAGGTATTTGATTAAAATTTGGAGCTCTGTGGAAAGCTCTGACATTGAAATGCCTAGAATATATGGTCGCCAGTTAACTCATTAGAGCAAAATACTTAGTGCTTCTAAATCTTACAAAATGTGTTAATGCCATTCTTGCTGTTATTGCACAACAGAGTTGATTTTGTACATTTTTCCTCTTAATTTTAGTAATCTAACATGTCAAAACCTATATCGCATGGAAACTAACACTACCAAGTCCAATTGAATCAGGAATCAATCATCAACAAGCCTGAAGATATCATAAACAATTATATTATTGCGCAATAGATTGAATTTTAATATTACTCCTCTTTGTAAATTTTGTGCCAAATTATTTACATCTCAAACCTGTATGGCATGCAAAATAAGTAGATAACATAATACGACCAGGAGGAATAATGGACATGCCTGAAAATATTTATAAGATTCTGTAAGCTACCAAATACCTGTTTTTCAGCTTTCTTTTCACTTATTGTGCTCTGAAGCACTTTCTCTGTCAACCCTAAAGTAAAATCAATATTTCATAACAAGACCCCATTAAATATCAAGTATGCAGAGTACATTGAAGCGTCCACCAAATACTATTAGTGTTAAGGAAACTTACCGCTAGCACCATGATGTGTTTGACACCACTCGCCCATCTTATCTAAACAGTCTTGTGTTTGATGTATAACCAAATCTGGACCCTACAAGGAGAGGAGTTCTTTTATTTCATAACATGGATGTATCCAATAAGACTTCCAGATGAAGCAGATATAAGATGCATCGACATTTTAATATAAAGGTACAATTAAGTCGACTGAGAGTGAGCTAGGACTAGAGCTTTTGCAACTTTCAAAAAGACGAAAAAATAATATTAGCATTTAAAATACTACGAAAGACAGTGTATTTGGTGTCAATGGAAAATTGATTATCGTGATCATCATAGTTCCTTCAAGAAAAGGGAATTCTCTCAATCGAGACGTGGAACATGAGTAAGAAAAACAGAACACTTAGTTTTTAGTTCCTTTGATAACATGATATTATCTTGGTCAGAATATTATCTGACAGGGTAGCATGTTGTAAAAAAATTATCTTCCCTTTGGCATGACAAAAAAAAGGAAACGTGAGTAAAAAAAGACCTTAAATCAGGTTTATAAAGAATGAAATGAAAAATAATAATACCTCCACTGATTTGGTTAATTTTCCATCAGTAATGATACAAGCAATCTCCAATATTCTGTCGACTTCAATATTTAGACCTAGACAGCAGTACGCACAAAATGATAAGAAACTCATGGTTAGCAAACAACAATCTGAATGAAGGTACATTTTTATTGCAGACCGTGACAAAAGCAGTGTGAAGAACAAATACCAAATATATTTATTTTATTAAAACATGCCGGCTAACCTTAAAAAAGAAAATATAATATATCCCAATTCTAAAAAAAGAAGAAAAAAGAAGTTGTACAGTTGTTTGCACATATGCATTGAAAAGATAATAGATGAGGGTGAACTTGGAAAGTTTAAGCGATCACATATTGAGAAGCAGTGATAAAAGACAAAAGAGATGACAAATTCAAAGGGGAACATACAAGAGTTTGAAGAATCCATACCCAAGTGCTACAAGTATCTTACATGTTAGTGGGTAGAACATGAGGCAGGATAGCAAGAGCAGACTAGAGCAAGCGTGCAAGTTGGCAGAGAATGAGGGTGTCAATTGAGTTAAGGATTATGAAACGGCTACATGCTAGAACTAGAATTCTAATCAGAATAAAAGAGAAAACTAGGTCCTGACTTGATTCAAACTACCAACTAAGACAGTAATGTAAAAAAAGTATTGTGGATCTTCATGATCAACATACCAGTCATTTCCAGGTCAATCCAGACAAGTGGTTGCTTGAAGTAATCGAGCTCATGCGAACCATTCACTTTCTCTTCTCGTTTTCCAGTGGAGTTCACATAAAAATAAAAGCATAAAAAAGGACCACAATTCTTCATCTCAGCAGAGCACATGAAATATAATCATCAGAAAATACAATGCCATATGAAAACATGTTTCCATTTATGTTGTAACCTCCTAAATCATCAGAAGCCGAACCTAATCCTCAGCAAATGTTTTGAAATAATCTAACAAGGGAAGGGGAAAATCCAATCATTCTCAACAATGAAGCCTAAACTCGGGTCTCCAAATCAATGATCAATCAGTCAATATGAAATGACGCATCAATTGATCACTACACAGTTAGATAGTTCTCGATACAAAAAAATCTCAGACCGTGGTTAATGACTAAAATTGAGAGTAAATAATGATGCATCCTACAGAATTTCCGAAAATTATTCTGTAAAGAACGAAAAAAATATTAAAAATTTCAGAAGGCAAACACAAGGCGTAAATGATTCCACTTTGACTCAAAGCTATATCAGAAAACTACCAACGAACACAGAAACAAAAAAAAAATCCTCGAAGCAAAACCCTAGAACTTGCCGTGATGAAACTCGGTCAGGAAAAGCGAAAGGAATAGCTGCAGAATACGATATACCAGACAACGATGAAGAAGTTTCTGCCGATGATGAAGGAGCCGACGGAGCAACTTCGTCGGCCAAGGCAAGAACAGAGAAGGCATTGGAGAGACGGTCCATTTACTTTATTTTCCTTTCCACCAAATGATTTCACGAATAAGTACACGTGAGATTATATATAGAGATATAAGAAATTAGAAAAATAATTCGTTTTTATTAATGTTTTATTTCAAATTAATTATAATGAGACAATAAATAAAAGATGAGACATAAACAAATAATTTATAATATATTTTTCCGATAAAAACAAATATATATATATATATATTTGATTTTATCATTTTATTTTGATTGATAAATATAAATAAAAACATTTTCATAAACCTAATTAGATTGGACAAAATATCCGAAATAGGTATATTCGAACTTAAAATTCTAATATCTGTTGGTACAAATATAAATATTAGAAATCATATATTCGAAAAATATAGTAGAACTATAAATATCCACATATTGGTACTTGTACCCTTGATCTGTTAACGTCTAGTTTATAGTAAATAGGTATAGTTTATAATCTGGAAACCAAAGATCTATTGATTCAATTCTTCAAATGGGTATGGACACATTTTCACAAACAAGTTAAATCGGTACGTACAGATAATGGTTTTGAGTTTGTCCATCGTGACTTGATTGTCTTTTTATGCCGAAAATGGTGTTTCTGTTCAAAGTTCTTGTCCTTATACTCTTGAACAAAACGGTACACTAGAAAGAAAACACCATCATCTATTAGAAATTGCACGAGCATTACGGTTCCAAGCAAATCTACCTATAAAATTTTGGAGTGAATGCGTCCTATCCGCTTTTTTTTTAAACATGATGCCTCTTTCAACGTTAGGAAATAAGACTCCATATAAAATTGTGTTTAATAAAATTCCTTCGATAATCATCTTTGTGTTTTTTGTTGTCTATGTTACCGTCATGTTCCAAGTGTTTACAGGGACAAATTTGGAGAGCGAGCTGCCCCAGGAATTTTTCTTGGATATCCACATGGACAAAAGGATATAAAGTTTTTGATCTAATAAACCAACAAGTCTATATTTCTCGTGATGTAAGCTTTCAAGAATAAATTTTTCCTTATGCAATTACATATGAAAGCCAACATGGTGGCAAAGACGCGAACTATTGGCGTCAACTCATTGACAAACAAGTAACTCAACAAGTCATCGAGTCCAGTTGGTGCCTATCTCCACGTGCTGAAAAATCTGTTCCATCTTCAGTTTATGATGCCAGCAATACTGGCTTGACTATCCACGAGGAGAATTCTGAGGCTATTACCGCTATAAATTCTAATGAAAAGGAATCTGAAAACACGCCTTCTTTGGAGCATGGGAAACGCATTTGGACACTGCCACGAAGACTTGCCGATTTTGAGGTTGCCTTACCTCCTTCACTTGCTGCAAACAATCCATCAACATCAGCTGCTCTTTCCCGGTACACTCGATTACTCATCATTTATCCTACTCTCGTTTTTCTTGTTCACATGCTTTTCTTTCAGCCATATGTAAAACAGATGAGCCTACATCATTTCTTCAGGTTGTTAAGCATAAACAATGGAGAGAGGCAATGCAATGGGAAATACATGCCTTAGAAGAGAATTGTACTTGGGTTCTCACTCCTTTTCCTCCAAGAAAGCGTGCAATTGATTCAAAATGGGTATTTAAAGTTAAATACCACCTTGATGGAACTATAGAACGTTATAAAACACGTTTGGTCGCTAAAAGATTTACACAAGTTGGAGGTGTAGATTTTCATGAGACTTTTACGCCTGTAGTCAAACTGGTTACTGTTCGATGATTGATTGCTATAGCAGTTGCTAGGAAATAGGAAATTCATCAATTAGACGTCAACAACGTGTTTCTTCATGGAGATCTTGATGAAGAATTGTACATGAAGATTCCACAAGGTTTTTCACGAAAGGGGGAGCAACGTGTTTGCAAACTTCAAAAGTCCCTCTACGGTTTGAAACAAACATCTCGCAATTGGTTTCACAAATTTACTCGTTCTCTTATCCTTTTGGTTTCCATCAGTCTCAATGAGATCATTGCCTTTTAACTCCTACTATCAGTTCTACTTTCCTTGTCGTACTTATATATGTTGACGATGTGCTTATCATAGGAAATGATAATCGCGGTATTGCTCAGGTAAAAACACTCCTTGATCAACACTTCAAAATCAAAGATCTCGGAAGACTCAAATACTTTCTATGGATCGAAGTGGCACGATCTCCCACAGGAATCATGATTAATCAACGAAAATATGTCCTTGACATCTTAACTAAATGTGGACTTCTCGGATGTCGGTCTGCTTCTACAACAATGGAAGCTAACATCAAACTCAAAGCTAATGGTCAACCATGCTCGGATCCAGGGTTGTATCGTCGACTTGTTGGACGTTTGCTTTATTTAACAATTACTCGACCTGATATATGTTTTGCAGTAAACGTCTTAAGTCAATTCATGCATGAACCTAAACAACATCACCTTGATGCTACTTTTCAGGTTCTTCGTTATCTCAAAGGATGTCTTGGCAATGGTCTTTTCTTTCCAGTAGACAACAAACCCACTCTACAAGCTTATAGTGATGCTGATTGGGATGGTTGCCCTAATACCCGATGCTCCACTACCGGTTACATCATTTTCCTTGGAAGTGCTCCCATATCATGGCGATTGAAGAAACAGTGTGTGGTATCGCGCTCTTCTACTAAAACCGAGTATCGTGTCATGACCAGTACTACTTGTGAGATAGTTTGGTTAGATCATCTCCTCAAAGAGCTGCAAGTTCAATGCGACACTTATGTCCCTCTTCTCTGTGACAATAAAGCCGCCATACATATTGTTGCCAATTCAGTATTTCACGAACGCACCAAACACATCGAGATCGATTGTCACTTCATCCGCCAACATTATGATTTCAGTCTTATTTTACCAATTAAGGTTGCCTCTGAATTTCAACTAGCCGACATTTTTACTAAAGCTCTCGGTCGAGACCGTGTTCAAACCCTTCTCAACAAATTGGGTATTTCAACTCTACATACTCCAACTTGAGGGGGAGTATTAGAGCTATAAATGTCCACATAGTGGTACTTGTGCCCTTGACCTATTAACGTCTAGTTTATAGTAAATAGGTATAGCTTCTACTTCCTATATTTATTTCTCTGTTGTCTCTTCCTGTATATATTTTCTCCCCTGTACGTTTATTAGAATACATGAAAATAAAGAAACCAATATTTTTCCTCTTTAAAATACAAATAGAAGAATTATCTAAACTATTCGTATCCGTAAATACTAAATAACTAATTTATTTACTTAGATACATATACAACAAATATATTTTAATGATCAAATTGTAAAAAAACATTATTAATCTTATTTTAACACTCATTATATAAATATATAGAAAAATATACGATATATTTATAAATGGTGGACTAAAATATCAAATACATTAAAATAAGTAACATTGTTGAAGTTTTAATTTGGACTCAAGATTGGATTCGAAACCAAATGGGTTAGATAATGTTATAGAGATATTACAAGATATCAAACTCACTAAATATATAACTTTTATTCGGGTTTTATTTTAATGTATTAATTTAATAATCTAACAATTTGTTTCATTGTTTTAGGTGAATTGTCGATATTAGTAGAGTTATCGACAAAACTAAATTTAAATAACTTATGTGAAAGATGAATGTGAAGATTTGGTGTTTTGTTTTATTTATATCATATATCTTTGTATTTTTGTGTAATTTGAATTTTAGTTTTAGATAGGGTTGGGCAAAATATTCGAAGTATTCGTATCCGGTTCGTATTCGAACCGAAAAATTCAAATATCCGCCGATACAAATACAAATACAAATATTAGAAATCAGATATTCGACAAATACAAATATAAATATAAATACAAATACAAATACAAATACAAATAGTATACTCAATTATCCGAACTATTTGTATCCGTAAGTATTAAATAAAAAATTTAGTTAATATATAGATACATATATAACAAAATTGATTTTAATGATCAAATTGGACATAAAATACATTATTAATCTTATTTAAATATTTATTATATAAATATATATAGCCAAACATGTAATATATTTATCAGTGTTGTAAAAGTCGTTGGGCGCTAGTCGGACGGTCTATTAGCGCCTAGCGACTAGTCGAATTAGTCGGCGATTAGTGGGTGACTAGACGTTTTTTTATATTTTTTTATTTTCTATAAATTATATTTTTAAAGTCATACAATAAAAAAGTATATAACCATGAATAAAATATAAAGTACTACAAAATCATAATATAAACAAATATAAATTCATTAACCATAATATAAAAAATAAAAATAAAAAATATTAAAAATCTAAATATTTAATAGCTGCTATCCAATTAAGTATCTAACCTTTTTACGTGGTCCGTAATAAAAAACGATGTTTATAAAAAAATACATATATACATATTAATATATATATATATATTTGAAAAAAATATTTAATTTAATATTAAGCACTTTTTATTTTTTATCCCTAAATATTTAATTTTATAATTTAATAATAATAAATTTTTATTTAATTTCATAATAATAACTTTTTATTTAATTTAATAATAATGATAACTTTATATTTTTTTTATCTTCCTCTCTACGTTTGTCTGTCTTCTTATTCTTAGCTTCTCTCTCACATCCATTAATTTCTTTTTCTTTTACTATTTCTTTTTCTTTGAGAGGCAGCGAGGAAAATCCGATCGGCGAGGAGACACCGATCTAGGAAGAAGGGGCGAGGGGCTGCAAGGAGACAGCGATCTAGGACGAAGGGGCGAGGAGGAGAGAGCGACCGGAGAGACAGCGAGGAGACATCGATCTAGGATGAGCGAGGAGACAACGAGGAGGCAGAGATCTAGGACGAAGGAGCGAGGAGGAGAGAGCGACCGGCACGACGAGCTTCATTTGAGGAAGAGAAGAACGATCACCAACCATTGTCAGACGAAGCTGCGAGGAGGAGAAGAACGCTTGGGCGGCGATTTTACCCTAGTCGGCCGCCCAGCGGTGACTCAGTGCCGAGGCGCTGGCCGATTTTTCGAAACGATTTTGGATTTTCTAGATGTCCCTTTACGGTCGAGCGCGGCGATTAATCGGCAGCCCTAGAACGACTTTAATATGGGTGGACTAAAATATCAAATATTTTAAAATAACTAATATTGTTAAATATTTAATTTATACTCTTGCTTCTAATTCAAATGGATTGGATAATATTATACAAACATTATAATATATGAAAAAAATACATAACTCACTAAATATATAATTTTTTTGAATTTTATTTTAGTGTGTAATCTAACAATTTGATCCATTATTTTAGGTGAATTGACGATATTCGTAAAATCAACCACAAAACTAATTTTAAATGATTGGTATGGTGATGAATGTGAAGATTTGATGTTTTGTTTTATTTATATTATGTATATTTGCATTTTTGTACGATTTGAAATTTTAGTTTTAGATTATATTTGATGATTATTGATTTTTTTATTAAAATGTTTTTTATATATATTTTATACGTTAAAAAAATTAGATTAAGATACGAATATCCGTATATTCGACAAATATTTGTATTTATAAATATCTGAATTTACAAATACAAATACTAAATTTGGATATCCGCCGAATACAAATACAAATATAAATAGTTCGATATTCGCAAATATTCGTTATTTGTCCAGCCCTAATTTTAGAATATATTCAATGATTATTGATTTTTTATTAAAATATTTTTTTAATATTTCTTATTTTAAAAAAGTATAGATTCGGATACAGATTTCCACTAAATAGAATATTTGTATATACGACGGATATTCGTATTTACAAATATCTGAGTTTAAAAATATAAATACAAATAAAAATCCAGACATTCGTCGAATATAAATACAAAAATAAAGCCAGATATTCGCAGGTATTCGTTATTTGTTCCACGCACCTAATTTACATTATATATTTTTTATTTATTTGTCAAAAATCAAAATTTACCAGTGCGAGATAAACTGGCGGAATATCAGAAATACCCTTATAGGGCTAAACCACTTCAAAAATACTCTTCCCCAAAATAATTATTAAATCCGAAAAAAACTGAAGAAAAGACAAATTTGCCCTTAATGTTCGAACATGGAAAAATGGAAGTTCGGCAGTTTTTCGACATGAAAAACTGCCGAAAACGAGAAAGCCGAACAGTTTTTCGTCGTGAAACCTGTTTAAAAGTTTATAGCAAGAAAGAAATAAGTGATGTTGAACTTGAGAGAGATCGATTTGAAGTTGGCGAGAAGGAAAATGGCTAGAATCAGCAGCATCACAGGCGAAGAAAGCACGAGTCAATCTTCAATGGCGTCAATAAGTGTAAGTAGTTCGATTTCTAGGGTTTTGCAAGCTTTCGAGTCACAAAATGGTTTATTGATTTGAAATGAGTGAGTGTCAGTGTGAGTGAGTCCGTTAGGTCGTAAGGGTCGCAGGAGTTGCATGAACATCTTCGACTCCGTGATGGTTTATTGATTTGAAATTGGTGAGTGTCAGTGAGTCGGTTGGGTCGCAACGGTCGCAGGAGTTGCATGAACATCTTCGATTCAATGAGTCTGTTGAGTCGCAAGGGTCGCAGGAGTTGCATGACCATCTTCCACTCAGTGAGTCGGTTGTCTCAGTGAGTGGGATGGGTCGCAATGGTCGTTTGAGGGACGTGTGTCGATTGAGTCTTAGTGAGTCGGTTGAGTGTCGTAGAGTGTCTGAGGATCGTTTGAGTCGCACGGGTCGGCTGAGTCGCATGGGTCGCACAAGTCGGTTGAGTCGGTTGAGTCGCATGGCTCGGACGGCTCGCATGGGTCGCTTAAGTCGGTAGAAGTATAATATATTCGTAATTGGTCATTTGCAGGTGGTGCCAAAGCCGAAATTTGTGTATGAATTCAAGCACATGGACAGAATTCCAAAGATCACCACCAAGTGTTATCCTCACGAGACAATAAGGACGCTGAGAGGAATCTGAAATGAACACGAGTTGCATTACTTCGAGAAGGAGTCACAATTTAGGCATTTATTGGCTGAAGAATTTCGGCCGTGGAAAGGTGACCCCTGAACAAGTCAGTGAAAAGCTTGTGAAGGCGAAGAATTCCGACGACCGGAAGAGGTTCGCAACTTTGATGTTGTTGGCGCAAGTTATGGCTTACAAGCCTTTAGCAGAAAATTCTATCAGCCATGATCTCATTGACATTGTTGATGACTTGGAATTTTGTGAAGGCTTTCCATGGGGTCGTTACACATTCGAGATGATTGTGGATACTTGCCGCAAGCACGTTAGCGGGGAATCACCGAAACCAAAATGGTATTGTGGTGGTTTCATGATCCCACTAATGGTAAGTTGTATATATTATTCGAATAACTTGAATGTTTTCGTACTTTTTGCATTCTTATCATTTTGTTTTAATGTTTCAGTTACTTCCATTTGAAACCATCCTTAGTTTGGGCGAAAATGGATGGTATGTTGAGGTTGTGGATGCGCATTGATCCTGCCCAAGAATGTGCAAGAAGATGGTTAAATCCAATTTTAACCCGAAGTATGTAGATGTGATAAGGCAGATTGGAGATTCTAAGGTAACAATTACACAAGGTTCATAAGGGAAACAAGGGTCACAGAGGGATGTGACGATCCCGATGTTTTCAGATATAGATGAAACATCTTCGTAGAAATCCGAAGGGTATTTGTTGGGAGGATATCCGTGAGCAAGAACTTCTGACACGAAAAGCAGCTCTTGGTGATCAAAAAAGGGAGAAGGAAAAAGGGACTAAGAGGAAGGAGTGCGTGAGTGATGCTGATGCTGATTCTGATGTTGATGCTGATGCTGCAGTCCCTCTGACACTGAAGAAGAAATTAATAGGGTAAATAAGGAAGTCGGAGAAGAGAATTATCAACGCCGTAAGAGACATTCTAAAGGATTTCGGGATTCATGTGCCTAATCCAAAATCAAAGGCTGCCGAGAAAGTTGCGATCACCGAAACCCAATCTTCCGACACTGTTGATGATTTTGCTTTTGAATTCCTTCGACGTCCAAATCCAGTGTCAAGAAACCTTGCTCCTGATGGAGTTCCACCAAGTAAGTAATATTTAGTGAAAAGGTCATTTGAGTGTCAATTTCCATCGAGACATAAAAGTCGTAGGGTCGCGTAAGCCGTAGGGTCGATAGAGTCGTAGGGTCGCATAAGCCGCATGGTCGTTAGAGTCGCATGGGTCCCATGGGTTTCAT
>CM071863.1:13224009-13244955 GCA_036759665.1 Gynandropsis gynandra
ATGTTATATAATTATGCATGAAATTTAAATTTTAAAATATTTTATAGAGCTCATGAATAAAACTTATATAAATTTATACAACAAATTTATATGATTATTTGTTTATATTATATTTATATCTCTTTTCATTAGTTTCTAACATGTTTTCAATACTTTTATAACTATATATTCATGTAATATAAAATATATTTTTTTCATATAAATACGTAAATGATTTATTTAAAAACAACATGTTTTCAATACTTTTATAACTATATATTCATGTAATATAAAATATATTTTTTTCATATAAATACATAAATGATTTATTTAATTGTAATTTAAATTTTGAAATATTTAATTGTAATTTAATTTATATTTTGTAAACATATAACCATTTAATTTTATTTATATTTAAAATCAATTTTAAATCTATATAAAAAACTTTATATGGATTTATATAACAAATTTTATGATTATTTATTTCTATAGTTAATTTATTTTTCTTATTTCATTAGTTTCTAATATTTTTTATTTTTTATAACAAATTTTCATGTAAACATATGATATATCTATTTATTTATTCATATAAATACATAAACTTATTATATAATTGATATAATTATACGTGAAATTTAAATTTTGAAATATTTTATAGAGCTCATGAATAAAACAATTTATATAAATTTGCATGAAAAATTTATATAATTATTTAGTTGTATTATATTTATGTCTCTTTTCATTAGTTTTTAACATGTTTTAAATATTTTCATAATTAAACATTCATGTAAATATATTATATATTTTTATTCATATAAATACGTAAATCTTTAATTTAATTGTAATTTAAATTTTGAAATATTTAATTATAATTGAATTTTTATTTTAATTTGTATTCAAACTTTTGTAAACATTGAACCATTTAGTTTTATGTATATTTAAAACTGAATTAATAAATTAATTTATTGAAATATATTAAAGTATTTTAAATTTTTAGATTACTCCATATTAATTGAAGAAAGAGGTTTTCAAAATGTCATTAAATATACAAAATAAATATATTGATTTTTTAGAAAAAAGTAAAATAAAATAAAAAATAATGCTTAGGTGGCAGCATGAGAAGCCAAAGATTTTGCTACTTTTTATATATAGATTTATTGTCAAGGTTCATTACTAAAAAATTTAATTTATGGATAGAATTTTCGGATGAATTTTTATCCATTATTAAATTTTGGACTGATTTTAGGTTTATTTTTAAATTTCGGATAGATTTTCGTCCGTACGTAATTTGTTTACATACTTCTTTAAATTTCTAATTTTCGAACGAGTTAGGGATTATCTTTAATTTCAGACGGATAAAAATATCATTTCTAATTTCAAATAGATTAGAGATAAATGAAAAATATTCTTTTAAATTTTATTTTGTTTATTTTTTCAAAAAAAACCAAGCAGCAAAATGCGTCAGAAATTTTTGTCTCGAAAAAAGTGTTACGACAAAAAATTGTTCCATTTTTTTTATTTTTTTAAACCTAACGATTTTTGGACAGATTATTGCATCCAGATTTCTAAAATTTCAGACAAATAATAATTATCGACGTTCAAACAAACAAAATCGTTTCGGAAAACGTCTGGCAATAGTTTTTTAGACTCATTAGAAACTAATTTTACCGTCCGAAATTATCTTTTGTGATCAATGGGTGCATCCATGGATCACATATTACTTAGATTAGTAGTATTGAATTATTGATTCCTTAGTGATACATAATATTTATAAGTTGTTATGTGTATAATATATGGGAAAATGAAATGTTTGCTTAGTCATTTCTACTTCATAGGCTACTACTGTATGAACAATCCTTTATACAATATCAATATAATATAATAAACAATGAACTTAGAAACAGAAACAAATTAAATATAAATACCGAACGTTTGATCGAGGTCTGCTAGCAGTATCCTAAGACAGAATTTGTTTCCGCCTAGAGGATTCAACGATCACAGAATTGTCTTCTGCCGAATCTACTCTGTATTTTGTTTTTATTAGAAGAGAGCAGAACATATTGATTGTTTCTTCAATGGCAAGTCTCTATTTATAGAGCACTTAGGAGCTAAAATTCGATTAACCTTGAACAGTCATGACTGTTTATAAGATTGTGACTGTTGATGGAATGATTGTGTCTCTTCGATTCAAATTCAAAGGGTTGTGTCTCTTCGATTCAAATTCAAAGGGTTGTGTCTCTTCGATTCAAATTCAAAGGGTTGTGTCTCTTCGATTCAAATTCAAAGGGTTGTGTCTCTTCGTTTAATAGTTGTATCTGTTCAGTTCAAATCCAAAGGTTGTGACTGTTCATAATAAAAAAAATAAACTTAAGATAAAAAAAGTAAATTCGGATTTAATCAAAGATCCCCAAGAGTCCCAAGGTCCAAGGCCATATATGTGACATTTAATTTATGTTAAATGTCCACAAGCCTTTTTCATGCTCATTCCAAAACCCTTCACCAAGCCCATGTCATAATTCAAATGAATAAGGTGGAAAAATATTTATATAATGTAATAAATACTTTCCATTTTCTAATGTGGGACTATATCCCTTCATATGCCCTTTTCATTTTTCTATCAACTATGTCATTTTACCTAACAAGCCTAAGTTATATTGTACAAAGAAACAGAATGCAAGGATCCATAAAATTAGTTTTTTGGCTCTATCGTCAATGATATATAGATGAGGGTAAGTGTAGTGTTTCTTGAGGTATTTGAAGGCCTACTAAATGAAGGGAGTCTTGATAGGTATTTTTCCTTGTTATTGACCTATTTCCGGCTATTTTATAATTTTAATTTACTTCTATTGGGTTAAACTAGTTAAAATTATTACTAGACTACGTTGGTTGGTGAGATTGTATATGCTGAAACACTGGAGAAAACAATCAATTCATACCCATCTGCAAAAATATTGTCTATATAGCTAAATGATTAGACGTATGTATGTTTTTAATTAGTCTTTCATGATCTAATAGATTAAACCATTAGTTAATATATAGAGCTCGGAGAATAATAATGATGCAAATAATGAGTTATAGAAAACTGAATTTCTTAACCCTATTAAATGCTATGACAATCAAACTATTCACTGGAACTAAAAATAAAAATATCTATCATATTAGTAAGAAAATAGTATTATTCTAGTCGTGTCTTAGCCTGAATTATTATTGATAACATTATATTTTATATTAAGATTGTAGTTAGTACCAACAAACATAACTCTACCATTCATTTGAAAGGTAGACAATTTTCCATGATTTTATATTTTTTTATAATGATTAAAATTAAAAATATCGTTTAATTAATGTCAATTTATATTTGTACAACATTTAACTGTACCATGAATAAAAATAGAGTCCAGTTAAAAAATAATAGTTGTAAATGATTAAAAATTTGGGATTCACAATTTATAAACTATTGTTATACAAATAAAGAAATATATCATATGATCTCTTTAGATATATCTTTGAAAACAATGATTTTTCATGTGTATACATTTTATATAATATAACAAGTTTTAAATTTGATTTATAATAATTATTGTTAATCAAAAAATTAGTTAGGGTGATGCATTTGTATACATCTGCATAGGATCAGAAATAATTTTCTATTTTTCTTAGTCAGTATACTAAGAAAATATTTACTTGGCTAGTTTGTCACGAGTTAAGTACTTTTGACAAATTTTTCGAAACGAAACTCTAATATGGTTTACATGCATGTAATTACATTGTCTGAAGCTACTAATTTCTCTATTCTTTTGACATTGTTAAAAGATGTAGATTGGCTTCCGTATTATGATGAGTCCTTTCTATTAGAGGATGGAGGAGGAGGAAGTTGAATGCTCAGTGATTCTCTTCTATATCTTCCTCAATTTGAAAAAAAACTAAAATCTCGTTTGAATCTCCACGTCTCTCTCCTTTAAAATCGTTTTCTGAATGATAGATTTTCAAAATCTTTTTTTCAAGATTTTCATCTGCATTTTGAATTGGCCGTTCCTATTTTCTAGCTCATTTCACTATCTCTCTCTCCTTTGTTTGACTATTTTTTATACATCGATTGTGGTTAGGGTTTCGGAAAAAAAAAACTCTTCACTCGCCGTGAAGAAGAATGCGAAAGAGGTTTAGGAAGCGGTTGAGTATATGTGTGTCGGTTTTAATCGAGCACGTAAGATTAGCGCTCAGAAAGTTTGCAAAGAGTACGAGATAATAGCTTTCCGTGATGGTGAGACGGTGGATGACTTTGCCATGCGTCTCTCCGACATAGTGAATCGGCTAGCCATTCTCGAAGATCGTGATCGTCACGCAAGGTAGTTGAGAAATAGATACGAGTTGTCCCTCCCAGATTCGGCAGATCACGCTGTCCATTAAAAGTTTGTTGGATCAGTCAATACTTTCGTTGGAAGAGGTTATTGGGAGGTTGAATGCCGCAGAAGAGCGGCAAGGTGGTTGAGAGAGATCGCATTGTCCATTGAAACTTTGTTGGATCAGTCAACACTTTCGTTGAAAGAGGTTATTGGGAGGTTGAAGGCCGTAGAAGAGCGGTTTGAGCCGTTGGAGCCCACATCGGGGGTTGGGAGTAAACTTTACCTCATTGAAGACGAATGGATTGCACAAATAAATGAGCGAAAATAAGGAGATTATATTCCTTTGGAGGCTCCAAGTCGGAGAAACATTGTTGAAAAATACAACGTCGTAAATTCATAACTGATGGTGGATCTAGTTCTAACGAGAACCGAGATAGATCAAATACAAGTGTCGAAATTGTGACAAAATGGGTCATTGAGCTAGAAACGTCGATCCAAGCCCAAAAATGAAGAAGAACATCTGGCCACGTGGATAACGACGAGTCTACACTCTGTATGGCCAAGACGTGTGAGACCACATTAGATTTACTGACATCATAATTGATATTTTCGTAATTATCAGTGTAACTACGATAATTACAAAAATATCGTCATTTCGGGTTATCATAGTATATATATATATATATTTGGATACGAGTGGATACTCATATATGAGAGTTAAAACTCGAAACTCGAATTCACAGATTTAATATTATCCGAACCCGAATCGGCATGCTCAATTTTTTTTTTCGGATTCGAGACAAATTTCGAATCGAAACGAATTTTCGGGTATTTTTTTCCACCCCACCCCTTTTGATATCAAGGAAAAAACATATACAAAACAATTATAAATATATCATAGAATTCATCAACTTGAAATAATACATCGTCAAACACATTAATTGTTCTACGTACTTGTATATTTTATTTAAAGTTTTAATGATTAATGATTATATCGTTATTGGGATAAAAAATATTTATAAATATTTATAATATCGTCAACTTGAAATAATATATCGGCCCAGCTTCTTTTGATTCCTTCAGCCCGCATCATCCTTCAGGTCCGGCCCAGCTCCTAATGTCGACCAGTTCATTATTTTTAGTCACTATTGATATTAAAATTACATTTGAGACCAATCTGTATTCTTTGTTATGGATATTATCAAATTTTCCATATTTTTGATATTTAATATATCTTTTCATAGAACTATTTTTTTTTTAAATGTGATACTTAAATTTCCATAATTATATTTATATATGTATATTGACTGTAGCCTATATTTACACGGTTGGTTCGTAAATACTTACCTAATACTTAATAAATTTCATATTTTTTTATTTAGATATTG
This sequence comes from Gynandropsis gynandra, assembly GCA_036759665.1. Classification (NCBI taxonomy): domain Eukaryota; kingdom Viridiplantae; phylum Streptophyta; class Magnoliopsida; order Brassicales; family Cleomaceae; genus Gynandropsis; species Gynandropsis gynandra. The sequence goes on from CM071863.1 coordinate 13,229,720, forward strand.
TTGTGATTAAAATTTATTTTTAAATATGATATATGAATTGTCTTTACATCATCAAATAACCTAATATTACTTTTATCCTGTATTGTAAAATTAGTAAAAAATAGTGTATATTATATTTTATTTCTCTAATTAATGTTTAATTACCCAATTATATATATATATATATAATACTAGATAATATTGACATTATCAATCTTTTTATATTATTAATTTTAAAAGTATCTTTTTATATAACTAGATTTTTAAATGTGATACTTAAATTGTCTATAATATATATTTTAATATGTATATGGACCGTATACTATATTTATATGTTTGGTTTGTGAATATTCTCGTACGCATGATAAACTTCGAATTTTTTATTTAGACAGTTTTATGATTAGAAAGAATTCATTTTAAATGTGATATGCTAACTGTCTTTTCATCAATAAATAACCCAATGTTATTGATTTGTATTGTAAATTTATTAAATTAAATTGTATATATTATATAATTTATTTCTACAATTAATGCTTAATTATCCAACTCAAAATTTTCCTAATTTATATTTTTTAACGTTTAATGGACTTACACTTTTAATCAAACCTAAAATTAATATTAAATTTGGTTAATGTATAGTCATTATTATGGATATTATGAATTGTTGCATTGATTTTTTTGTACTAATTGTTTGGTTTATAAATGTTATATATTGTTTGGTTTATTTCTCTCCTCCTTTTGTTTTCTCTCTCTCCAAGTTCTGGAGAGAAGCTTCCCCACGCCTCTCTTCTTCCTCACAGAGCCGAAAGTTCCTTCTGGCTGCTCCTTTAGAATCGTTCAACGTCCGAGAAAATAGAGAAATGAGCTAGGTCGTTCCGATTTTTTAGCTCATTTCTTTTTTTTTCTAGGGTTTTGGCAAAAAACTCTAGATAGGATTTTGTTTCCTTCCAGCTTCATTCTCAATATCGTTATATCCGAGTGTGTGCACTCTAGGTGCTGTCAGTATCGTTAGTGGCTAAAATCAGAGATACGATTCACACAAGATGCCTAAAGGTTGCCGTGGTTCAGGATCAAGCAAAATGAACAGTGGTGATGGAGGAAACAATGAACTGGAAACACCCTTGAACGACGGAGGAAACCATGAGCTGGAAAAACCCTTGAAGAAAGGCACTTGGACACCGGAAGAAGACAAAATTCTGATTGATTATGTTACACGACATGGAGCGGGAAACTGGAATGCTGTCCAAAAGAATAGTGGACTTTCTAGGTGTGGGAAAAGTTGTCGCCTCCGTTGGGTAAATCATCTGAGACCAGACTTGAGGAAGGATAAGTTTACTCCTGAAGAAGAGGAGCACTTAATTTAACTGCATCATCGTTTGGGTAACAAATGGTCATGCATGGCTGCAGAGGTAAGTAAATTCCAGCATCATGTTTACTAAATCGAATCCTTTTTCTTGTCGGAGACTATATCATGATGATGAAGTAGTAATTAAACACAAATGATCTTGCTTTTCTTTTGACATGTTTCAGATGCCTGGGCGAACAGACAATGAAATAAAAAATTTCTGGAACACGAGACTGAAGAGAGTGCAGCGGACTGGCGGAGAGGTTTACCCTGACGAGATCCGCCAGAAAGTACAAGAGGCAAAGCAAAGGGGTCATAACATTGATGCATTGGCTAGCGACAAAGTTCAAAGCCAATGTGCCATGTGGTCAGACGGTAGAATGGATATCCCGGAAATCACATTCGAGCGGATGGATTACACGTCTATGAGTGAGGGTAACTTTCCTGATTCGTTAGGCATGATACTAAAATTGCTGCCTAGCTGTCAATTTCCATCGGAACCCCAAACTCTACCTTCTTCATCATACGATCATATCACCAACGATGATCCTTGCAACATGATGGAAGGGCCCAACTTCTCCGACATCGTGAACATGGACCTGGTCGTGGACAGTCATGTTGACAACCCGGAACTGTTAGCTGAGTTTAACGCTCTACTCGACAGCCATGTGCCAGGCAATGAGTTTAACGCTCTACTCGATAGCCATCTGCCAGGCAATGAGTTTAACGCTCTACTCGACAGCCATGTGCCAGGCAATGCGAGTGCCTGTTTTCTTTCTTCTACGCCCTTCACACATGGGGACGGGAAGTTGGAGCTCCCTTCATTCCAACATGTGGATGACGCTCAAGGTGCTGACAGGCTAAATCAACTTGCGGGCGAGGATTCGGGGATACAGTCATTTCTTGGCCTACATCAGCTTGATGAAGATCATTGTTTGGGCCCATTTGGTTCTTGAGGGGTTTTCCATTTCCATTTCTATTTCTTTTGTCTGAATCGTACAGTTCCATCGTAAGGTTATTTTTTTAGACTTGCCCAATCTAGATTTTATTTGGGTTAAAAAATTTCAGTACATTCCGATCTGCTGCACAATATATAGTATGGGTTATACTTTTTTTATAATATCACAAAACAAAACAAACTTTTTCATTCAAAAACATATATAAACAAATTCTTTTTAACTATAAAATAATACATATCTTCTACATTATAACATCTTATGCATTTTCAACAACGTTTACTAGTTTTTAAACGTTGTTTTTGAATAAGATTTTTTTTACATTTAAATGTTACTTTTGAATAAGAGTTTTTACTTTAAACTTTATACATCAAATATTGCTTTTGTTTTTAAATTTGGTTCTTGATTTTTTTATAATGGCATTGATGATGATAAATTATAAAAAAAATCAATCATAATAATAATAATAATAATAATAATAATAATAATAATAATAATAATAATAATAATAATAATAATAATAATAATAATAGATATAGATATAATAATAATAATAATAATAATAGATTTTTTAAACTTGCCCGATCTAAATTTTATTTGGGTTAAAAAGATTTCATTACATTCGATCTTATATGTTCCATATATAGTATGGGTTATACTTTTTTTTTATAATATCACAAAACAAAACAATTTTTTTTATCCAAAAACATATATAAACAAATTCTTTTTAACTATAAAATAATACATATCTTATACATTATAAGATCTTATACATTTTCAACAACGTTTACTAGTTTTTAAACGTTGTTTTTAAATAAGATTTTTTTTACATTTAAATGTTGCTTTTGAATAAGAGTTTTTACTTTAAACTTTATACATCAAATATTGCTTTTGTTTTTAAAGGTTGCTCTTGATTTTTTTATAATGATATTGATGATGATAAATTATAAAAAAAATCAATATGATGATGATGATGATGATGTAATGATGATGATGATTAATAATAATAATAATAATAATAATAATAATAATAATAATAATAATAATAATAATCATAGATTTTTTAGACTTCATCTAGATTTTATTTGGGTTAAAAAGATTTCAATACGTTCGATCTTATCTGCTTCATATATAGTATGGGTTATACTTTTTTTATAATATCATAAAACAAAACAAACTTTTTCCTTCAAAAATATATATAAACAAATTCTTTTTAACTATAAAATAATACAGATCTTATACATTTTCAACAACGTTTACTAGTTTTTAAACATTGTTAAGATTTTTTTACATTTAAATGTTGCTTTTGAATAAGAGTTTTTACTTTAAACTTTATACATCAAATATTGCTTTTGTTTTTAAATTTGGCTCTTGATTTTTTTTATAATGATATTGATGATGATAAATTATAAAAAAAATCAATCATGATGATGATAAATAATAATAATAATAATAATAATAATAATAATAGATTTTTTAGACTTGTCCAATCTAGATTTTATTTGGGTTAAAAAGATTTGAGTACATTCGATCTTATTTGCTCTATATATAGTATGGGTTATACTTTTTTTTTATAATATCACAAAACAAAACAAACTTTTTTATTCAAAAACATATATAAACAAATTTTTTTAACTATAAAATAATACAAATTTTATACATTATAAGATCTTATACATTTTCAACAATGTTTACTAGTTTTTAAACGTTATTTTTGAATAAGATTTTTTTTACATTTAAATGTTGCTTTTGAATAAGAGTTTTTACTTTAAACTTTATACATCAAATATTGCTTTTGTTTTTAAAGTTGGCTCTTGATTTTTTTATAATGTTATTGATGATGATAAATTATAAAAAAAAAATCAATCATGATGATGATGCTGATGTAATGATGATGATGATGTTGATGATGAATAATAATAACAATAATCATCATCATCATAATAATAATAATAATATATTTTTTAGACTTGTCCAATCTAGATTTTATTTGGATTAAAAAAATTTCAGTACGTTCGATCTTATGTGCTGCATATATAGTATGGGTTATACTTTTTTTTTATAATATCACAAAACAAAACAAACTTTTTCATTCAAACACATATATAGACAAATTCTTTTTAACTATAAAATAATACTGATCTTATATATTATAAGATCTTATACATTATAAGATCTTATACATTTTTAACAATGTTTACTAGTTTTTAAACGTTGTTTTTGAATAAGATTTTTTTTTACATTTAAATGTTGCTTTTGAATAAGAGTTTTTACTTTAAACTTTATACATCAAATATTGCTTTTGTTTTTAAGTTTGGCTCTTGAATTTTTTATAAAGATATTGATATGATAAATTATAAAAAAAATCAATCATGATGATGATGATGATGATGATAATAATAGCTTTTTTAAACTTGCCCAATCTAGATTTTATTTGGGTTAAAAAGATTTCAGTACATTCGATCTTATGTGCTCTATATATAGTATGGATTATACTTTTTTTTATAATATCACAAAACAAAACAAACTTTTTTATTCAAAAACATATATAAACAAATTCTTTTTAACTATAAAATAATACAGATCTTATACATTATAAGATCTTATACATTTTCAACAACGTTTACTAGTTCTTAAACGTTGTTTTTGAATAAGATTTTTTTTTACATTTAAATGTTGCTTTTGAATAAAAGTTTTTACTTTAAACTTTATACATCAAATATTGCTTTTGTTTTTAAAGTTGGCTCTTGATTTTTTTATAATGATATTGAAAATGATAAATTATAAAAAAAATCAATTATGATGATGATTATGTAATGATGATGATGATGGTGATGATGAATAATAATAATAATAATAATAATAATAATAATAATAATAATAATAATAATGTATTATTTCAATGTTCATTTTATTTGGACGGAATATCAGATATATCCTCATAGGACGGAATATCTGAAAATAATTATTAAATAGGAAAAAACTGAAGAAAAAATAAATTTACCCTTAATTTTTGAACGTGAAAAAACACACGTTCTATAGTTTTCGACGTGAAAAACTATCAAACTATGTCAAAAACAAGAACGACAGACAATTTTTCGACGTGAAAACATGTTTCAAAGTTTAGAACAAGAAAGAAGAATTAATTTCGAATTTGAGAGGGATCGATTTGAAGTTGGCAAGAAGGAAATGTCAAGAATCAGCAGCAGCAGTGAAGAAGAGAGCACGGGTCAATCTTCAATGGCGTCAATAAGTGTAAGTAGATCGATTTATTGATTTGAAATAGGTGTGAGTGTCAGTGAGTCAGTTGGGTCGCAAGGGTCGCAGGAGTTGCATGACCATCTTCGACTCACTGATTCGGTTGAGTATTAGTGAGTCGATTGGGTCGCAATGGTCGCTTGAGCGTCGCCAGGGGGTCCAAGGGTCGTTTGAGCCACATGGGTCGCTTGTGTCATTGAGGCGCAAGGATCATTTGAGTCACATGGGTCGCTTGTATCATTGAGTCGCAAGGGTCGTTTGAGTCGCATGGGTCGCTTGATAGTATGCCCCGTGGGTCACTTGAGTCGCATGGATCAATTGAGTCGCATGGATCGCTTGAGTCTCAGTGAGTCGGTTGACTATCGTAGAGGGTCCGAGGATCGTTTGAGTCGCATGGGTCGCAAGGGTCAGTTGAGTCACATGGGTCGCTTGAGTCTGTAGAAGTATAATGTATTCTTTGGTCATTTTGCAGGTAGCGCCAAAGCCGAAGTTTGTGTATGAAGAATTTCGGCCGTGGAAAGGTGACCCCCCCACAAGTCATTGAAAAGCGAATTCCGACGACCGGAAGAGGTTGGCAACTTTGATGTTGTTGGCGCAAGTTATGGCTCACAAGCCTTCAGCAGAAAACTCTATCAGCCATGATCTCATTAACATGGTTGATGACTTGAAATTTTGTGAAGGCTTTCCATGGGGGCGTTACACATTCGAGAAGATTGTGGATACTTGCCGCAAGCACGTTAGGGGGAAATCACCGAAACCAAAATGGTATTGTGGTGGTTTCATGATCCCACTAATGGTAAGTTGTATATATTATTCGAATAACTTGAATATTTTCGTACTTTTTGCATTCTTATCATTTTGTTTTAATATTTAAGTTACTTCCATTCGAAACCATCCTTAGTTAGGTCGGAAAGGGATGTTATGTTGATGTTCTGGATGCGGATCCATCATGCCCAAGAATGTGCAAGAAGATGGTTAAATCCAGTTTTAACCTGAAGTATGTAGATGTGATAAGGGAGGTCGGAGATTTTTTAAGGTAACAATTACATAAGGATCACAAGGGAAACAAGGGTCATAGAGGGCAATAATGGTTAATTTTTGTTTTCAAGATATTCGAAGTATTCTTCGTGCTGAATACGAAGAGGAAGCTTTACTTTCTGATCTGGAGGATCACGAGGGATGCCACGATCCCGATGTTTAGAACTGGATGGAACATCTTCGTAGAAATGCGAAGGGTATTTGTTGGGAGGACATCCGTAAGTAAGAACTGCTGGTACGAAAAGCAGCTCTTGGTAATCAAAAGAAAGGGAAAGAAAAGGGGACTAAGAGGAAAAACAACGTGAGGGAAAAATAATAGATATTGAAGATGACGAAGACGAAGGACAGGTAGGTGTTGCTGAAGCTGATGAAGAAAGAGAAGGTAATGCTGAAGCTGAAGGAAAAGGAGAAAAGAATCATCAATGTGATGTTGATGTTGCAGTCCCTCTCACACTGGAGCAGCAATTAATAGAGGAAATAAAGAAGTCGAAGAAAATACTCATCAACGCTGTAAAATACCTTCTAAGGGATGTTAGGTTTCATTTGCCTAATCCAAACTCAAAGGCTGCCGAGAAAGATGCGAGCACCGAAAACCAATCTTCCGACACTGTTAGAGATGATGATTTTGAATTCCTTCGACGTCCAAATCCAATACCGATAAAAGAGCCAAGCGAAGAGCCGGTTGACTCTGGAGATGGATCAGAAGAGGATTTGGCAAACATTAGTCCTGATGAAGTTCCACCAAGTAAGTAATATTTAGTGAAAAAGGTCATTTGAGAGTCAATTTCCATCGAGAGTCGGCATGAGCCAAAAGAGTCGGATAGGTCGCAGGGATGCATAAGTCGTTGGATCCCATAAGTCGCTGGGTCTAGAGTCGCATGGATCACATATGTCCCATAGGTCACAAGGGTCGTTGGGTCGCTAGAGTCGCAGGGGTCGTATATGTCCCATGGGTCGTAAGGGTCGCATCAATGTAACGAACGATGAGTCTAATGAATAAAGTAATTTTGTGCAGATGCTCCAGTGGATCCTGTCAAAGAGGTCCACACTAAGGATACTCTAGTGGGTCCTGTCGATGACGTCGCCGATGAAGTTCCTGCCAAGGATACTCCAGCAGTGGGTCATATTGATGACGTCGACGACGAGGAGGTTCATGCCGAGAATATTCCAATGGGTCCCGTCGAAGAGACCCACACTAAGGAGGGTCCTGCCGAGAATACTTTAGTGGGTCCTGTCCAAGAGGTCACCGCTATTGTCGAAGTACCACCAAGTAAATATGGTCATTTGCGTCACAGAGGTCGCATGGGTTGCATATGTCCCATGGTCGCATCAATGTAACAACGATGAGTCTAATGAATGAAGTAATTTTATGCAGATGCTCCAGTGGGTCCTATCGAAGAGGTCTACACTAAGGATACTCCAGTGGGTCTTGTCGATGACATCGACGACAAGGTTCCTGCCAAGGATACTCCAGTAGTGGATCCTGTCGATGACGTCGCCGACGAGAAGGTTCATACCGAGAATATTCCAGTGGGTCTTGTCAAAGATACCCGCACTAAGGAGGGCCCTACCGAGAATACTTCAATGGGTCATGTTCAAGAGGTTACCGCTATTGTCGAAGTACCACCAAGTAAGCACGGTGATTTGCGTCACATAGGTCGCATGGGTCGAATAGGCCACAAAAGGTCGCATAGGTCGCATGGGTCGTAGGGTCGCATTTGTCGCCATATCTTTAATGAAGTAAATTTTATGCAGGTGTTGGACCTTTATCGAAGGAGTCTGCGCCATATGTTGAACCTCCGCCGGTACCTAAACGATCTTTAAGATCACGGAAGGCATATGTTGAACCTCCACCGATGAAAAGAGCAAGAACAGTGCGAGGGAGAGAGAGAGAGGGAGAGGGAGAGGGAAAGATGTTGATGGAGAACCCGCAGAAAATGTAGTTCCAGAATCCGCAGAAAATGTAGTTCAAGAACCCGTAAAGAAGGTGGTTCAAGAACATGAAAAAAAAGTTTGTTCAAGAACCCGCAGAAAATGTAGTTCAAGAACCCGAAAAAAAAGTGGTTCAAGAACCTGCAAGGAAACGACATTTTGTGTGGAAGTCCAAGGGATTAGGAAAGGGCGGGATAACCCGATTTCCTTCATTCGTTGACACTAGATGTGAAAAGTTGACTAATTTATATATGTTCCTGAAGACACCTTGACATGAGCAGTGGTGGAAATCTAAGCTAGATATTCCCCGGGGGCCAAAGTTTTGGGAGACTATATTAAAGCCCAACGTATGGCTTGAAGATGATTAAGTTTTTTAAACCCTTAGTCACAGAGGTCATTTTGTGTCATATGTATTCATGTGTGTTAATTTTTTTTGCGGTAATTGGATGAGGCGTTGATGGTGCTGTCTTTTCGCTCGGAATTCATGCCCATCATATATCGGAATTATTACGTTTGTCATGTTGCTTTCATGCAGACACTCAAGCTGTGGATGTACGAGGATATGGAAACTTTGCGGAAAATTCTTAGTGATTTTTTGAATGTCAAGTATTCATTCAGAAGTACGAAGACACCAATGAGTTATTTCGAAGGCTTTGTCTCAGTTCTAAACATTCCATCGCTTGAAAGTCGATTTGTAGGATGTCATTGGGTAGCCATCAAAGCGGATTTTGCGACCCGATGCATCACGGTATACGACTGCCAAAGCAGAATGAAGGAAACACATATCGATCTAGTGATTGAAAATATAAGAAAAGTTGTCCCCAAGATGCCCATTCTCGGAGGGTTTCCTTCTTATGCTTCTGGAGATGATGAATGTAAGTATGAGTATTATGAAGGTCTATCACAGAACAAAATCTCGAGTGATTGTGGTGTTTACGCCTACAAATTCGTAGAAGCCTTGTTAATGAGAATTTATGATACGACAATGTTCCTTCCATGCGTGGGAAGATGGCGGTTGATATATTTAGTAATGGAAAATGTATCACTCCAATCCGAGACTAACTTGATATTTGGTACATTGTTTTTTTTAATTGAAGATGTAAATATTTGGCATTGTTATTTTTTTAAAATTTCTTCATAATAATAAAAGATTCGCACGGGTCCGAGGATCAGAGAGGGTACAAGGATCGAGGGGTAAAAGGATCGAAAGGGTAAAAGGGTCGTAGGGGTCCAAGGGTCGAAGAGGTACAAGGGTCGCGATCCTTGTACCTCTGCGACCCTTGTACCACTTCAATCCTTGGACCCCTACGACCCTTGTCCCTCTTTGACTCTTGTTATAATAATACTAAATACACAAAAACAACGATACTAATAATAATACTTAATATTGAATAATAGTAAAAATAATTTATTATTTACAAATACAATTATTTACAAATAATATGAATAAAATTTTAAAAATAATAATTTATCAATTTATTTACAAATAATTGACTCAAATATCTACGATCCTTATACATCTGCGACCCTTCTACCCCTGCAACCCTTGTCCCTCGCGACCTTTGGATCCGTGTGACCCTTAGACCCGTGCGACCCTTGTCCCCCTTAGACCCTTGTTACAATAATAGTAAATCCACAAAAATAACGATACTAACAATTGAATAATAGTAATCCACAAGATCAAATGAAGTTCAAGTTAAAAGGAGGTTCAAAGAAATCAAAATACAATTCAAATCAAAATATGTTGATGAAAAATCGAAGCACAAGTTCTGCTCCATTGGAGAACAATTCTACTATGAGAGAACAACCCACCTTCAGTCCATTTTCTTGACAAAATTGTCTCCACCCCCTTCTGATGCAAGCACCACCACGACCCACGGGCCTTAAAGTTGTTGGCTAGTAATAGAACCTTCCGCAATCGAACATTTTGCAATCGATGTACATCATTATGTTACATCATCTACGAAAAAGATCGTTCTCCCTCGCAAACCCAATCGGAAGTGTCTGTGACATCACCAAGTTACATCACTATAAATGAATAAAAGTCGAATAAATAACCAAATTATATATGATGAATTGGTTTGAGGTCACTTACCAATGAATCTACGGTCAGATTTGAACGCGTGACTGGTACAATGAAAACCCTCTAATCAGGAGTGCTCCTGGTGACGCTAAAGACCATGTCACCTTCGTGACGGAAAAGTATGACTTTCCCAATACGAATGCTTTGGTCGTTGTAGAAATCTATCCATTCATTAGTGAATTTGGAGCCATCTAATTTGACTTTCCATGTTTTGTTAGACGCATTCGATTTAAACATTGTCATATTGTTGTTCCTCGTATTGCCATAAATATACTCATCGAAGAAGATCTTTGGAATGTCTTGTAACAAAAAATGAAAAAAAAAAGTCAAATCTATTCATTCTCTATATGTAACATGCCGGTAGAGAGTATTTTGAAGAAGATTATAAGGTAGTACATATGTTGCACAAGAATCTCTCAAAAGAAATGAGGGAAATGTGGCATTTTTCGGAAAAAATGGATGGAAGATGATGAGAGGAAAACATGGAATGGAAAAAAGGAAACGGCTGGAATTCGAAAAGACATGACATCAAATCGACGTTAGATGGAATTTGAAAAGACATGACCACACGGTCACATGGGTCGCAGGTGAAAAAGGGTCACAGGGGTAAAAGGGTCGAAAGGGTAAAAGGGTCGCAGGGGTAAAAGGGTTGAACGGGTGAAAGGGTCGCAGGGTCAAGGGTCGAATGGGTAAAAGGGTTGCAAGGTCAAGGGTCGAACGGTTAAAAAGGTCACAAGGTCAAAGGTTGAACGAGTAAAATGGACCCTTGTCCCTCTGCGACCCTTGGACCTCTCCGACCCTTGGAGCCCTACGACCCTTGGACCCCTGCGACCCTTAACCCCCTCCGACCTTTGGACCTCTATGACCCTTGGACCCCTACAACGGTTGTCCCTCTGCGATCCTTGGACCCCAGCGACCCTTGGACCCCTGCGACCCTTGTCCCTCTCCGACTCTTGTTACAATAATAGTAAATCCATAAAAATAACGATACTACGAACAATAATACATTCTATTGAATAATATTTCAAAGGAATGTTGTTTAAATGAAGCTCAAGTTCAAAGGAATGTTGTTCAAATGAAGTTCAAAGCAATCAAAATACAATGGAATTCAAACTATGTTGTTGGTAGGCCCTGGTTGAGGGAAAAACAGAAGAGTAGGTATATCTCCATCGGAGAGTAGTTCGACTTTGAGGGAACAACCCACGTTCAGTCCATTATCATGACAAAACTTTGTCCAACCCCTGTTGATGCTAGCGCCACCACGTGCCACGTGCCTTAGATATGCCTCCCACGTCAAACCATAATTGATTATCAGATGTATCTTACATCGTCTACCGCAAAGACCTCTTGACCTTGCAAACCCTATCGGAAGTATCTGCGATAACTGAATAAATTTACAATGACCCCAAACTAATGCATCTACGACCAATTTTGATTAATCGAATAAATCGATTTGAGATCACTTACCAATGCATCTACGGCCAGATTTGAAAGCGTGACTGGTACCATGAAAATCCTCTGAGCAGAAAAGATGACCCTGATTATGCGGATGATGATGACATATATGATGCATATTGTAGATTATACATATCATCTCCAAAATCGGCGACGTGAAAAACAATGTCGTTTTCGTGACGAAAAACTACGAAATCCTGACTATGAAAATCATGGTCCTTGGAGAAATATTTCCATCCATTAGTGAATCTTGAGCCATCCAACTTGACTTCACATGTTTTGTTAGACACATCTAATTTAAGCGTTGTTGTGTTGTTGTCCCTCGTTTTCCCGTAAATATGCTCATCGAAAAATTTCTTCGGAATGTCCTGTAATAAAAATCGAAGAAAAGTCAAATCTGTACATTCTTTGTGAGCCTTGTACCCCTTTGCGACCCTCGTACCTCTGTGACCCTTTGACCCTTGCGACCCTTTGACCCATGCGACCCTTTAACCCCTGCAACCCATGTACTCCTGCGACCCTTGGACCCTTGCGACCCTTTGACCTTTGATCCCTCTGACCCCTCGATGAGACTCTGTGACCTAGTGCGACCGTGCTACTCTGTGACCGAGTGCAACAGCTTTTCTGCGGAACGTGTTTAATTGCAAGATTCTTTGTTGACAACAAGAGATTTCAACCTATTGGCAGCGAATCTGCTGTCGATTTCAAGCTTCTCTCGCCGAATTTATTGTAGTGTAGGAGAACAGTTATTTTCGTGCCACAGTAGAGAGAGAAATCGATATGCTCTGGAGGAGAGAGAAAAATTGTCGACAAGAGTAATATGAGATTATCAATATTTTAAGGGTAGATTTGAAGCTAAAATTTTGTTTTTTTTAGGAAATGGTATTTTTGAAACACTTTAGCCCTATAAGGGTATTTTTGAAGTTCCCCTTTTATTTGAGGCATATATACATTGTAATTAAAATTTTGAATGAATGTTTACATGCATGAAATTAATGCTTTTAAATATAGTGTATTCACTAAATTCTCCAAACCATTATTTCATATCGATTATTAAATAAATACGAATATCAACACCTCAAAATCACTATTCAATTTTAATCGATAAAATTATTTAGCCCATAAATAACTCATTCATCTCTACCCGTTATTCTTGATATTGCAAGGTCGGATACATGAATTTTTTAGGATAACTAAACCAAAATTTGAAATTTGAATGGGTAACTAATTTTATGTCCAAATTCGAACCCGTGAGATGCAAGTATCTGAGTTCAGGTATCCTAAGAATAAGTCTCGTATTCACAAGTATCTGAATCCTAAATTTTTAATATTAAAGCATATATTGGTTCTGGTCGGGTTCGGATTGAGTTTGATACCTGATCCACAGTAAGTCTAAATAATAATGATATTTTCGTAATTATCACAATAATTAAAAAGATATTTTTGTAAATTAATATATATATATATATATATTTGGATACGAGTTAGTGTCTGTATATGAGAGTAAAAACTCGAAACTCGAATCCGCAGATTTAATATTATCTGAACCCGAACCTGCATGTTCAATTTTTTCGGATTCGAGGCAAATTTTATTTTTGTTGTCCATCCCGCCCCTTTTGATATCAAAGAAAAAAACATGTACAAAAATTGGAAATACATCATAAAATTCATCAATTTGAAATAAACATCGTCAAACACATTAATTGTTGTATGTGCTCGCATATTTTATTTAAAGTTTTAATGATTAACTGATTCTTTCGTTATTGGGATAAAAAAAAATTTAAACATATGGTCAACTCATCAAAATTAATTTACTTTTAATTGATTATAATGAAAGTGTTTGTTTAAAAAGTTCAATTCCTTTTAAAAAAATTATTTATATTACTATCTCTTTTGTTTATATAAAGAATTTGCTTGAAACTTTTGATTAATAGTATTTGAATCTGATTGCTACATGTTATGCATTTTGTGTGCAATTTAATTGTTAGGCATTATGTGTTATTCAGTTTAATTGTTTTTTTTTTGTGAAATTAAATTATTTGTATTCTAATTGATATATATATTATGTTAGCAATTTACTTGTTTTTTTAACACTATTTATATTAATATTGTATTTGCCAAACTGTATTCCTTAGTATTAATTTTATCAATTATTCCATTGTTACATATTTTAAGTAAGATATTTTCATTATTTTGTAATTGATATATATGTGAACAATTAAAATGCTTAATTATCATGTCATTAATTTTCTTAATACATCTTTTCATAAAAAATATTTCGTTGTTTTTGTGATTTTTTTAATTTTTATAATATATCTTCTTACGCAAGTAATATATTTTTAATGTGATACTGAAATTGCTTATAACATATATTTTTATACATATGGATCCTAGTGTATATTTTCATACTTTGTTATATTAATATCACATCTGTTTATATAAGAAACTTGCTTGACAATTTAGGTTAGTAGTATGCGAATTTGATTGCTATATGTTATGTATTATGTGACCAATTTAATTGCTTTATGTAAATTTGACACTCTTTGCATTCTAATTAATATATATTATTTTAGCAATACAATTATTTTTATACACTATTTATATTAATATTACATTTGGTCAAACTAAATTTTTAGTATTAATTTGATCAATTATTCCGTTGTTCCTTATTTTAACTAAAACACTTTCACTTGATTGTAATTGATATATCTTATACAAACAATTTAAATACTTAAATATTTTAAATATTGTGTCATTAATTTTCGCATACAATATTTCATTAAAATATTAATATTTTTAGTGATGTTATTAACTTTTATAGTAGACAAATTTATTTAAATGTGATACTTAAATTGCATAATATATATATATATATGTTTGGTTACAAATTTTTTTAGTTTTCCAAAAATATAATACTTTTAACATTTAATGAATTTAAAACAATACAAAAGGTAATATTAAATTGGGGTAACTTCAAAAATACCCTCGTAGGGCTAAAATACTTCAAAAATATCCTTCCCGGAAAAGAAAATATTTCTAACTTCAAAAGTACCCGTATAAATGTTGATATTCCCAAAATACCCCTGCGACTTTACGATCCAGTTTGACCCAGCGACCCAGTTTGACCCTGCGACCCTTGTCCCTCTGCGACCCTTGTTCCTCTGCGACCCTTGTTCCTCTGCGACCCTTG
>CM071863.1:13255594-13293243 GCA_036759665.1 Gynandropsis gynandra
AAAAAAACTCGTCTTAAGATAATAAAAATTTAATCTTTCGAACAAATTCAAGTGATTTACCTGAGCATGAGTTAAAATTCGTCGTGTTGGCTTCATACAACTTTCGTCTATTATGTGGAATCGATCGAAGGTTTATTGAAAAGTTTATTCCAATGTTCAACTCTATTCACCTTACGTCCCCTACCTACCAGTGTATTGGACCTTAATGACAACACAAGAGATGATTTGGTGCTACAAATTGTTGTAGCTTTTCGGTTTTTCCTCCTCTATTTATAAACTCATATTCAACGAAAAATAAATGAACTCCGTTTTAACCAAGGTGCATGCATTGACCACATTAAAGAACCTTTTAATATAGGTCTTGAATGAATGAATGTATTGATCGCAAGGGTCGCATGGATCGCAAGGGTCAAATGGGTCGCATGGGTCGCAAGGGTCGCATGGATCGCAAGGGTCAAATGGGTCGCATGGGTCGCAAGGGTCGTATGAGGCTCTGTGACCCTTGTACCAAATATTAGAAAAAAAACAATGTACCAAATATTATAAAAAAAACAATGTACCAAATAATAGAAAAAAGAATGTACCAAATATTAAAAAAAATGTACCAAATGTTCACATCTACCAGTCCAAAAAAAACAATGTACCATATATCAATTTAGTCATCTTCGGGTTCATAGATACGTTCTCCATTACTATATATATCAGCCGCCATCTTCTCACGCATGGAAGTAACCTTGTCGTCGCAAATACGAAGAAACATATCCATATCCTTTGATAACGAGGCTTCTACGAATTTATAGGAGAAAACACCACAGTCATTCCCGCTTTGGTTCTGTGGCAGACCATCATAATATACATACCTCCATTCATCTTCTCCAGAAGCCAAAGAAGGAAACCCTCCGAGAATGAGCATCTTGGGGACAGCTTTTCTTATCCTCTCAATCACCGGATCGATATGTGTTTCCTTAAGGCTCATCCTGCAGTCGTATACCGTGATGCATCGGGTTTTGAAATCCGCTTTGATGGCTACCCAATGACATCCTACCCATCGATTATTTATCGATGGAATGTTTAGAACCGAGACAAAACCTTCATAATCACTAATTGGTGGGTTGGCGTTCAAAAACTGACTAAGCTTTTCCGGCAAAGTTTCCATATCCTCGTACGTCCACATCGAGAGCGTCTGCATGAAAGCAACAGGACAAACGTAATAATTCTGATACGCGCTGGGATCCGATGCCAAGCGAGAAGACAGCTCCATCAACGCCTCATCCAATTGCTGCAAAAAAAAATTAACACACAGGAATGCATATGACACAAAACTCCGTGAGACTAAGGGTTTAAAAAAACTTACTTCATCTTCAAGCCATGCGTTGGCCTTTAATATAATCTCCCAAAACTTTGGCCCCCGGGGAATATCTAGCTCAGATATCCACCACCGCTCATGTCGAGGTGCCTTCAGGAACCAATATAGCTTAGTCAACTTTTCACCGCTAGCATCAGTGAACGAAGGAAATCGGGTTATCAAGCCCTTTACTAATCCTCTGGGATTCCACACAAACTCCTCAGGTTCTTGAACCACCGTTTTTTCGGGTTCTTGAATTGTTCTTGCTCTTTTCGCCGGCGGAGGTTCAACATATGGCGCAGACTCCTTCGATAAAGGTCCAGCACCTGCATAAAATTTACCTCATTAAACATATGGCGACCAATGGGACCAATGCGACCTATGCGACCCATGCGACCCATGCGACCTATTATCCCAATGCGACCAATGGGACCAATGCGACCTATGCGACCCATGCGACCATTTGACTTTAGCGACCCAGTGACACATGCGACATATGAAACCCATGCGACTCTAACGACCCTGCGGCTTATGCGACCCTACGACTCTAACGACCCTACGGCTTATGCGACCCTACGACTTATATGTCTCGATGGAAATTGACACTCCAATGACCTTTTCACTAAATATTACTTACTTGGTGGAACTCCATCAGGAGCAAGGTTTCTTGACACTGGATTTGGACGTCGAAGGAATTCAAAAGCAAAATCACCAACAGTGTCGGAAGATTGGGTTTCGGTGATCGCAACTTTCTCGGCAGCCTTTGATTTTGGATTAGGCACATGAATCCCGACATCCCTTAGAAGGTCTCTTACGGCGTTGATGATTCTCTTCTCCGACTTCCTTATTTCCCCTATTAATTTCTTCTCCAGTGTCAGAGGGACTGCAGCATCAGCATCAGCATCAGCATCACTCACGCACTCCTTCCTCTTAGTCCCTTTTTCCTGCAAAATGACCAATTACGAATACATTATACTTCTACCGACCTAAGCGACCCATGCGACTCAACCGACCCATGCGACTCAACCGACCCGTGCGACCCTCAACCGCCGTGTGCGACCCATGCGACTCAAACGACCCTCAGACACTCCGTGACACTCAAACGACCATTGCGACCTAACCGACTCACTGACACTGACACTCACCCGTTTCAAATCAATAAACTGAGTCTAAGATGGTCATGAAACTACTGCGACCCTTGCTACTCAACCGACTCACGGAGTCGAAGATGTTCATGCAACTCCTGCGACCCTTGCGACCTAACCGACTCACTGACACTGACACTCACCCGTTTCAAATCAATAAACTGAGTCTAAGATGGTCATGAAACTACTGCGACCCTTGCTACTCAACCGACTCACGGAGTCGAAGATGTTCATGCAACTCCTGCGACCCTTGCGACCCTTGCGACCTAACCGACTCACTGACACTGACACTCGCCCGTTTCAAATCAATAAACTGAGTCTAAGATGGTCATGAAACTACTGCGACCCTTGCTACTCAATCGACTCACGGAGTCGAAGATGTTCATGCAACTCCTGCGACCCTTGCGACCTAACTGACTCACTGACACTGACACCCATTTCAAATCAATAAACCATTCTGGGACTCGACAGCCTGCAAAACCCTAGAAATCGACGCTCAACCGACCATCGCGACCCAAACCGACTCACTGAGACAACCGACTCTTGCGAGTCAACCGACTCACTGAAACTCAACCGACTCATTGACACTTTCACCCATTTCAAATCAATAAACCATTTTCTGATTCGAAAGCTTGCAAAACCCTAGAAATCGAACTACTTACACTTATTGACGCCATTGAAGATTGACTCGTGCTCTCTTCGTGCTCTCTTCGCCAGTTTCCTTCTCGCCAACTTCAAATCGTTCGCCAACTTCAAATCGTTCCCTCTCAAGTTTGAAATCACTTATTTCTTTCTTGCTATCAACTTTTAAACAGGTTTCACGGCGAAAAACTGTTCGGCTTTCTCGTTTTCGGCAGTTTTTCACGTCGAAAAACTGCCGAACTTCCATTTATCCACGTTCCAACGTTAAGGGCAAATTTGTCTTTTTCTCAGTTTTTATTTTTCGGATTTAATAATTATTTTGGGGAAGGGTATTTTTGAAGTGATTTAGCCCTTTGAGGTATTTCTGATATTCCGCCTATTAAATTTGGTCAATGTGTAGCCATTATTGTGAGTATTATAAATTCTTTGCTAAGTTCAATTTTTTAGTTAGTGTTCCATTGTTTGGTTTATAAATATTTTATATTGTACGAACTTATTTATTATATTGTTGAATATTACAATATTGGATGTCTTATGAATTTTGTTTTTTATTGACGATTTATTTATTTTACGTCAAAATTATAATTTATACAAGAATTCACTAATTATTATTAATCAATGACTGTATATTTTCTAATTGTTATATTTTTATGTTGACAAATTCATTATTTTTAGTCACTATTGATATTAATATTACATTTAGCCAATATGTATTCATTGTTATGGATATTATCAATTTTCCCATATTATTGATATTTTAATATATTGTGATATTTAAATTTCCATAATTATATTTATATATGTATATTGATCGTAGCCCATATTTACATGGTGGGTTCGTAAATACTTACCTAATACTTAATAAATTTTATATTTTTTTATTTGGACATTGCTGTGATTAAAATTTATTTTTAAATATGATATATGAATTGTCTTTAAGTAGAGAAGAAGTAATTAGATGTAGACTATGTCTATTCAGTATCAATTAGCGGATATACTAAAAAAACTGTTGGATTTAAACAGATGTATATCCTTAAGAGTCTATTTATAGTAAAACTCACAACATTTGAAGTGTAGTTCAAATTGCTTTAGGAAAATCAAAAGATTGTGAAATAAAAAAGTATGTGCTAAGTATTTATACACTCTGCTGTCAATTTAAAAATGGAAGTCTTGAATTCATATTTTTTGACATGAGTGCATTTGTTGGGTCTAAGTGGTGGGACAGTAATTCAACTTTGACGTCTTAAAGGTACATGATAATAATATGTCTACTCCGTTGTGATACACTATAACACTCCTATTCCAGAACAACCTCGGGACTAAGAGTGTCCACCATTATCTCTAAGAGGTGGCTACACGTGTCATCGCTCAAACACAATTATAAAATAAAATAAACACTTTTATTTCAAATTGAGAATGGTTCGAACCATATAGTGAAAGAAAATATATAAAATCATAATAACAATAAATACGAATTGTATAATAAAGTTTATCGAGACCTCATGCACACCTCTTCCATAAGTCCGTTGTAACCTCTGATAATGCAGCTCAACCTCTGTGATCTTCTTCCTAGCCATAACCTGTTCATCCAAGACAACCCACAAAGGGTGAGTAAAAAGACGTACTCAGTGAGATCAATACATGCACGCACTTCGTGCCACGTATTCTCCTGCACTCGAATGTGTAACATAAAATAAACATTTATCACACTATAGATATATAAATAACTATATCCAACCCGATTGAGTATCCATAGTCTAAGACTAGTACCACACTGGATCATAACACACAGAGTCCACACGAATCTAGCTCGGGCATACACTCGTAAAGTCCAAAAGACCCCAGCACACAGACGATCTCATAAGGTCACAACGTACCCCCAGCCATCAGTACAATATAGCATTCCATCGCTTGAAAGGTTACCATAACCCCAACACTGTACGACGCTGAAAAATCCATTGATCTGACTAAATCGATGATCTATCGCTTGAAAGGTTACCACAACCATAACATGGTACGACACCGACAGATCCACTGATCTAACTAACTCAAGGCTCCTCGCTTGAAAGGTGACCACAACCCAAAATTGTACGACGCCAGCAGATCTATTGAACTGACTAACTCGACGCTCAATCGCTCGAAAGTTTACCATAACCCCAACATGGTACAACGCCGACAAATCCATTGATCTGACTAACTCGACGTTTTGTCGCTTAAAAGGTTACCACAATCCGAGCACGGTACGACATCGGTCCTGATCTAAGTATCACAATATCTAATATAGACATGCAAATAAATTAAAATTACAATTATATACAATGAGACGTTGCTTAAATGTTCGAGAATTATTCTCACGTACATGAACTCAATAAAGATCTCGGAAATTATCACTTTGTTTCTATCGGAGAATTAATTAATCTTATATTGATCTAACTTCTATGGAAATCTAAATCCAATTCAAGTATTTCAATCAGTGATGTTTCCTATGTAAGTTAGAGAAAGCTTTGATGAAATCTAGAACATCGCTTTATCAATTTTGCAAATGCTCGAGACGAGCAAACCTACGGGGTTAAAAGCATCCTTCATTTGGCTTACCGCTCGACTGAGTAGGTTATCGCTCCGTTCAAGTGAACCTAGGGATTGGACATTCCTCATTTGTACTGGCCAAGTGGTTTATGCATCCCATATAGTAAAGCTCGATTGAGTGAAATGTATATTAGGTCGAGTGATTTCTTTTTTTTATCTCGTTTATACTCGTTTTATGCTGAAAATTTATAATGTATCTCTATAATGTGTTCCATAAACTCTCTAGCATAAAAAATATATAGAAACATGCAATGTTTTATAGGGTCAAAATGACATGATTATAGGCAAACGACGTACAAGAACAATGGAAACGAAGGAAAAAATCATGCCAAAACTTAAACGATGTGCGTGAAACTCGACGGTGTACGAGAACGATGGAAAGGAAAGCAAATGATATGAAGGGAGACCAAGAGAAAAATGGGAGAAAACCCGACGGCGTGCGAGACGAACGATAGGAAATCGGGCGAATGGTGGGAAGGAAAACCTTGACAAAGATGGCGTCGACAGCGATGGGGACTACATCGGCAGTCACCACAATGTCATTAGGGGGAGTTAATTTTGGATAGGCGGTCGCATGTGTTAGAAGTAGAGAGAATATTGAGTTAGAGTTTTCTTCGAGTTAGGGGTAAGATGTTTTAAGGTTTATTATATAAGGGTAAAATGGTAATTTTGTCAAAATTTTGAGTACCCAATTTGTATTATTGAAAATCCAAAGTCAAAGTCGTGGATCTCATAATTTTAGGACTGGAATCCATGAGTAATTTAATTTCTGCAACGAGCTCGAGTCGAGTTTCGTGTCTTGCAACTATTGCATGTAACATGCCACCCCTAGTTTGTGGTAAGTAATTCTATAATAACTTCAAATTTTTTTAATCAATATTTATAATTAATTTGGTTTTATTAACATCTTAATTTATTGATTTTAACATGAATGAAATTGAGAACCCTCATTACCATATCATGATTTATGATCGTTGGAAAGATATAATGACAAAGCATTCAAGGTCTCTGATTTCGAGGTAGAAGGAAAATTAGCTCGTCGATCCTCATTCCTACAAGTGTCCTCCAGATTTTCAATCGTTCGGATATCTAGAAGGCATTTGTCGGCCATTAGTGGAGTCTAAAATTTCTCAAGTGGAACACAAAAGCGTGGAAAAGCCGAAAGATACACATGTTGCAACAAATTCAACGTCGTTGACGTATACATCTGGTGCGAAACCGTTTGTAATTTTTCTTTATTTATTAAGTATAATACTTAGTTCTAATAATTTTCAATAAAAATGTATAATGATATATTTTTTTGAAGCAACAAGACTACCATTGACTTCCATGTCGTGTAAAGCTTATGCAGAAGATTCATAAAAAAACAAGATGTAACATGGGTCCACGATAAGGCTAAAGATGTAGTTGAAGAAGACGAAAAAAATTACATAAGTTTTGGATAATATATTATATATATAATTCTAACCATTTAACGCAATCCCAAACCGATTCGTCGACTCAGAGCAACAAATCGAAACCACCATAGATCATGCTCGACAGGACTTAAATGGATGTAAGTATTTTAAATGAATTTTGATTATGTTTTAAGCTATTTAGTATTCGTTTAACAATCATATCGTTTTTTTATTTTTTTCGATCATCTGAGCAAACCGATATTTTTGGTTTAGGTTCGTTGAATTCCTATATCACTGGAATTTCGGATGCTGATGGCTATGCACGAGATCGTGAGCCTTGTGCGACACATTGATGATCTCATTGCACTGGTTGAGGTGCAACAAACATAAGTTGCGGTGCAACAGACCGTGATCACGTGCTTCAAAACAAAGTTTGTCGTTCTAGAATCAGCTATAGAGTTATTACGTTCGTCGACGTTTCATTTTTCCCTTCAAACCTGCACTCGCACCTACACCACCATTAGGATCCTCGCCTTCTTCACCACCGCATATCGACATTGTGGAATTACAATATTTTTTAAATAACATTTAGTATTTGTATTTTAAAAAAATAGAAATTTAAAATATTTATTAAAATATATAAATGTCCAACACAATTCGCGTTGGAAACGCAAATGGCGTTACAATAGTATTATAGTCATGAGTAAAGCAATACAATGTTTTTTTTAATTATCGTTGACAAGTCCTACGCAGTGTTGCGTTTGATGTAATATTTTGTAACGCTGGTTGGCACTGCAATGGTGTTACCAATTCTAATGCAAAGTCGTGTTAACCTTATCGACAAACTCGCCGATACGTTTTCCCACCACATGGTTGTTGATCGTTTTGATGTCCTTTCTTTGACCTCAAATAAGCAGTTGTGAAGCAACACTGTGTATCCATGGCCTTACCCTATTTAACACCAAAACATTGCTTATTGTTTACCAACGATAATCTAACCAATACCAATGCGTTTCCTTAGCTTTGAAAATATTCCAACACAAAATCAATTGTTTCTAACGCGGTAGTGCTTTGGTTTTTACATTTTTCTTTTTCGTAGTGTGGACATATTGTGAATGGATTTCAAAATTGTTTTATCATTAGAGTTAAAAAAAACTCATTTGATAAATTAAGAAAAAAATAATAAAATTGGGTAATTATCTTTTACATATCTATTTTGTAAGTGCGACATTAAATTCAAAATATTCTGAGAATAAAAATGGTAAAAGAATTATCGTTTTTCAATTTTTTTATACTGAAAATCGGAAATATGTTAGAAATATTTGATTTAAGTATAAAAGTTTTAGTTTAAAAAAAATTTAATGAATTTTAGATTTGACTGTAAATAATAAATTTTCTTTTGAGTTCGATTATTTTATTGATCCACTTACTTCTTACTTCTCTTAGTTGCATTCCTTTTTTTTCTTTAAAAAATTAATGTGTTTGAGAACTAAGGAAATAGTTTTGGGTTTTCCCCATGAGAAGTGTATTCGTCGAGTTTCTATGAAACCATTGACTGCACAGAATGTCTCCAACTCAACCATTACTCTTCTTTTGACTAACTCATTCATGCATGACTCCTCTCGAATGACACTCACAAATACACCTACATATACATATACATATACATATACATATACATATACATATACATATCAGCATCTATATTTATGATTAAATTAAAAATAACTATTATGTGGACGGGTGACAGGATACGAGCGCAAACGCAAACGCATCTGCAATCTAGATTTGATTCTTGTCCTGTAGGGAAGAGTGTATTACCGTAAGAACGTATATCGATTAGTTCTGAATAAAGAGAAATACATCGAATTAAACATTCAAAAAAAAAATTCTTGACATAGAAGAAGTATAAAATATATGTCTAGATGTGACCTAAATAACAAAAAGAAAACGTATAACGACTTCTGAGATGCATTAGTCAAAAGAATCAGGGTGTGTTTTGAGTTTCCGATGTATCGTATATGGAAGAATTTAAATCATCCGTAATTGGTTTTCCATTCGATTTTAGAACAAAATTTGTCATAATTTGATTATTTTTGGTAGTGTATTTCCGAATCACATGGGAAATGGACCAAAAATCCAAAAGTAACTTCTTAAAATAATACGAACCTACTAAAATACAAAGAAAAGGCTATGATTACAAATGGAAACTCAAGGGATTTGAGAGTGGTTGTTTATTTTATTTTAAAGATATCCTAATCAAAATATTTCTGTTGTTATTAACCTAACCCGTGGGCTGCCCGGAGCCCGTTGCGGCCCGGTTCACGGGCTTCGGGCGGGCTTCGGGCAGCCCACGGGTTAGGGTTGACGAGCCAACCGCTCGGGCTGATGTGAGGTTAGGGTTTTGGAAACCCAACCGTCGCCACCCACGTCCGGTCGCCCGTTCGTGCTCACCAACCGCCGCTCGGGTGCCTGCGAACCGTCGGCTCGGGCGAAGGAGCAGTTAGCGTTTGTCTAGGGTTCCTGAACCCATCCCGCACCGCCTGCCCTCTCGCTCGACATCCGCTGCGATTCGCCCTGGCGTCGACCGTCGACCGTCGCAACCCTTGCTCATACCGGCTGAAAGTCGACCAACGGTTTCTGAAAAACGACAGGAGAGGCAGGAGAAGGAAGGATCGACGAAGCTGAACGATGAAACGAGAGAGAGGGAGGCGCGCACGGTGATGAAACGAGAGAGAGAGAGACTCGGCCGGTGATGAAACGAGAGAGAGGAACGAACGATGAGAAACGAGAGAGAGAGAGGCGCGCGCGGTCTGGGGAAGAATTTCAGAATTAAGGTTACCAAAACGATCGGGCCGCCCGGTCCAGCCCGAAACCCGACGGGCCGGGCTCTATTCGAACGGGCTTAGTCGGCTCGAGCTTGAAGGCCCGGTTTCATTTGGGCTGCCAATTTTACAGCCCGAACCCGCGTATTTCGGACGGACTTCGGGTGGGCCCGCGGACTCGGGCTGTTTTTTACACCCCTACTTATTACATATGATTTTTTATGCAATATAGTATTTTTTATTTTTTAAAGAATCTGAAACTTCAAACTTAAGCCCAAAATTGAAAATATTTTTATGACAATAATATACAAAATTATATCTATAAATTCGTGAATGCAGTTGCGATTCACATTACATCACATCAGTATAATCATTACCGACTTCTTCATCTTCACCAACATAAGGCTGATTCAGATCAAACCCTAGGGTTTGTTTATCACCATTAATCCCATGGACTCGATCTTGCAATTCATTCTCTGAAGTAATCTTCATATCTCCATTGGATTCAAAATCTAAAACCTTTTCTTTCCCTTTACCTCCATACAAACATGAATTTCTTACCCCGGATTTCGCCTTTTTCGTCTCTCCAGAATTCGATTCCACTCCAAACCCTAACCTATGGTTACTTCTTGAGCAAGAAAGCATTATCAAACAGCGAGCAGCTTCTTGTATTTCCCTCATGGACGACCTCATCGTTTCATAGTCGTCATCATCATCAAACACATAATCATAATCTGGATCGCTCGAGCATGAGCTGATCGCGGAGTTAGAAGATGAACCATTCACAGAAATCAACTCGTTCTCCAATGGCAGCTGAATCCCTTTCCAACTCCGATCAGGGTGTCTCCTCATATGTCCAAACAGAGATTGTTTTGTCTGAAACACCTTACCACAGAGGCAACACTGGATCTCACCACCCTCTTCCACGTCAGCCCTAATAATCAGATCTATCTCCTCCTTATCCATCTTCTTCTTCACAACAATCCTCTTGCTCTTCTTCTTCATCATTCCCATCTTGTCCTTGTTCTTTTTCTTGCTCGTGTACCCCATCGAGTGGATCCTCACGTGACCCCCATACGCCTTCCCGCAGCTGAACTCCTTGTTGCACACCTCACAGAAATGTCTCCGCGGAGGAGGAGGAGGAGGAGACGGCGGCGGGGAAGGATTATTGTTTTTTCTTTCTTCATTAGGCTTCACCGGAATCTTCACCTGCAAACGCAGTTTCTTCTCTGGCCGGTGACGTTCCTCAGATTTAGACGAAGACGAACCATAAACGGATCGGTCAGAAAATTGGTTTCTTGTAAATCTGTTCA
This sequence comes from Gynandropsis gynandra, assembly GCA_036759665.1. Classification (NCBI taxonomy): domain Eukaryota; kingdom Viridiplantae; phylum Streptophyta; class Magnoliopsida; order Brassicales; family Cleomaceae; genus Gynandropsis; species Gynandropsis gynandra. The sequence continues at coordinate 13,266,848 of CM071863.1, forward strand.
TCTCCACTTCATACGATCAATAACACAGAGAAATGAAGAAGGCCATCAAATTAATTTTTTATTGCTTAGGTTCTTGAAATAATATGGACGAGATTTGTGGAGGATTTAAGGGACTAATGGTATTCTCCATACATATATAAAGATGGATAGGGATTTGTATAGATGCAAAGAGTAAATGAGATAAATTCAGTGTGTTCTTGTTGAATTTTTTCAATATATAAAAATAAAGTTAATATTTTTTAGCCAAACCAAATCAAGCAAATTATTCGTTAAACAAGGTAACTTTCATTAAATTTCTATATTTGTATGCATCTAACAAAAGAAATATTTATCAAACGAATCTTTACAACTAGTCTATGTAGTCAATTTGTACTCTTTTTTTTTCAAATTAAACTTCTAAGTTTTTAAAATATTTCGACTATTTTACCTTTATTATTTCATATAAGAAAATGAAACATTTGAAATTAATCCCTAATTTAAATCATTAAAATAATTATTTTAATATGAATATTAATTCATAATAGAAAGAACAATTATCTAATCAAATCTAGAATATAAATTTAAAATCTTATATATAGATATAATATAAAAACTGAAAGGAAAATAAATAAATGCAAGATATTTTTTAGGGATAAACTAAAAAAAACCTTAAAAAATAACTTTTAATCAAAAAAACCTTACACTTTTAACTCATAAAAAAACCTTCAAAAATAACTTTTAATAAAAAAAACCCTACACTTTTAACTCATAAAAAAACCTTCAAAAATAACTTTTAATAAAAAAAACCCTACACTTTTAATTCATAAAAAAACCTTAATATATTTTTTAAACTCTAATAACTCATAAAATAAAAACACTAATAACTCATAAAATAAAAAAGAAAATGAAAAAAAATTGAAATATTAATCCTAAAATTCTAATAATTATTTCTTGAAATTAAAAATAAAACTATAAACTATATATTTTTTAAACTAAATTTTTGAAGATTAATTTTCTTTAAAACAACAAATATATCATGTAATTTATTAAACATATGAAACATTATAACCATATAGTCACAAAATACTATTAACAAAAGTCTAATCTCATAAATTTATTAAAAAATAACATATTCACAATTCTAAAATTATTATCAACAAATCTCATTTTTATAAAAAAAATAATATATCTATTATTCTAAAATCATTATCTAACCAAAATTTATATATAAATAAAAGGGGTATATATGAATTATATAACCAAAATTCATATATAAATAATGATTTTATTTATATATGAATTATCTAGCCAAGACTGCCCATTTGACATCTCATGTCCCTGAGCTTGTATTGGTTCGTTGGGTTCTTGAATTTCGTCAAGAACTATTTCTCCACCATGAATTCCTTCCTCAAGGAACTCCTTTTCAAGAAAGGTTGCAGTTCTAGCCACAAACACTTTGTGCTCAGACGGATGGTAGAAATAATATCACATAGTTTCCTTGGGATAACCAACGAATCTACACCTATCAAACCTAGCATCTAGCTTGTCTGGCTGAAGTCTCTTAACGAAAGCCGGACAACCCCAAACCTTGATGTATTTCAGGTTAGGTTTCTGCCCCTTCCATATCTCATATGGAGTCTTAGAGACTGCTTTAGTGGGAATTTTGTTTAAGATGTATGCAACTCCTTCTAAAGCATAACCCCACAAGTTGATTGGAAGATCTGTGAACCCCATCATGGATCGGACCATATCCAATAAAGTCTGATTTCTCCTTTCGGACACACCATTATACAGCGGTTCCAGGAGAAGTCCACTGAGACAAAATCTCATTTTATCTTAGATAATCGGTAAACTCACGAATTAGATATTAACCACCCCGATCTGATCTCAACACCTTGATAATCTTTCCGGTTTGTTTCTCCACTCCACTACGAAATCTTTTGAACATTTCAAAAGATTCGAATTTGTGTTTCATCAAGAACACAGATCCATATCTTGACATATCTTCAGTGAATATGATGAAATATGAATATCCATCCTTGGCTTGAACCCTCATAGGTCCACATACATCAGAATGTATCAGTACCAGAAGTTCTGTAGATCTCTCTCCGGTTCCATTAAACGGAGATTTAGTCATCCTACCAGTGAGACAGGACTCACAAGTTGCATAAGATTTAAAATCAAAATGGCCCAGAAAACCATCCTTATGCAACATGTTGATTCTCTTCTCACTGATGTGACCAAGTCTACAATGCCAAAGATATGTATGTTTTTTACGATCATCTAGCTTTCTCTTTTGGTCCGAAACATGCATGTTGAACAATTCAGCATTAACATTAAGTAAGACGTAAATTCCTTGTTGTAAGCAACCATTCACACATAAATCATCACAATGATAAATAGAGCAAATGTTATTACTGAAAACTGTTCGAAATCCACATCTAACAAGCATAGAAATAGAAATAATGTTCAAAACAAACTTCGGAGCATAATAACAGTCATCCAACAACAAGAATAATAGATCCTACGGCTAGAGCAGCAACACTTGCACAATTTCCAACCTTGCAGATGTTAAAACTACTACCGGTATCTAATACCCATTTAGACGAATCAATAGTAGTCAAGGAAACCATGAAAACATTTTTCATAGAAGTCTTATCTCGTTTCTTGCCCTTAAGAGACTGAAGGTATTTCTTACAGTTTCACTTCCAATGCCCCGTCTTCTTGCAAAATAAGAACTCAGTATCTGACTGGTCGGTCTTACCAGCATCGCCCTATGCGTTGGTCATACCAGCCTTGGGCGCGCTTTGCCTGGTCCTGGGGCTTTTGGTACCCTTCCTCTTCTGTTGAGAGGATTATCCAACCATCAGAACAGATCCTGATCCCTTCTTCCCAATGGACATTTGCTTCTCATACTCAGTGAGCATGTTGTGCATCTCATGCAGCTCGACATCCAGCTTCTTCATGTTGTAATTAACAACGAACGGGGAGAAGGAGTCCAGAAGTGAATGTAGGATCATCTCCTGTTGCATCTCTTTGCAGAAGGTGCACCCCAACTTTTGAAGCTATTCTATCAGACTTATCATCTTTAGAACATGGGGTCCTACATGAGAGCCCTCACTCAGAGCGGACTTAAACAAAGTCCCCGACAAACCTTGCCATGCGACTTTGTTCTCAAAACATCTTCTTAAGATGTTCCATGATCTGTTTAGCATCCATGTGCTCATGCTGCTTGTGGAGTTCACCACTCATCGATGAAAAAATGAGGCACTTTAAAGTGATACATTTCTCCTCGTACTTGGTGAAATCACTAAAAGCCTCATCATTTGTTGGATCTGGTGTTGGAGGATATGGCTTATCGATCAGCTTCTCATTAGTCATCACCAGACATAAGTTACGCTGCCATTCATCGAAGTTTTCCCCAACGAGCTTATTGGTATCAAGAATAGGACATAGATTGAATTGACACATTCATTTCCGAGAGTCATTGCACTCGCGGCTGTGTCTCCACACGAAGCCGTCACTCGCCCGTTCGCTCGCCCACTCGGGGTGCAGCACTCGCCCACTCAGGGTGTAGCGCTCGCCCGCTCGGGCTGCAGCACTCGCCCACTCGGGGTGCCACACTCGCCTGCTTGAGCTAGCAGCGCTAGCCCGCTTGGGCTAGTAGCGCTCGTCTGCTCGGGCTACAGCCCTCGCCCGCTCGGTTTACCGCGCTCGTGCGCTCGGGCTAGGTCATCGGCGCGCGTCATCGCCTAGGCGCTCGCTCGCTTGGGCCACCTTCTCAACGTCGCTCGCGTGCCGTCGCCCGCGCGTGCTACTCACTCACGGTCTGCAGTCGCCTGCCGTCTGTGTGTCATCCGTGCGCCGCTCGTGCGCTCGTTCACGTGCGTGCCGCACGTCGGCTAGGGTTTCCAGTCGTCGCCTAGGATTTTCGCTTATTGCGAGATGAAATTCGATCCGTTTTCGTCAAAAAATTCAAATCTCAGTCTAGAAACAAACCACCAGACGCTCTAACTGTTGGGTTATTGTTCGGATGCGGAAGCGTATTTTTAACAACCCAGATATAGATCTTGTCATATTCGAGATTTGGTTCATATGGTTTCGATGAAAACAAAGAGGAATGATTTTGATGTTACCTGTTTTGTCGAATCTGACAACAAACGAATGCGAGACTTGAACGCACAAGTCCTTTACGCGTATCCACGCCGAGATCGGGATCTGCTGTAAACTGGTGGCACGGATTTTTGTCGAGAATGAAAGAACGACCTTTTTCGTTCTTCGTGTTCTCTGGTGGCTATGGTTTTAATCTTTCTGAATTATATGTCGTGCAAGAAAAGTTTTTTTTCTCTTTGTATTTATAGTACTGAAATTTTCAGTAATTATGTTTTAACCCCACAGCTATTTAATATTACATAATAGGCATACAACTTTCATATTGAAAGTATATATCAACAATGATCGTATTGTGGATGTCAATGATTTTATATTATTATTTTCTAATTATATTATACTATATGAAGAAACATACATATGTAAAAATTAAAAAGACATACATCTTAATATCTAAGAAAACTGGATGCGTCAAGGATAATACAAATTAGGGTGGATAAATTAGCCGAAAAACTCGTCTGAACCCAAAACTCATTCTCTCGAATCTGCATATTCAGATTCGAGTTCGTGTAATAAAAAATAATTACCGCGGGTTTGGGTTTGGGTTTCGGGTTTTTTAATCTCTACAACGAGTACCCACAGATACCCAAGTACATATATACAAAATATTAAAATATTCATATATATATATATATATATCATATTATTTATAAAACCGCCACTAGAGTTTTTTAACCATTTCCTTCCACTTCCATTCTATCTCTTTTAGTATCCACACATCTCCTACCCGCGCGGTCGCCTCTCCTCTCCAACACATGTGGTCGCATCTCGCCTCCTACTCGTGTGGTCGTTTCTCCATCTCACACATTGCCTCTCGCCTCCTTCTCGTGCGACCGCTCCTCCATCTCACGCGACCTGGCTGAACCTGAGTGAGAAATTATTTTTTGCAGTGTCATCTATGATTCTAGTATCAATTTCATTTCTGTTATACATGTTTTGTTTTGTTTTGCTTTGTGTTTGTAGATGTCTCTCAAATGAAAAGACATAAGAATTTGATGCTGCAAAAAATTGAGACAGGAAATACCATTATGTTTTAAAGAGCACAAATAGTTAATGTTCAAGAGACGTTGATTTCTCTGGAAATTTTTATGTCGCAGTTGCTGATGAAGGTGAGACGGCTATTGTTGTTTCGAATGTCAAAGGATATGAACCTGTATTTGTGTCAGAGATTCGTTAGACATTGTTGGTAAGGCAGAAGAGATTGGATTGATGCTATGCGTTTTGTTAAACAATGGATGATGATTTCGTACTTAGTAGTGTATTTGAAGTTTCGATTCTCCTCTCGTTTGAGCCGTGGAAGATAGATAATAAATGATAATCTTTGTGTTTTTACTCTGTACCGGAGACTTTTGCGAAGAAGAAGGAAGATGCGTGATTGTACATGAGAAGGAAGAGTTTGAAGACAAATTCGGATACTCGCGGGTACCCGGCTTATTGATCGGGTATTCGAGCCTCGGGTACCCGAGCCACACGAGTTCAAGTTCGAGTAGAAAAATGTTTACCCGTCCGGGTTCGGGTATCCTAAAAAATTCAGGTACTGACCCGTGCCCACCCCTACCAAGCATACGTGTTTTGTGCTTTTGTCGGTAGATTGTCAAATTCAACATGTACCATACACAAGCGTACGATCGAAAACATTTGTTCCGCGTGTCCTCCTTTGATCTTCGCTAGTTGCTTTTTTCTCATTATTTCTAGCCCTAATCTTAGCTAATACCTATCTAGGATTATACATATAAACTTAATGCTTTAATCACCACCTTTGGATGGTGATATTTTCTTTAGTCGCATATAGCAATCATTCGATCGCTCTATTTAGTGTTTAATCAAACTTACCATTCCTGATGTTTTTTCTATAACACCTCATCCCGAAACAACCTCGGGACTAGGAGCCTCCGAGAGGTGGTCACATGTATCATCGCTCAAACACCTTTATAAAATAAAATAAATATTTGATTTTGAAATATAAGTAATCTGGACCGTATAGCAAAATAAAATCCATAAAATCATAGTCAGGATAAATTAAAGATAAGTATGAAATGAAAAATAAAGCTTATTGAGACCTCTTTCACACCTATCTCATCAGTCCGTTGTGAGCTCTTATGTTGCTGATCAACCTCATTGATTTTGTTCCTCGCCATAACATGTCCTCCACGATAGCCCACAATAAGGTGAGTACGAAAGACGTACTCAGTGAGACCAATACGTGTACATATTCTATGCCACGTATTCTCCTACTATTATCTAAAGAACACAAAGTAATGATCTATCATCACATTAAAGACGTATAGACAAGTCTATCCAACCCGACTGAGTATCCTAAATCTAAAACTAGTACCACATTTGATCATAACCTATTGGGTCCACAAGACTTTAGCTTGGGCATATGTTTGCAAAGTCCGAAGAATCCCAACACACTAAAGATCTCGCAAGATCACAAAGTACCCCAGCCATCACTACAATACAATGTTTCGTTGTTCGAATGGTTACCACAATCCCAACACCGTACGACATCGACCCCTTATCCAAGTTTCATAATACTAACATCTTTGACCCGATACTCCTTGCGTGATAACTCTCACCGACTCGCTCGCACACATCGTTTTCTAAAGGTTCGAGTGTGAAATCACTCGATCGAGCACACTAGACAAGATCTTCACTCGACCTTTTTATTAAATTAAAAATATCGACGTTCTCTGAACCTAAAACTGGTCGAGTGTCACTTAAATGATTCTTATACATGTCAATCCTCATGCGATAATTCTAGATTTTAATCCAATCTTCACTTGTAACGTCAAAATTTTCCCATTATAATCCAACCAAAACTTGTTCGATCATCAATTTTTTAGATCATCTCTAATCACTTAAACAACTCATATACATGTCATTAATCCTCATATGATAATTCTAGGGTTTAATCAAATCTTTACTTGTAATGTCTCAATTTATCAATTATGATCCTAGAAATTCTATAGTGATCATGTCTCGTTTTAAATTATAGAAACTTCTCCATAAATTAACAACACAACCGAATTTTGGATGGGGAAAGATCATCCCTTAGCTTCTCTGATGACTTGAAAATTCACGATGAAACAGGTAGCTATGGCACGAATCAATTTTCCCTTATCATAGTTTCATTTAAGAAAAAAATAAATCTCAATAAAGTAAATATTCAAATTGAACGATTATGAAAAAAATTAATTTAGGTTTCATTAATCCTTACGACGAAATCAAAATGAAAACTGATGAATACAAATTATTTTCCTTCTTTGTCTTTTCTTTTCTTTTTCTTCTTCCTTTTTTTCTTCTCTTCTTTTCTTTTTTGGTCGTCTAATGTGCAAACGAAACTTTGGTTCTTCAATTTTTTATATTCGTAATTATCCTAATTTTATGCTAATTAAATAAATTGATGTTGTGTTGGGCCTCACAATTCTCCTTCACTCTAAAACAAGAATTTGTCCTCGAATTCAATGCATTTAATTCTTACAATGATGTTTGCATCCAACGCATAGAAGAACCACACTACTCATTATCAAACAACTCTTGATACTCGTGCACCATCTTCTCTTCTAACTCTCATGTCATTCCTTTCACACCATGATGTTCCCACATGACTTTTATCATCGGAATCCGCTTAGGGCTTAGTTGTTTCATTTGGTGATCCACGATGTGCACCGAAAGCTCTATATATGTTAAGTCTCTCTTCAACATTTTTGGTGGCTCTACAAGTATTTTATATGGTTTTGATAAATACTTACGCAACAATAATACATAAAACACATCATGTATCCTCACTAAATATGAGGGAAGGTCCAACCGATAAGCCATTTCTCCAATTCGCTCAATCCCTTATAAGGCCCTATGAACCGTGGTGATAGCTTGTTCATTCAACTCTCACTTGATTTCCCACGCCTTACTTGAACTCGCAAATATACCATATCTCCGATGTTAAACTCAACATCCTTTCTTTTTCGATCCGCACAACTCTTCTCACCCTATGCGGCCTTCATTTTCATCTTAGCAATTCTCAACAATCTCCAATCCGATGATAGATCATTCTCCCACCTTAGTGCAATACAAGGTTGTACTATATGCTCGCCCATATAATGTTTCATATGGCGGTATTCCAATGCTAGTGTGACAGTTATTACTGTACGCAAACTCAACAAGCGGTAAATGATTCTCCCAACTACCAAGCCATTCCAACGCATATGCTCGTAATAGGTCCTCAAGTGTCCTTATAGTTCTCTCAGATTCTCCATTTATCTGTGGATGATATGAGATGCTCATGTGCAATTTAGTTCCTTATTCTTTTTAAAATGTTTGCCAAATATGTAAGGTGAATCTCCTATCTCGATCTGACACAATGCTTGATGGGACCACATGAAACTTCACAATTTGCGCAATATAGATCCTTGCTAGCTGATTCACATCAAAATTATTCTGTATCGAAATGAAATGAGTCGATTTAGTTAGTCGATCCACAACTACAAAATTGGAATCCTTGCCACTCTATGTCCTTGGAGGAACCATCATAAAATCTATGGTAATACAGTCCCACTTCCATTCGAGAATTGGTAAACTTTGAAATTTCTCGATGAGTATTTGTTGTTGCACTTTAATTAATTAGCACATAGGAAATTTCGTTACCAATCGATGGATATCCTTTTTCATCCCTAGCCATTGGTAAAGTTGGAAAACATCCCGATACATCTTCATTGATCCCGGATAAATTGAAAACTTTGATTTATGAGCTTGCCTTAGAATCTCTTGCGTGATCCCCAGATCTTTCGGTACCAAACTCAACCACTGTCATCATCAAACATTCTTCCATGACCTGCTATAACTTGTACGTCATATCTTGCTGATTACTATGAATCTTCTACAACTTTTCATCATATAGTTTTGATGTGCAAATTCTACTCAATACACCAGCCTGATCTACTGCTTGCAATCCCACACTCTCTAGCTTAGTCTATAATGTCTATAGTCTCAAAGCTTTAATCTGACTAATCAAATCACTAAATTTTTACATAACCAAAACCTCAACTCTTTTGCGGCTCAATGCATCTGCAACAATACTTGCATTCTCCGGATGGTATGCAATGTCTACCTCATAGTTTGTGACAAAATTCATCCACGTTCTCTGACGCAAATTCGACTCTTGGTGCATGAATATGTACTTTAGACTTTTGTTTTTTGTAAAATTCTGTACATTCTCTCCATAAAGGTATGTCCTCTAAATCTTTAATGCAAAGACCACAGCTGCCATCTCTAAATCATGAGTCGGATAATTTTCTAAGTCTGTGTAATTCTCTTGATGCATAAGCAACCATGTTATCTCCCAAACAAATTGTATGTCTTTTCTCATGAGTCTCGTCATTGGCTTCGCTTGGCTAACAAAGTTCTTAACAAAATGTCGATAGTACTCTACTAACCCAAGAAAGCTCTTTATCTCTTATGCATTTTTCATTTTTTTCTCACTTAAGATGCTGTCACCTTCTCAAGATCGACATAAACTTCTTCCATGATACGATATGTCCCAAAAATCCCACATGTCTCTTTTAGAAACAATATTTTTTTTAGATTAGTAAATAATTGTTGTTCTCTGAGACATTATAACACCATGTACAGATGTTCATTGTATTCCTTTGGGCTCTAGGAGTAGACCAAAATGTCATCAACAATCACAAAAAAAAATCCAAGTAGTCCCGAAACACATTGTTCATTAGCTTCAGAAACACAGCAGGGGCATTAGTCAAAACAAATGGTATAACCGCAAATTCGTATCACCGATAACGATTTCGAAATGCGATCTTCCCAATGTTTCTTTCTGTAATTGGAAACTGATGATATACCGATGATAGATATATGTTTGAGAACCACGACACACCTCTTAACTGGTCTAACAATTCATCGATCCTCGATAGCGAGTATCAATTTTTTACAGTGACTCTATTCAGAGTCCTATAATCGATGCATTTTTTACAATGACTCTATTCAGAAACCTATAATCGATGCATAACTCTCATCTTTTTTCTTGAGAAATAGAACTAGTACACCCATGGTGATGTACTCGGTTGTACGAATATTAAGCAGCTCATCCAATTGTTTCCTCAAATTTTCCATTTCTGCTAGTGTCATCCGATATGGAGACATCGATATCAAAGCAGTACCTACTTTTAGCCAATTATCAATCCATCTCCTCGCGTTGGTGATAAGCCTTGCAATTCCTTAAAAACATCCACAAAATCTCATGCTACTAGGATCTCCTCGACTTGCACAGATTGATCCAATTATTTTACCAAGATAGTGGCGAGATACAAGTCACACCCTTGATCTAGCAATTATTCTATACACCACGTTGAAATGATGTGAATCCATTGACCCGATCAGATTCCTTGATACTTAAGCTCTTTGCCGCTCTTTTGGCAACGCATTTGAGTGCGACGAAAATCCATCACAACTTGATGCCTTGACAACGAATCCCTTCCAAGGATCACATCGTAGCATTTCATCGAAATAATTATAAGCTCTATAGCTAGTTTATGTTCTTCTAACACAATGGGCACCTCTACCCCTTGGGATTCTAAAATATCACCTCGCAGAGTATGCCCTCCAACAATACTCGTTGGATGCTCAGGTTGAAAAGCTAATTTATTAGTCATCGATGGACTCACAAAAGTATGTGTCGCACCAGTGTTAATGACATGTGAGTAGGTAGGCCTCCCATTATGACCAATCTTACATAATGTGAAAATTGAAAGAAAAAAATAACTTCTCAATTCTCTCACAAACCTTACCCCACATATATAATTTACTTCATGTAAAGATATACCCATAGAAATAAATAGAAGTAAAAACAATGTGATAGGTTGAGCGTCCATTTCTTAACTCTCATGCACATCCTCGTAACCTCCCATGGCATATACTTGTGGATGCACAGCCATACGCTTTGATGCATACTTTTCAGGCTTTCGAGCCCTAATCTGTGGTATTAGACCCGCATAGTGGTGAGTGTGGTGGCTTTGGACAAACCCTCTAAAAATGCTCCATACTGCCACAACTGAAACATTTGTTTGATTGTCATCGTCTTATAGTCTCTCCCATTTTCTAGGGATACCACGAATCTGGTCTTCAAAACTACCACATCGGAAGTATCCTACTCTTGTCAAATCTTTAGCATGCCCCAACCAGCTCACGTCCACAACAATAACATGGGTACATCGATGTTGTTATGATAGGACAAGTCTGAATTGTTTTCCTCTTATATGGTCTCTCTTGAATCCGTAGGACGACCTATTTCCCTTTGTCATATGAAGACTTGAAGATGCTCTCCTTGATGAGTCCTTTCTCTACTAACTGAGCATTTTGAACTAACTCCGACAATAATCAATGCTTAATTATCGCAGTGATGCGTCTGACTTTCGAACGTAGTTCTTGCAAAATTTGTTGACCTTAAGAAATTTTGAAGTTACAGATTTGGCCCCAAATCATAATAACTCCAAATAAGTCTCATAATACTAAGTAACAGTACGGTCACATTTGTGAGCTGTAGAAATGTCAACTCATTTTCTTCACAAGCAGTGGGTGGTACATACTTCAACTTAAAAAGTTGTTTGAACTAAACTCATATGTTCTAGATATTCCTTCTAAATCTCATCTCACCAAAACATTGCTTCTTCCTCCAAATAGTGGAGTGCAATATCCATCTTAAACTATAAAAGAATATCTAGATGATCGAAAGTTCCATTCTAATCAAAACATTCACTCATCCGTCTTCATGGGAGGTATTTCACCACCATAGGAATCGAAATAGGTATCTTTAAAAATCAGTAGAACCTAATGAGTTATATGAGTATTCTGTGAAAAAATGTACTCGAGTATTAATTCCTCATTGATAATGACAATCAATTAGAAATTAATGATGAAAACATATATCCCGACTAGTTACTAATTATGCAAGATCATCGATGCCTTTTCAAGATAATAGTTTGGCCATCATGTGCATCATCTCCCACGTCTTCTCTACGCAGTTTCTTGAAAATCTCCTCCAACATTATTAGAGTTAAATTAACTGAGAATGCTGAAATCATCCCTCATGTCTCTGTTAAAGTATGATTGACAATCCACGCCTTCTCTACACAATAAAGGATGGTCTATATGATATTCTCGTCCTTATTTTGTTTGCAATTACACTTGCAATTACATGGACAATGCCGCTTTCATATTGTCAAGATTTCTCTTCCCAGTTGGCATTTGTTCCGAACATAAGTCTCTTTGCTTTTTTAATTAGTAACACTTGTTATAGTCACACACATTAGATATACTTTTTGACATTACAAAAAACACGGCTTTTGAAACGGATGGAGCAACGGATCCGTCCGTTGATGACAAATGCCAATGGATTGCAACGGATACGCGAGAACTTCTAATGGGCGGGCATCCGTTGCAATCGGTCGCAACTTTTAAATGGCGGTCAACGGATACCTACTGTTGCTTTCTTCTGTTGCAATCCTTCGCAAATTTCAAAGGCCTGTCAACGGATTGGTTCCGTTGCCAGCATCCGTTGGAACACCGTTAGAAAACCACAAGAAAAAAACCAACGGGCATCCGTTAGAAATGTTACCGGATGTCCGTTATCCTTTGTTATTTGGTCTACATTTGTTAATTATGGAGATGCTCAAAACCATGTCACCCTTTTAATCATCTTAAACCTTCTATCTTCAAGTTACAAACGCCATGCATGCATATATTTAGTGTTACATGTTAGAACCGCTATTGCATGTTAAACACATCATTGTTTTTTCTGCGATTTTTTAGGCAATTGATAAACAATTCCTTTGAACATGCTTACTGTATTATTCGATTATCACTAATATAACATATACAATTTGAATTTTTTAATATTTAACTATTGCGATGTTGATCTTAACGTTTTTTGGTTTTGCTATATCTCCCCGGATACTGACAACACATTCGCCTGCAAGTTAATCACATTGCAAAACTTTCTAAAGTCTACTCTTTTCTAGTATTTTTTCCTCATAATTCTCTAATTTAATCAAATATATGTTAAAAGACTCTTAAAATCAAAGAATATTCAGCCCATCATCTCACTGTTAGTTACCGAATGCCGACTGCATGCATGACATCGGGAACAAAGAGCCCACGAATTGTTGAACTCTTAGAAGATTCTATAAATCTGGATTCTTTCTTCTAACAACTTCTTGGTGTAGGTAGCTGCTGTGATTTGAAATATTCTTTCTGAGCTTAAGATCAACTTGAAGTGAATCTTGAACTGGGTTGTAAGATGAGTGAGAAAGAGAGTTGAGAGAGAGAGTACACTCGAGATTTTACGAGTTTGATTGAAACGGTGTTTCAATCTACGTCTCGGGGAAAAAAGTTGGATTTATTATTCGTCTGGCATTTTTTGGTGTTACAAAGAGAGGAAAAAGAATTGAACGAGAGTTTGTTGAATTGAATATGCTCTACGTCTTCTTCAACCTCTAGATGAAACCTTATTTATAAGGTTTCATCCTAGTTTTGTCCTTTCCATTTTAACCCCTCAAATTTTGTGAATTTGCAAAATTACCCATTAACCAATTTAACTACTTCCTTGATGAAAGTACAGAATTGCCCTTGGAGAAACTTTCGCTTACATTTAGAGTCTCTTTCTGCTTCTTCTTCTTCTTCTAACACTCAAGCTAAGACCTTGATTACTTCAATCCAGGTCAACAGTAGCTAATATGTTATTATGAATTTCTAGTTAAAATTATGAAATCCTTCTTATATGTGAAGTCATAGTCATGCATCTATGTGATACAGTGGGAGGCTTTGAAAATAAATGACTACTTTCTCATTGAAGTTCTCGTTGTGAAAATAATAAAGTCTCGCTACCCAAAATGCTCGAGCCACCATATTTTATGCAAAACCTTTTTATTTAAAAAACATATATAACTCGTATTTCAAACAACATATACGAGCCTACAATATGATATTTAAATTTGTATTTACATCACTGGGGTAAGATTGATGCATCTATCAATGATATACATGGACCATATATATTTAAAATGCATGCTCAAAATTACCATCAAATTAGAAGTTTGTTACCGGTAGAGAGTGAACAAGTCACATTTTTATAAATTTACATACATAAAAAAGAACATAAAATCATCAATAGAATCAGTGCACTAAGATATACAGACTTTCACTTTTTTAGGTTAATTATATTTGCAATCTACACAATACATTACTAACCATTTCAATTGTATACCAATTGCAATAACATTGCAATAATACATCCACATATAGTGTTAAAAATAAAGATAATCAAAGACCTTAAAAAAATGGTAGATGACCACAATCTTTATGTTGAAATATTTCATGAAACAAAGGATCATATTGTAACAAATGATGTGATTGACATTAAACTAAATTTAATTGCTTATCAAAATGCTCATAAAAGGAATTACAATCTTCCAAACTCAACAAAATTTTCAACATTATTGGTTGCCGATTTCGATGAATCATTACACTCTAGAGATATAATTTTAGAAAAATACAGTAGCGAATTCATCTGCATAATGTTGCTTCACCCAACACATTTACCATTGTAATGCTCGATGCTTTTTGCAAACGAATAAGATGGTTATTACATAATTATAAAATTAAAATCAATTACATCCTCAGCAAACAAATCAATATCACGAGTGATCTTATGGCATACCAATTTCAAGAACGATTGACTGAATCTTCTATTATGTTATGTTCAGGTAGGTTATTCCAAAAAAATTTCATTGATAATTTTCTTATGGTTGAAGTCAAACAAAATCCATATATTAGAAATAACCAACATATTTGATCTAAAAATTACGATACTATTTAATCTGCATTACAATTAGGATAGAATGATGCATCTACTATTGAGAATCAAGTTATACTATCTCCTTATTGTACATGAAGTTCAAGATATATGAAACACTATTTAGATGCAAATGAATCTATGCCAAAAATTAGGTATCCTAACTTATTCATAACTTTACACGCAATCTGAAAAATATCTGAGGTTCAAAGAGTACTATGCAAGAGAAATCTTAATTTGCAACATCATCTCAATATTCTGAATTCAAAATCTAGCTCGACAATCTAAGATTGGATATCAAAAAGACAATGTTTTAGGTTATCATCAACAGGTAACCAATCCATTGATCGATTTACAGTTTTTGTATGCTACTTTATATGTACCTTCTATTAAATCAACACTTAAAAATATTATATTTTTTATTATTGTCATTTACAAAATCGAATTCCAAAAGAGATTACTCTCTCATGCTCACATGCTGACATACTTTTATTATTAAAAATTCAATGAAGCTTTCCACAATAAAAGATTTGGCTCACTGATCTCAACTTAAATACTTGATAGAAATACTAGTCCAAGACTTTATGTCGTGGTACAAGAGACAATGTTCCATGTGGTATGACAAATAAAAGTGTGCCCTGAATCGAAAAACATAGATGCATCCAACAAATTCCCAAGAAATTCAACGAATCTATATTTATAGATAATGACGGATATCCAATTTATTAAAGAACAAATAATAACAGATTTGTCATTAAATATAATATAATACTAGGCAATTGTTACATTGTACCCTGAATTAGCTAATTTCTATTGAAGTATAGAGCACACATAAATGTACAATAGTATAGCCAGACGAAAGCCATAAAATATTTGTTTCAATATACAAACAAAGGTCTTGACAAATAAACTACAAGTCCGTCAACACATTGTATTTCTAATACAATTCATGTTATAGATGAAAGTTTGGGCTTTCATATGTTTGGAAACAAAATATTGTGCTTCAAGAAGATGAGCCATTGACAACAATAACATCCGAGCAGAATGTCAACTGTACTACGTTTACAGAGTGCTTTAAATGCAACACTACTAACGCAGAAGCCAAAGAATTAATATATGCGGATTTTTCAACTCAATTCATATGGAATCAACAAAAAAAACTTGGACACCAAGATAACAAAATTATGTGCTCGGACGATTGCATAATGTAACACCAAATGTCAGTGATACCGTATAACAAAGGAATGCTAGATGATGGAAAAACATATCAGATATGTAAGAAAGCATGCCTTGCACTAGGAATGCTAGATGATGACAAAGAATACATATATGATACTAAAGAGACAATCAACATGGCATTTCCATCATATCTACGCACTTTGTTTGCAATAATAACATCTGAATGTTTAGCATCTCCACATTATGTATGGACAATTGTCTGGCATCACCTTGCAGACAATGTGGTTTAAAAATGGCTGAAACAATTACATCTACCAGGTTATCATACAACAACTTCTTTTCTAATCTCATGGACCATATGATGTTTAATTAAGCTAATACATACTTATTGAACACATCTGAAGATGTCTTTAGAAGAGATCGAAAACGAAGCTCAACTACAAATTGAACAAATTTTGCTCAGATATGGTAAATCTCTCAAGAATTTTTCCTATTATTCCTTATCCCACGAAAAACTCAAAAACCATAAATTTAAACAGATTAATATACAAAAAATTATCATATGATGTGATTGCAGTTAACGTGGAACATGATGTCCTAAGATCTCAACTAATAGAAGAACAAAATGACATTTACAACCAAATTATCAATGTAGTATATAAATCAGTTGGCCAAATGTTTCTCTTGCATGGCCATGGGGCATATGTAAAACATTCATTTGGAAAATATTTTCTCTTGCAATTAGATTTTGAAATGATATTGTCCTTAACATTGCTTTAAGTGGTATCACATTATTTCTATTAATAGGAGGAATACCTATGCATTTGAGGTATGCAATCCCTAATGATGTTAACGAGAATTCTATATGGTGCATAAAACTTGTTACATATTTGGATGAACTAATAAAACAGCCAAAACTTATCATTTGGGATGATGCTCCAATGATACATAAGCACTACTTCGAGGCATTAAACAAAACCATTACAGATATTATGAATTTTGTGGATATCCATTTCCGCACCAAACCATTCAAAGGTAAAACGATATTATGCAGAGGCGATTTACGCTAAAATTTATCTATTGTGATTAAAGGTAGTAGACATGATACTATCAAAGCAACAATAAGCTCATCGTATATATGGAATTATAGTCGCATCTTACAACTAAGCAAAAACATGTTACTATCAACAACTATAAGCAACAAAAATAGAATATCAACACAAGAATTTTCGGATCCAGTCTCACGATTAGGAGATGGAAAGCTCTCAGAACGAAACAATGGACAATGTTCGATAGACATCCCGAGGGAAATTGCTAATAACCGAAAGGTCTAAACCTATACAGTCCATAGAAAATCATGTATACAAAAAATGTTAACATCGATGGCATGATATAAAATATTTACAAGAACGATTCATACTATGTCGAACAAATGAAATGGTGAACGAAATCAATAGTAAAATTCTGTGAATTATGTATGGAAATATCACTAAGTATTTGAGTTTAGATACTATATGCTCATCTGATATATAGCAGTGGAACCATCAGTCATGAATTATATAACATGAAATTCCTAAACTTGATAAAGTGTTCTAAAATTACCAATCATTGCTTACAATTGAAGATTAGTATGCCCACAATGTCGTTGCGTAATATTGACCAAATATTAGGATTATGCAGTGGAACAAGAGTTCAGATTACGCAATTAAGAACATACATTATAGAAAAGCACATCATAATAAGAACAAATTCGGGTAAGAAAGTGTTAATTCTAAAATTGCCACTAATATCTACAAATACAACGTTTTTATTTCGATCTAAACGAAACAATTTCCATTTGTATTATGCTTTGCAATAATAATCAACAAAAGCCAAAGAAAAATTCTAAATAAATTGGGTTTGTATTTACCTCGCCAATATTTAGTCATGACCATTTATACGTTTAAGTATCAAGAGTGAAATCAAAAGATGTTAAAAATACTTATACTTGATGATGAGAACAAGTACAATACCCAAACATTGTACATTGTTTTAAATAAGCTTTCTGCAACGTGTAATGTATCTACCAGAAATAAAACTCATTGTATGTAACATAATGTCATATATATTCATAACATATCATGTTATATATCTGAGATGCCAATTTCAAAATTCTTGTGCATTTTATAGTACATGTGAGCTCATGTGTAATGCATATATAATACAATAATACATACAACACATGAATAAAAAAACAATATATACAAATTTTTAAAATTATTATATGTTTGTCACATAACATGTCATATTTGTATTTAAGTTAGATACAAAATTTGTCTTTTTTTTCAAAATTTTAGTATATCACTCCAATAATATTTTAACTTAAATAAATAATATATATAATATTTAGATTGTATATTCATATATATATATATATATATTCTCATCAAATGCTTTGGATGTTAGAAATCGAGTCATTGACCGATGGTATAATGTATATCAACAACATATTAGAACGAACTAATATCCCATTTTCTTCATTCGTAAGTTTAGTGTAAACATGATAACAACTACCACATCTCGCCTATCGTTAAATATGTCTTCTCTAGCCTAACCTTCGTTTTTGTATCTCTCGTTAAACGCTCGTATTATTGTGTTTTTTTTTATTTTGTTTCACCTTTAGATTGCTAGGTGTACTTTTTGAAAAAGGGTATCTCTCATTATTAGGACACTAATCGTTTTGTATGGGACAAACAATTATCAAATATTATATGTTTCATTATTAATGCAAATTTCAAAATAAATGATAAATTTTTCTATTAAAAAAAAAGAAACAAAAATGGAGAAATTCTAAACCGAGCCGGTTGTTTACAATATCCGCATATGACTAAAAATTACGTGCATCACATCAATCTTTTAGGATTCAATTTCTCATCTCTATATATTTCTTCTTCTTCTAAATTTAGCTTTCCTCTTTCTTCAGTCTCCTTCCTCACTAACCAAAGGTTCTTCTCCGTCGCTCTTTTAAAAAATGATCGTCAGTTTCTACGATCTTCATATTGAAGCTGGGATTAAGTCCCTTGACGACTTCATCTCCAGCAAGACTTTCATCTCCATCACTCCGTTCAGTAATGGTCATCACTTTCTCAGACCTTCACACTGAAGTTGGGATTAAGTCCCTTGACAAGTTCATGTCCAGCATGACGTTCATACATAGCAAATAATGTACACAAAAGTTTAGGACATCAATGGCATGATATAAAATATTTTCAAGAACAACTCATATTATTCCTAACAAATGAACTGGTGAATGAAATCAACAGTACAATTCTACCAATAATGTATGACAATGTCATTAAGTATTTGGGTTCAGATGCTATATTCTCTATGATATAGCAGTGGAACCATCAGTCGTGAATTATACGTGGAATCCCTAAACATGATAAAGAGTTCTCGAATCTCCAATCATTGCTTACAATTAAAGATTAGTATGCCCACAATGTTGTTGCGTAATATTGATAAAAATATTAAGATTATGCAGTGGAACATTTCAGATTACACAGTTAGGAACATACATTATAGAACAACACGTCATAATAAGAACAATTTAGGTAACAAAGTGTTTATTCTAACATTGCCCATATCATACAAATATAGTCTCTCCATCTTGATTTAAACGAAACCAATTTTCAATTATATCATGCTTTGCAATAATAGTCAATAAAAGTCAAAAACAAAGTTTAAGTAAATTGGATTTGCATTTATCTCACCAATATTCAGTCGCAAGAATTTATATGTTTCAGTATTAATAGTAAATAAGTTTTCCATAACGTGTAAGGTATCTGCGAAAAATAAAAATCCTTGCATGTAACATAATATCATATATATTGAGAACATATCATGTTGTATACATGAGCAACTAATTTCGAATTTTTTGTGCATTTTAAAGTACACGTAAACTCATGTGTGGTACGCATATAATCTAATAATACATACACTAAATGAATAAAACAATAGACATTGTGTCTTCGTACAATATTTCAAGATATTATATGTCTGTCACATAACATATCATACGTGTAATTAAAGTTAAATACAAAATTTATCTTTTTTTTCAAACTTTTAATATATCATTCCTATAATTTTTTTCACTTAAATAAATACTATATTTTTTTATACATATATATACACAATATTTAAATTAAAACTGGGATGTTAGAAATCGAGTCATTGACCAATCATATAATATATATCAACTACAATATATCACGACGACTTAATGTCACATTTTTTTCATTCACAAGTTTAGTATGAACATGTGGACAGCTATCACATCTCGCCTTTCCCTAAATCTGCCTTCTTCTCCAACCTTGAGTCTCACATTTGGTTCTGTAGCTATTGAAAAACATTCGTGTTATTGTGTTTTTTTCAAATTGTTTTGTTTTGCCTTTTGATTTTTAATGTGTTTTTTTCAAAAGGATTTCTCTCGTGATTAGTGTTGGAACAATCCTTATTCTATAACAATATAATATGATAAATAATGAACTAGAAAAAGAAACAAATAAATATAAATATCAACGTTCGATAGAGGTCTGCAAGCAGTATCCTAAGACAGAATTTGTTTTCGCTTAGAAGATTCAACGATCACAGAATAGCCTTCTGCCGAATATACTTTGCATGTTTGTTTTTTTATCAGAAGAGAGAAGAATGGGTTGTCCGTTTCTTCAATGGGAAGTCTCTATTTATAGAGGATTTAGGAGCCAAAATTCGGTTAACCTTGAAAAGTCATGATTGTTCATAAGATTGTGATTGTTGGTGGAATGGTTGTGTCTCTTCGGTTCAAATTCAGAGGTTGTGACTGTTGGTGGAATGGTTATGTCTCTTCGGTTCAAACTCAAAGGTTGTGACTGTTCATAATCCGAAAATATTAAAAAATTAAACTCAAGTTTAAAAATTAAATTCGGATTTAATCAAAGACCCCAAGAGTCCCAAGGCTCAAGGCCCTATCTTTGACATTTAATATATGTTAAATGTCCACAAGCCTATTCATATGTCCAATCCAAAACCCATCTCCAAGCCTTTGTCATAATTCAAATGGGTAAGATGTGAAAACATTAATATAGTGTATTAATTACTTTCCATTTTCCAATGTGGGACTATGTCCCTTCACATTCCCTCCTCTTCATTTTCTATCAATACCCCACATTTTCTAATCAAACCATAAAAATAACCCACATTTGATTAGAAAATAAGATATTATTTAAAATAGGTTTGGTATAAATACGAAAAGGTGTCTTTTGGACTTGAAACTTTCGTTGTGAACACTTGTCGGATATACTTTGTAAGATATTGAACTCAAGTCTTAAACTACTTATGTTTCACAGTAAATCAAGTCAACAAGTGTCACATATACCATCCCGACACATTTCGATTCTTACGGTTGTGTTCATTTTGGTCATGAACATATCCTTCGTTCATAAGACTTCTAGATAATTTAGCCATTTCAGTATCATAGATGCGACCCCACATCAATCTCGTATAGGTGATGCTAATTGGATATAGTCTGTTTCTATCATCTGTTACCAAGAAGCTAGTATCATTAAGAATCCTAAGATTCATCCCTTAAATCATCAACGGATACACACTTGAATTCAACATAGGAATAGTTATAATGTGTGTTACTTCTTGAGTCTTCCTTAACTAGTTTGCCTATTGAATCTAGACCATGGGATCTCCAATGTTACCAGGTTAGGTTTCTGCCAAGTAATGACTCATTCTATTAGCTTTAATCCCATTCCCCTCGCTATATACAAAACTTGCTCTCTATTAAGACCTTTGGTAAACGGATCCGCTAAGTTTTCCTTAGATTTTATATAATCAATGGAAATAATTCCATTCTTGAGAAACTCTCGTATTGTATTATGGCATCTCCTTATATGCCTAGATTTGCCATTGTATATTTGGGTTTTGGCTCTCGTTAGAGCGGTCATACTATCACAATGTATGAAAATGGCAGTAACAGGTTTTTGCCATATCGTTATTCCTTCCAAAAAGTATTTAAGCCATTCTGCTTCTTCAACGGCTTAATCTAAAGCGACAAATTATGCTTCCATTGTTGATCTTGTTGTAACAGTTTGTTTTGATGATTTCCAAGACACGGCTGGGCCACTAAGTGTAAATACATATCCACTTGTGGACTTACTATCTGTGTTGTTCAAAATCCAATTTGCATCACAATATCCTTCTAACACATGAGGATATATCGTGTAGTGCAATTCGTAATTCGTTGTATGTTTTAGATATCTCAATACTCTTACTAGTGCCACCCAGTGTTATTTTCCTGGGTTATGATAATATATACTGAATCGACTTATTGAATATGCCAAATATGGTCTTGTACAATTCATTATGTACATCAAACTTCCTACAACTTGTGTGTATTCTAGTTGAGATACACTATCACCTTGATTCTTTTTAAGGTGAAATGATGGATCATGGGGAGTTACTACCATTTTGTCATTGAAGTGTCCAAATTTCCTAAGGACCTTTTCAATATAATGAGACTGTGACAGAATGTAACCTTCCGAAATTCTTAAAATTTGAATTCCAAGTACAAGGTCAACAAAACCTATATCTTTCATATCAAAGCAAGAATGTAACATCTTCTTGGTCTTTGTTTGTTCCCAAAATAAGCATATCATCGACATAGAGACAAATAATGATATATGCGTTTTTATACTCTTTTGTATAAACACATTTGTCACACTCGTTTATTTTGAAACCATTTGATAATAATGTATTATCAAATTTCTCATGCCATTGTTTTAGTCTGTAGAGAAACTTAATCAATCTACACACCTTCTTTTCTTGACCTTTGACTATGAATCCTTCGGGTTGATCCATGTAGATCTCTTCATCTAATTCACTATTCAAAAATGTCGTTTTCACATCCATTTGGTGGATTTCTAGATTGTGAATTGCTACTATTGCAAGTAATGCTCTTATTGAGGTAATTCTAGACACCGGTGAATATGAGTCAAAGAAATCCATTCCTTCCTTTAGTCGATAACCTTTGGCTACTAATCGAGCTTTGTATTTCTCTATAGTTCCGTCTGGTTTCATTTGTCTTTTGAATATCCATTTATGCCAATTGTTTTGTTACCCGGAGGCAAGTCTTCCGATTTCCACATATTGTTGTGCATAATGGATTCCGTTTCACCCCGGATTGCCTCTTTCCAATATGGTGCTTCCTTTGATTCCATAGCAGCCTTATATGTTTGAGGTTCTCCTTCTAACACATAAGTCATAAAGTCATGTCCAAAATCTTTGCCAATTCTCGCACGTTTACTTCTTCTAATATCTAACATTTCTTGTTGAAATGTTGAAGAACTTACAACATCTTGTGACAAATGTCCATGCACTCTTTTGAATGAGGTTTTATCATTTAGAGGAAAAACTCCCTAAAAAATTATGCTTCTGCAGATTCCATAACTGAATTTCTAGTTATGTCTTCAATTTTGGAATTGTGAATCAAAAATCTATAAGCGGTACTATTCTTTGCAGGACCAATATACAATTTATAGTCTTTGGTCCGAGTTTTGTTCTCTTTGGTAACGGAATTTGGACTTTCGCAAGACAACCCCACACTTTCATAGTCTTATATGTTGTTAATCGACCTTTTCATAACTCATACAGAGATTTATCGCTTAACTTATGAGGAATTCTATTTAGAACATCATTCACAGTAAGTACTGCCTCACCCCATAAATTTATTGGTGCTCCGGAACTTATCAACATTGAGTTTATCATATTCTTCAATGTTCTATTTTTCTGTTCAGCGACTCCATCTTGTTATGAAGTATATGGTGCAGTTGTTTCATGCACTATTCCTTGCGAAGAACAAAATTCTGTAAAGTCTTTAGATAGATATTCTCCATCTCTATCCGATCTTAAGATTTTTATTCTTTTGTCAAGTTGATTTTCAACTTCCGCTTTATATTGTTTGAACATACTTAAAGCTTCATATTTGGTATGTATCAAATAAATATAACAATACTTACTACAATCATCAATGAATGTTATATAATAGTTTTTCCCTCCTCTACTCGGAGTTGCTTGGAAATTACATAAATCCGAATGAATTAAACCAAGTATTTCATTCGATTTTTCCATAGATTTATGTGGATGATTTGTGTAATTTGATTCCACACAAATCTCACATTTGCCTTTTATATTCATTGAACATTTTGGTAAAAGATCTAAATTTACTATTCTTTACAAGGGAACAAAAATTTACATGTCCTAGTCTACAATGCCATAAAGAAGATGAAGATTCAGTCATATACATAGAAGGAGCGCTTGTGGCTGTGTTTTTATTAATAGCAACATATACATTCAGTACAACATTCAAATTGAAGAGTCCCTCATTTAGGTAACACTTACCTACGAATATTCCTCCTTTGGAGATTACAAACTTGTCTAACTCAAACACTAATTTGAAACCTTTGTTACTGGAAACATGACCAGAAATAAGGTTCTTACGAATAGAAGGAACATGATAAACATTTCCTAACACAAGTTCTTTTCCCGAATTTAAATTCAGGATTACTTTTCCTTTGCCTTCAACCTTTGCTATTGCTCCATTTCCCATGTATAGATTTTCACCATCTTCGATTTTTTGATATATGGAGAACAATTCTCTAGTCGAACATACATGCATGGTAGCCCCAGTGTCTATCCACCAATCTGTTGTGTT
The DNA here is from genome assembly GCA_036759665.1 of Gynandropsis gynandra. Classification (NCBI taxonomy): domain Eukaryota; kingdom Viridiplantae; phylum Streptophyta; class Magnoliopsida; order Brassicales; family Cleomaceae; genus Gynandropsis; species Gynandropsis gynandra. The sequence goes on from CM071863.1 coordinate 13,291,771, forward strand.
GGTGACTCTTCTTGCGGTAGCAATCCTTTGCTTTGTGTCCATTTTTTCCACACACCCAACAATTTAGAATAGCCCTTATTCTCAGAGTTTTTTTAACTCTTGTTTCCTTGGGGCGAGATTTCCAACATGTGTATCTCGTTTCTTCCCAAACCTTTTCCTCTTCGACTTTATCTCAACCATGTTAGCATTTGCTTTCATGGCTTCCATATTCGCCTTGTCACCAATGCGATTGTTCTCTTTAACACGGAGTGAGAACCAACTCTTCAAGACTCATATCCACGGTTGTATGTTTGACATAAGTTTTAAAAATCCTTCCATGAAGGAGGTAACTTCTCAATGAAAGTACTTACTATGAAAACAGATGGTAAAGTCATATCTTCCTCATCTAACTCATGGATAATGACTTGTAATTCCTCCACTTGCTTGACAACCGATTTTCCATAGATCATTTTGAAGTTTAGGAATTTACCAATCACAAATCTTTTTGAAGATGAGGAAATGTGAAGGAACATAATTCAAATGGATAAGAGTTGAAAACATTAATATAGTGTATTAATTACTTTCCATTTTGCAACGTGGGATTATATCTCTTCACATTCCCTCCTCTTCATTTCCAATCAATTAGGTCACAACCGTTTTGCATGTGATTAACGATATCAAATATTATATATTTCATTATTAATACAGATTTCAAAATTATATATTAAAAGTCTGTACTTTTGGTCGCTCCTGAGAGCTTCTGACCTCTCAGCTCTCCACCTCAAGCATCTTCATCATTTTTCCACTTTCTCCACGATCTCCTTCTCTCTCTCCCACGATGAACCATATTGAATTCATTTATCTCTCCTCTTCTCTCCCACGATCTACAAACAGTAGACGCCTGGAAAGACCACCGACAGGCTCTCTTTTCTCTCGCATCGGCTGCTTCTCCGGCCGTCGGCATCGATATACCGTTGGTCTACGAGAAATCATCCAAAGTGCTGCCATTTCGATTGGGTAATGGGTTCGATCTTCATCGTTTGGAGCCTGGATTCCCTCTGATAATCGGTGAAATCGATATCCCTCACGCTAGGGGTTGCGAGGCTCATTCCGACGGTAAATAATCTCGAATTTCGATTGGAAGTATCATCGTTTGATTCCATTATAAATGGGATTAGGGATTAGGGTTCTAAGTGCATTAGGGATTCCTGATATCGATCAATTATTTCCAGATAATTATCCCAAATGGAAAGGCGCTTCATCTTCTTCGTCCCCTCACTTATCTGGTTCGTTCATCACCGATAGTTTCAACCCGACCCGACTCCGCGGCCGGCATTCGGAATCGAATTCTTCTCCTCCGGTAATTCTCTGGTTATGGATTTCACTCTGGTCACTGCTACTGCTGCTGCGACAAATGACCATGGTTTGCTGCGTGACTCACACTTCTCCTCAAGCTTCACGAAGTTCAACTCAACCCTGATGGCGGGCGCGGGC
>CM071863.1:13293266-13339431 GCA_036759665.1 Gynandropsis gynandra
CATTCCAGTCCGGCGCTCTTCAAGATGATGGCAAGTGAAGGCGATTCGCTAGCGTTGGTGATTGGTCAGTCAATTCATTACTTTTATGAGTTGCCCAACTGGATTCCTGATTTCATCTCCTAAATGAATTTTAGTTCCTTAGCTCTTCGTTGTATTGCTCTCATCTATATTAAGTTTCTGTGGCAATAGGCGTGAGAAAGTGAAATGCAAGAGACAACAAGCAGCACGTGATGCTGCAAAATCAGTCGTGGATCATCAGAAAGACGCAAAACAGCAGCATCAGCCTGATCTGACGACAATCTCGGCAGACCTCCCCTCGGGATGGCAGGTACCAAGTTAATGACTTCATTAGGTGTTTTGTTCGAACGTGTTACCAAATTGGTTGTGGTGGTGGGCAGGCTTATTGGGACAAATCCACAAAGAAAGTATACTATGGGAATACGATTACTTCCCAGACATCATGGTCGCGACCAACCACCTCCAACTGATCGCTTCATTCCACTTTCCTCTTGTTTTTATCTTTGGTGAGTTGTCGGTTGCTTAAGCAATTTAACCTAACCTTTCTAAAAACCATGAATTTATATCCAATATAATCTTTGAAAATTAGAAAGGCCAACAAGGTTTCTTACTTGCTTGCTCTTGACAATCTTTGCGAGGGGCTCACTAACTGGTAATTGACTTTGCTGATCTATACAGGTCTTTGAGCTTGGCTCTTGTCATGAGATCTCGTGCGAGCAATATAACAAACTATAGCTTGACTTGGTCGCGCTGTCTCTCATAGAAAATGGTATAGAGTTCAGAAGATTGGATGGTACAATGAGTCTTGTTGCCAGAGACAGGGCTGTCAAAGATTTCAACACTGGTCCATATGTAAGTTGTGTTGTGTTCATGTCTTAGATAGTGATTTCAGAATCATTCTCTACTCTCTCTCTCTCTGAAATGTGGAATGTGGTGGTATATGTATTTAACCTCTGTTTTACCTCTTAAATCTTGAAACTTTCTAAATAGTGCAAAGTTTATTTTATAGGTTAAGGTGATGTTGTTGTCTCTTAAAGCTGGAAACCTGGGGTTGAATATGGTAGCATCATGTCATGTTATTCTTTTGGATCTTTAGTGGAATCCAACCACTGAAGATCAGGCTGTGGATCGGGCACATCGAATTGGACAAACTCGACCAGTTACTGTTACACGTATTACTATAAGCGATACTGTTGAAGATAGAATTTTGGCGCTCCAGGTAATCTTTAATGCTATCGGTTGTCTCGTTTAGGATATTGTTTCCTTTTGTTTCTTCTCAGTCACCCTTTTATTAAATTTAATTTCAACGATTGGTAATTTTTGGGGGATATTGGACTATGGTGATCAGGTGTTTATGCAACAGAGGTGAAAACTGTGCATAAATTTGTCAATTATCATCTGTTTTGTTTAAATAGGATGAGAAAAGAAAAATGGTTGCATCTGCCTTTGGAGAAGATCAAGGTGGAGGCTCTGCTACCGACTAACAGTGGATGCCCTCAAATATCTGTTCATGGTGTAGAATCTCATCGATTGTTCTACAACTGCCTATTTTAGCTGTCTCCTTGACAAAAGTTGTATAATACGAGTTATGGACATTGGACCGCTACGATGCCTTTATATAAAGTAAATATGTTACACCCAACTTTTCCTTGATCTTATGTTCTTTCTGGTCGACAAGTGATTCTGGTTGTTCTATCATTAGCTGACTGCAATTATCTGATTATTGTATCGAAGCCTAAATAAATTTCTTTTTTACTTGCAGGGTTTTGGAGTAGATCTAGAGACATGATTCTTGCTTTACGGACCTCCAGGCCATGGCAAAACATTGATTGCAAAGGCGGTTGCTAATGAGGCCAGAGCCAATTTTATTCACATTAAGGTTACCTTTTACATGAATTTCTTTTTAATCCCGCTGCTAGCGAGGGCTTTTGCTTCGTGTATCGATGTCAAACATGAAAGTTTGATTACCTTTTGCTTGGTGATGGGTTTAGGGTCCAGAACTATTGAATAAATATGTTGGAGAAAGTGCGCTGGCTGTTAGGGAGTTGTTTCGGCGTGCCAAGAGGTGCTCACCATGTGTACTCTTCTTCAATGAGGTTGATGCTTTGACAACGAAACGTGGTAAAGAAGGTGGTTGGGTTGTGGAAAGGATTTTGAACTAGGTTTTATATTTGACCTAACTAAGTCTAATACCTATCATCCATGATGCATTAACATCCATGAGTTTTTCATTTGCTTACAGATGCTTATCGAGTTGGATGGTGCAAAACAGAAACTTGATAATGTGTTTGTGATTGGGGCCACAAACCGGCCAGATGTGATGGACCCTGCTGTCGTAAGGCATGGTTGCTTTGGCAAGGTACTTTATGTACCCTTACCCAGTGCGGATGAGCGTATGTCAATTCTAAAATCTCTCGCAAAGAAGAAGCCTATAAACACAAGTGTAGATTTTCATGGGCTTGCAGAGATGGAAGGATGTGAGAATCTAAGCTGAGCTGATCTGGCGACACTGGTATTGACTCTTCGTATTGCTTTCATGTATTTGGGCTCCTTCACTTAAAATCATTAATCTTTTGGCAACATGCGGCTATTCTTGGCATCCTAAATGCAACGGAGAAATTTGTGATTCAATGATTGGCATCCTAACATATTTCATGTCTCTCTCATATCAAATTGGATACTTATAGAGTTTTAACACCCTAACTTTTATTTTGGTTGATGGATTCATTCTTGTAAGTATCGTTGGAGTATCACTACTATCAAGATGACAAAGCCATGAAGAAAGAGAACTCGATGACAAAGATGGTGTTACTAACTGAAATGTAACAGAATTTATTTTTGGTTACTGTTGATATTTTCTGAAGTTTGATATGTTGGTGTTTTTTTTATCCTTTGGACTTTTTCATGTGAATCGATTTTTAGGTTACTATTGATATTCTATGAATAATATTTGTTCCTCATAGTCACTCATTTCTATTGTGATGCATTTCATTCAATACTTTGTCATATATGATCATTAACATATTTTAAACTATTAACTAATGATTACATTAATATACATTCTAAAAATTACAATGTTATACATTTCCGCACATCGCGCGGATACATACCTAGTAAATGATAATTTCATATGTTCCATTAAAAGAAAAAAAAGAGAAATAAAATGGAGTCATTCTAGTTGATCCCGGTCGAACCGGGACGGTTTACAGTATCCGCATACCGACCAAAAATTACGCGCATCGCATCGATCGTCTAGGGTTCAGTTTCTCATCGCTATATATTTCTTCTTTTTCCAAGTTTTTGCTTTCCTCTTTCTTCAGCCTCCTTCCTCGCCGACCAAAGCTTCTTCTCCGTTGCTCCGTTCAGTAATGGCCGTCACTTTCTCCGATCTTCACACCGAAGCTGGGATTAAGTCCCTTGATGAGTGCCTCTCCGGCAAGACTTTCATCTCCGGGTAAGGAAAAACCTCGATGCACCAAATTCTGTTCGTGATTCTGAAATCTGGGATCGATCGCTGAGAATGGGGGATTTTGTGTAGTGATGAGATCACGAAAGATGATGTCAAGGTTTTCGCCGCCGTTTTGGAGAAACCCGGCGATGCTTTCCCCAATGCAGGCAAGTGGTACGAGGCTGTCGAATCGCGACTCGCGAAAAGGTTCGTGTTTTATTTTGTGCTTAATCGTTTTGTTCCTGGATTCAGGTTGATTAACATCAAATATTGATCACCTGGGTGTTACAATGTTAGATCAAATTTTGTTGCGTGGTGTGTTAGAACTTGTTTCGTGTTTTCGATTTCCGTAGCTTTCCCGGGAAAGCCGTTGGTGTGAGATTCGGCGGTCAGGCTGCTCCGGCTGAATCTGCTCCCGTTGCTGAGGCTAAGGTTTGTATATGAAATTGAATGTTTCGGCCAATTATTTTGTTTTCAGCTGTTTCTTGAGCTTAGGCATTAGGTACGTTGGAGACAAGATAGTTGAAGTTCTCTAAAACTTAGGGCTCTAAGTAGTTTGTTATGTTGCTTCTTCAATTTTTAGGTTCTTTTCATGTGAAATAGATTTGATTAGAGATTACAGATATAGTACCTAGTTGGAAGGTCTTCTATTTTGAGTTTGTAAATAAACTAGGATCTTGAAAGTGATATAACTTGGTGCTTTCAGTTCTGGTTCTTGGCTGTGATCCAAACCTTAGACTTTCTTTATTTAACTAATACTTCTAGGTTAGTTTTTTCATACTTTAGGTCAATACATTCCTGGACATTGTTGGAATCAGATCGAGAAACATCATGTTGTTGTCTGTACCATGTAGGGGAAATTAAGTAGTTATCCGTTTGAAGTAACAAATGTGATACTCATCTCTGTTATTTAAAGACCACTTTTTCGTTGTTCATTATTTGAAAACTAGGTTATTGTCCCCATCTTTACTAATTTTCCACTAGCTGGACAAGGTTTCTGTTGTGTCTAGAATAGAGTGAGGAATGTTCTCTGAATCACGAATGAATGGGTTATGGAATCCTAAATTTGTGCTTAGAATCTGTGAGTTAATAATACTTTTTCTTGTCAGATATTGCTCGTCCATTGCCCACGTTTATGTCAATGTCTGAACTATGTGGATCTAAAGTTTTGATTGTTCTATTAATGATGCATTATACAGGCCCCAGCTGGAGATGATGATGATGACTTGGATCTTTTTGCTGATGAGACAGAGGAGGAGAAGAAAGCAGCCGAAGAGAGGGAGGCAACCAAGAAAGATACTAAGAAGAAAAAGGAGAGTAAGTAATTTTATTTTCCGTGGATTCATATAATAAATTAAAACCACAACATAAATAGCACCCTTGTAATTCTGCAATGTTACATGGGGATATGTACTTGAATGATTGTGTTAATTTGTAAGTTTCCCGACTATCTTTCAGGCGGAAAGTCCTCTGTGCTCATGGATGTGAAGCCGTGGGATGATGAAACCGATATGAAGAAGCTTGAAGAGGCTGTTCGTAGTGTGGAGATGCCTGGTCTACTCTGGGGAGCCTGTGAGTTATTCTTTTCCCCCCTTTGTTGCCACCTTATTACCAAATCATTTTGAAGCATTTAAGAAGGCATCAAAAACCATCTCTCACCCCTTTGGGAGGTTATAAATGAATTCGTTAAGTATCCCTATTTAAGCTTTAAACTATAAAGACGATGTCCTATCTTGAATTCTTGCAAAGTTCAATGCTTTTGTCCACTACTCTTCGATTTTGATTCTTGGCTGATGATAAATTTTTGGAATGGCAGCGAAATTGGTTCCAGTAGGCTACGGGATTAAGAAGTTACAGATCATGCTTACGATAGTAGACGATTTAGTGTCGGTGGACGAGCTCATTGAGGACCGTCTGACTGCGGAGCCCTGCAATGAATACATCCAGAGTGTTGACATTGTGGCTTTCAACAAGATCTAAGAACTCAAAACCTCTTCATCTAAGGTTATATTAAGTTTTGGTTTTATCTTTTGTGTGCCCCTGCCCGCTTGTTTCTTCATCAAAACTTTCAAGAGAAAATGTAGTACTTTGTTATATTTATGGTGCTACTCTTATTTTCTTGAGTTGAGATAATAGGACTTGCTTATAAATTGGTCTCTCATATTTCATCTTTCTATCTAATTTAGTGGACTTTTTCGTGATTCATCCAATTAAAAGTGTTTTTTTATATATAGTTTCATGTATTATGTATGTATGATGGAAAATAAAATAAAAACTTTTTAAGTTGCAATTGAGACGACCACATTCCACTTAAACTTGTTAAAAGATGTTTTTTTTTCTAATTACTGACTAAAATTTTAAAATATTTTATTATAAAACTATTTTGATCATAGATTTGCAGAAAATTATCTCTAGTACTGAATTTGGATTATGATTAGGTCAGCATAAAATTATATCATATGATTTGTTATTGTTACATAGAATAACATACATTATTCTATTGAAACATGTATTTATGACATAAATAGAATAAAATTACTGTATTTATCTTTTATAGCAATGTTATACTTGTTAGGTTACACTCATTTTGTGGTGATTTTAAACAATTCACGAATTATGATTCAACCGAAAACTGATTATAAAAAATAAACGAAGATTTAACCACAAGAACATTATAGAGATTTAGCTGATGTATTTTTTATGGGTGATTTCAATATTATAGGTTTTTTTGAAGAACTGTAGTTTCGTGCAAGTTCTCAATATTTATTTTCACCTCGAATAAATGTATTTTATTTATTTATATACTTAGAGAATAATCGAATATGTTAAACCAATTTTTCTAAAACAAACAAATTAGAATTTGATATATTATTAATATTATTGGAAGAAAAAACGAGGTTACCTTATGCACCGAACATTGGAGTGTATACTAAAACAATTCAGACAACCGAAAACATTTGGCGTGTGTGTTTATCTTTGGTTTTCCAGCGGATATATTCAAAGCTTTGAGAGAAGCTATGTCAATGGCGTCTCCCCACATTTTCTCCTCTCCCAATCCCAATTTCAGTTGTTACAGAAGCAGCTTGGCGTCTTTTCCCAAAGTTTCTTCGGTCATTGAAGAATTCTGTCGTTAGAGCTTCCAGAAATCGAGTAGAGGTACTGCTACTTCGCCACCATTTCACTTCTTTCTTTCGACTCTCGCCACGGCTGTTGCTTGTTCGAATTTTTCTGTGGTTCTGTATCGACTTGTCTATGGCTTGTCCTTTTTGCCCGTAAACTCCTGATGGGTTTCGTTCATTTCGTCAATTTTTTTATGCTTCCTGAAATTGAAAACTCGAGAGCAGTCTAAGCCAATAAATCTTCCCATTGAGATTTGAATTTTAGTTTTTGGGTTTTGATTATATTTGTTGATTTCTCTTCATTTTGTGAGCAATCTCGTTGTGGTTTTCATGATGCTGGTTGATGGTGATAATGTTAGATAGTGTATAATCCTGAGGAGAGGTTGAATAAGCTAGGAGATGAAGTGGACAAAGAAGCTCCCCTGTCAAGGCTCTCTCTGTTCTCTCCATGCAAGGTTAAGACATTTCCTATCCATTTTTTGTGGCAATTTGAGCTCTTTTGGCTTGGAATTCGATGGCTGATGTCTGTCCTGTTTTGTTCAGATCAATGTTTTCTTGAGGATAACTGGCAAGAGAGAAGATGGGTATCATGATTTGGCTTCTCTATTTCATGTAAGCTCTTCTTCAGAAGCAAATTTGCTTGATTGTTTCTATTAGTTGTTCCGCTGTATGGCCGCTTTGAGGTTATCAGAATAGTTATATTGAGCTTTAAAAAGAGTTCATATGATGGCTTTGGTTTTCTCCTTTGCGTTCTATTAGGTAATAAGCTTGGGAGACACGATTAAGTTCTCATTATCACCTTCTAAAACCAAAGACCGGCTATCAACTAATGTCTCTGGAGTTCCCCTCGACGAGAAAAATCTGGTGAGTCATGTGCTTTACCGTATTCTATGACACATACATTTTCTGAATCACTATCAAATACGATACAAGTCTGCTGAACTGAAAACTGGCATCTCAATTTCTTGTTTTGCAGATTATTAAAGCTCTTAGCCTTTACAGGGAGAAAACTGGTAGTACAAAATTCTTCTGGGTATGAACACGCAGTTATGAGTTTCATTTCACATTTCATATGAATATGTGCCTATAACAAAAGGAACATTAATAGCTTCTGTGCTTGTCAATGGGGTCAGGTTCATTTGGATAAAAAGACGCCTACAGGAGCTGGACTCGGTGGTGGAAGCAGTAATGCTGCAACTGCCCTCTGGGCTGCAAATCAGTTCAATGGGGGTGTTGTCTCTGAGAAGGAACTTCAGGAGTGGTCAAGTGAAATTGGGTCAGATGTTCCTTTCTTTTTCTCCCATGGAGCTGCCTATTGTACTGGGCGAGGTGAGGTATGCTTGGATTGAATTTTTTAAATTTCCCCAGCAGCATTCTACATTCTATTTTCTCCTGTTGCACAATTTTTTTCCAATTTTTCTTTAACTTGAACTGCGGAAGAAGCCTAAGAAAATGTTGCTTTGGGTTTCATACTGATGACCCTCCTTAAATTTTACTGTGTCAACACTTTTTATTCGTATCTGGCAGCTTAGTTCTGGCGTTCAACTTAGTCGCCTTTTCAGAAGTACTACTAATTGCTGATGATCAAGCATATTACAAATATTGCACAAACATGTTGTGAGTCGTAATCGTGTATTCCTTTTGGGATATAACTACTCTGCAGAGGCCTCCTTGTTCACATCAACCTCTCTCTTACAGATTTTCATTCAACTGCCATTACTTAGGGTCTTTCACAGTGATAATCACATAATCATGTCACGTCTTTGTTTGTTGAAATTTCATCTGAAGGCGAATGGAATTTGTTGCAGGTTGTTCAAGACCTTCCTCCACCTTTACCATTGGACATTCCAATGGTGCTCATCAAACCCTCAGAAGCATGTTCCACTGCTGAAGTTTACAATGTAATTCAAACCAAAATCAATGCCCAATATTTTGCTTCCAGGGCTTTCATAATTTTGTGGCTAACTTTTTCTTTTTCTTCTATTTTTCAGCGCTTCCGTCTTGATCAAACCAACAAAGTTGACCCGCTATTATTACTGGAGAAAATTACAAACAATGGAATATCTCAAGACGTCTGCATTAATGATTTGGGTATGATTCTTGAAGTATCTGTCTTCTCTTCTCCATGAGCAGGAGTATATTTCCCTCCCTGTGCCAAGAAAAAGTGCAAGCTTGTTCAGTTTCGAAATCGGTGAAGTACAGAACCAACAGTTACATTTTGGACTTTATGATATATGCAGAACCACCAGCATTTGAAGTTCTCCCGTCTCTTAAGCGTTTGAAGCAACGCGTAATTGCAGCTGGACGTGGGTACTATGATGCTGTCTTTATGTCTGGAAGGTATGTCTTAACAACACTCTCCGCAAATTTTCTATTTATCACCTCATCTTGAACCAGTAGTAAAATAATTTGCTCCTGTATGTTCGAGCTATACCACAAATGCAACTTTTGTACCACTCTGTGTGCCTCAAAAAATTCTTAAGTCTGCATCTGTTTCAATATTACAATAATGTTGCACTTGAACAAGAACAAACCGAGTAATATGTGTGCTTTTGTTTCTTTTCTCTAACTAACAAATTTGTCCTCTTTATGCACCGAATGAATGTCGAGCAGTGGAAGCACCATTGTTGGTATTGGTTCTCCAGATCCTCCACAGTTTATATATGATGATGATGACTACAATAATGTCTTCTTGTCCGGTAAGATCTCCGTTCTAAATTCATTTAGATTGTTCTTCATTTAGATGATGCCTGTAAGAGCTAACTTGGGAGATTTAACCTAACTTATTGCAGAAGCAAACTTCATGACCCGGGAAGCAAATGAATGGTACAAAGAGCCTCCTTCTGCAACTGCGACTACTACCCAATCCTCAGAATCTTAGCAGAAATATCAGTGATACATACTTCCATTGGTAAAACAAAAAGAGAAGAAAAGAGGGATTTACATTTCTTTAGAATGATAATGCACCTTGTATGGTTGACTTTTAGGTTCAATTTCGTGTTATTTGACGTTAATATATACATATATCTATATATGTATATAGGCTTGGAACATTAAGGTATGCAACTGAAAAGATGCTGTATTAAATAAAAAGGCATGTAGCAGAGAGACTTAGAAACAAGTACACAAAGACAGGCAGAGACATTCTTTTTCTTCTGTTTTTTCTTTTCATTCTTTATTGCTTCACATTCTCTCACTCGTTACAGAGTAGGAGAAACATACTGTCTAGACAAACTAAATATGTCTTTCCCTTCAAACGGTGATGTCCAATCCCGAGAATTGGAAGTTGATGTTTCCGCAGGCATACCAACATTACCATTTTCCAGACCCGCCATATGAGCACCATTGCTACTGACTCGGCCTCCCGTTGAAGCTTTCAGACCGTAACCATTGATGTTTGAATCGTACATGAGGTTGTTCTGCGGCGGTGAGGTTGATCTCGACCAGAATCCATTGAGTCTAGGACTCAACGGCAAGTTGCGATCAAGACTCCAGTCTATGCTGGTGTAATCTAGGTGTGTCATTGAGCTCCCAGAACTCCAATCCACTGGTGAAGAGGCACCTGGTGTACCCATTGAGCCTACCCCAGAGAACAGTCCCAATGAAGACGCAGCGGCTACTGTTGGGGAAGTATTGTTTCTGGTCCACAAGCCGTTACCGTTACCACCATGGGCAACCCCATTTGAATCCACCATAGTGTCAAATCTCTGTTGATGTTGATATAGAAGTTGCTGGTAGATCTGATTCTGGCTCAGATTGTTTGGACTTGGACTTCGAGTGCTTGGGATATGTGGTGGCATGTACCCATTAGATTTCATGATCTCAATGCCGGTAGCAGGGTGCCAACCGGCTGAAATTCCAGTAAGAGATGTGCTGATACTTGAAGCTGGAACCTGCTTTGTACTTACAACTTGGGTACGTTGCATCAACGTGACGGGTTCCCTTGTCAATGGCTGCTGAATATTCTTGAATTCGTTTACATTGGATACAAACCGGGCTTCAACTTTCACCGGCTGAGGTGATGATTGAGACGGTGACACCAAAGGGTATGAAGCAGATGGAGTTTGTCCCGGGTTTGGCCACCTTTTTTCAGTCAAAGCAGCAGATTGCTGAGGATTTGCCAAGTCCAACTTTCGATCGAGTCTCTTTAAAGGCTGAGCCGTTTTATTCAGTGGTTGCGAGGATCCTCCCATCATAGGGGGTGATTTTGTGTAGTTAAATCCCCTTTCATCTCCTTTTTGTGGTAAAGCAGGCGTTGTAACGGGTTTTGTTTGTAGCCTCGGAGCTGTTGAATTCTGATAAGCTATTCCGACTGAAATTTTGTCATTACAGGAAGTAGGAGAATCGCCTGGCTCTTCTTGGTCCACAGGTGCAGAATTTTGATCTTGCTTTTGAGCTTTCAAGGCTTCTTCTGCTCGATCAAGATCACCCTCTGCTGCAACAACTGCTCGCTCTACTTCTTGCCTTGAGCACTTATACCGTATCTCAATTTCGGCAATCCTCGCAAGTTCTTCAGCTATGTTTATTTTCAAATTCCCAACATTCTGAGTGCTTTGCCTCTCTACTTCCTCTTCGCTCCTGTCAAACAACCAATGAACAGACTCCTCCACCTTGCCCTCATTCAACATCAGAGCCGTTGTGGCATGCTCTTCGGCAATTCCCATGGCTACAAGTTGCTGTGTAAGCGCTTCAAGCTTTCTAGACATGAGATATGCGCTACACTTCTCATGCAATTCTTGAGCCCGCCTCTCCTTCTGGCGCTGATGCTTTCTTTCATTCTTCTGACGGATCTTTTCTCGCTTATCATTATCTGCACCCGGTATCACTTCCTGTCGGACCGACTGGTTTGATGTTTTCTCCTTATGATCTTCTGACTCACCTGACCAGCTACCATTGTTTGAAACGGCATCAGACTCAACCCCGCTTATGTCAGCCTCATCTATACTTCTGAAACGACCATTATGAAGTGGTGAACCAGAAGATATTGAGACTGAATCAAGAACCTGAAAAGTTCCTAGATGAGGATTGTAGGCACTGGTTGGAACACTGCTATTTGCATTAATGGATGTTGTAGGTTTCACAGGCGTCTTTTGGGCATCCTTTCCAGCTTTCTTCTCCTTCAATTTTGACTTCGATGCAGGAGACATCTTGGGAAGAACAGCAAATCCCCTGCGTAATTGAGAAACAACCCAATAGTCGATTTGACAGTCCTAAGAGTAACAAGGGAGTTATTATCTTCAACTGTAACACAATACATCCCTGCTCTTCTCCCGACAAGTAACACACCGCAACACATGGATAGGAAAAAGAAAATCTTGTCCTTAAACGAAAATTGCTTGTGAATAGGAGAAAAGATATCTTGTAAGACAAAAACACAGTGGAGTGTACAGACAACGAACAAACAGCAGCTACAACACAAAGATTACAAAGTGAATGAAAGAGTTAGGGAGCAAAGCAATCGATCAATGTCTTGAAAGCCAAAATTAAAATAACGAAACAATCAAAGATCATAAGATTTTGTTATTTAGACATGATTCCACCAATTGCGACCTTTCAAAGAGACGCTCAAGTGTCACAATTCTTCAAATAAGAGATGTATAAGGACAGTCTCCGATTGAGGCTCATCCGTACAAATTCAATGCTGCAAATTAGGTATAACGATGTTTCTTTGGACAAATTCGAAGGTTGCCCAATATCAGATACGATATGGAAAATTGAACCAAAGTCACCAAACACGATGACCAAAACACAAACATCATATTCCGTCGGCCACCGACATCAACAGAATATCTCAAGAAAAAAAACAAACGCGAAGATTATCAAAGACCGATAATGGGAATAGAACGGGATGAGAAGAACAAACCAATATATGGACCCAAATCGTAGATTGATCAACAAAGCTAGAACGCCTAAGCAATTCAGGGATCATAAGAGATCTAAAAAGGAGGATACCAATGGAAAAACATACGAAAAAAATTGTCGGACCCGATGAATTCCCCAAACACCAGATAATCGAAATTCAAAAGACGAATCGAGAACAACCCAACACTCATATAGGCGAGGAAATCAAACAGGCCCAGCGGGGAAAGGGAAGAGACAGACCTGGTCGGAAAAGACGATTAGGCTGAGGCCGATCGATCAGGGCGGTCAAAATCAGGCAGAGGAGAGAGAGGAAGATGTAATAAAAGGTCCAAGGCTGAATCGAAAATAGGGTTTTGGTTGGAGAAAGGAAGTAATTTGGCTGGAAATGAAATGAAAGTAGCTTTTTGCTTCCTCTGACATTAACCAAATCTAACTTTGTTGGATCTCAATTCAGCAGAAAGTCTTCCAACCCAACTTAACTCTGTTTTTCCACTTCATTCTTAATAACAGCAAAATAAATTCTCATTTTTACTTAGAAATAATTATTAATCTGAATTAAACCCGATTAATTTGGTTTTTGCTAATCTAATACGAAAAACCGAGTCCTAATTTCTTTTTTTGTTTTCTTTTTATGCGAAATTCAAGTTTATTTGGAGTCTGTTTAACTTGTTATCAATTCATTTTCTCCAATTTTCCTTTTTTTTATTAAATGTAAATGTTGTATCTAAAAACTAGAAAAAATTGCTTCAAGAACAAAGCTCGCTATAAAAGACTAAAATCTCATCAGAAAAAAAAAGAACATTACGCAAATGAAAAAGAGGGAGACCTAAGCGGAAGATCGATACCATAAGATGATATATAAGGAAAAATAGAAACGATGAGATCTTTCAATGGGATCACGTATTTGGTAATTGTTAAGATAAAGATCCTCACCTCCAATTTTTGTTTGGTATATGCATAAAATTTTAACTTATAATTATTATTAGAGTATAAACAAAAGGATATATTTGTAATTACAGTCATCAATGATTCGGATTAGTCTTGTAATGACACTTACCAATGACTAAGGTTAGTCTTAATAATAATATTATATATGTATATCTATATATCTTACATATATATACTATAAGATATATATTTATCTTATATATATACCATCGTTAAAAGGTGGCGTGTAAATTGTTGTCCAGATTTCCCCTGGCTACGTGTACGGTTCATGTGTGTCGGGTCATCGGTCTCGATGGTGCTCCAATCTATTTGTTTGATCGTTAGATCTCGCCACCTGTTATCGTTGGCCTTCTATGTGATTGCAACTGTCCGATTGCCATCAAATTGTGAAGTGTTTGAACGAGCGGATTTTTCCACTGATATGCTCTGCGCAATCTCGACCGTCCAATTATTATTAGGGTCTTATAGTGTTTCTGCTTTTGTGGTTTCCCATTGCATTTGGTTTTCTTCCCTGTCGTTTGTTTTTCTCATTTCTTTCTTTTTCTCCAGGGTTTCCGCCGAGTTTTTCGTTGTGGCTTTGATTTCATAGTGTGTTTTTGTAATTTTTTTTGTGGATGCATTCTGCATTTTGGTTTGCTCAAGTTTTCCATTATATTTTCTTATTTGTTTCGGATTTCCTCTCATTTCATGTGGTTATGGTTTCACGTTTTTTTTCAGTTGATTATTTGTTCGGTTCATGCGTGTCGGATCATCGGTCTGGATGGTGCTCAGGCCCATTTGCTTGGGTCGTTAGATATCACCACCTGTTACCACTGTTCTTCTGTGCGTTTGCAAGTGTTCGATTGCCATCGGTTGTGAACCGTTTGAACGGGTAGATTTTTCCACCGATGTGTTTCGTGCAATCTCGATGACTCGATTATTATTAGGGTTAGTTTTTTTACCGGTGGTGGTCGTTTGTGATTTTTTTCGGGTTGACTGTTTGTTCGTTTCCGTGGGTTTGTTTCAGCTGAGTTATCTCAGATTTGCTCGTTTTATTACTGGTTGCTTGGCCTTTTTTCCCCTTTGTTATTTCTAGGGTTTCCGCCGATTCTAAAATCTTTTTTCATTTTTTGTGTTTTCTTTTTTGCTTCAATGGGTTCTGCATATCGGTGTTTTTGCCTCTCCGACCTTATTTCCTTTTATTTGTTTCCGATTCCCATTTATTTTCTTTGGTTGTGATTTGTGTTTATTCCGCTTCAGCGTATGGCCGTTCGTGACGATTTTTTGTTGCGTTATTATTAGATCTGCAGTCGACTACTCAATCATGTCGTTTGCGCATTTGTTGTGCCATTCTACGGTTTGTAGTTTTTTCTGTGTTATAGATGCGGTGTCTGAATGCCTGTTGTTGTTTGTTGTTTTTATTAAATTTGTTTCTATTGTTTTGTTCGTAGATCTGTAGATGGTTGTATAAATATGTGTTCCTTTTGACTTTTAATTGATGAATATGCTACTATGGGTTCACATTTTTCTTATCTATGTACGTTTTATTTGCATTTATCAATTTTTTATTAACTTCCTTTTGTGCGGATTTCTTTTTCCATTCTAGGGTTTGTAGTTCTTCATGTTTTATAGATATGGTATTTAAAGGTTTGTTGTTGTTTGTTGTTTTTTGTTAAATTTGTTTCCGTTGTTTTTTTTGTTTTTAGATTTATGAATGATCATATAAATATATGTTGCTCTTAACTTTTAATTTATGAATATGTTGTTATGTGTTAATCATATTTACGCATGTTTTAATGCGTTAATCATATTTATGTTTGTCAGTTTGTACCGTATACGTTACTTTTGTTTTAGGTTGCTATTATTGGGTTTTCTTCTATGTTTGCATGGACCCATTTTTTTTAAAAAAAGTTAGAAGAATTGATTGTTAATTAGATTTACCATTAATGTTTATGTGAGCTTTTATAAATCTTTTATTTGGGCTTTAAGTTATTTCGGCCTATTGAATCCTATTTGGGTCTTGGTTTATACCTGTGTTTTGGATGCTGATGCGTTTCGAGCTTCTAAAGGGTGACAAGCAGCAACTTTCCAAAAACCAAGACCCTCTTCGTCATCAATGAAGTCGAGGAACTCAACCAAATGGTGTCATGAACAAAGGCAACAACTTGCCATATCTTGGCCGGCGCCCAACTTGCCTTAACCGGACATAGCCGTTTGAAATTCAAATTTCAAACTCAAACGGCTCTTGCCTTTTCCACCAAGATCCATTTTTGCCTTTCTTAGTTTGTTTGAATTAAGGCCCCAACGGCCACAATGTATTTTCCTTTCTTGTTCTTTCAAGGTCATGATTTAAACCGAGCCTTTGTTTGTTTGAGAAAACAACCTTGAAATTCGAATAAAAATTTTCTAAGTTCTTTTCAATTCTTGCGAGTTTTCGCAACCATTGTTCCTCTTGTGCTCCGGGAGTCCAAGACGAACGAGAGACTGTATCGAAGGTCACGTCCATAACCTTCGTGGTGTCTAGCGATCCACCCGTCCATCCATCCCTTGAAGGATCGAGCGAGTGCCCTTTGGCCTGTTCCCCTTCGCCCGCCTTCACCAACACCGAGTCTTGGCTAGATAGTGCCCCTAGGCCTTCTACCAACTCAAAATCATTCCATTGTTGCGGCTTAAGTTACGGAGCTTGTATCATAACGTCATGTCATATTTTCGGGCCTGACATTGATATGTTTTAAAATGTAGTTTTGATATCATCGAATGCACAATGTGGGAGTTGTTTGCCTACCAAATATATGATTGTATCCGTGTTCATCAGACTAGTCCGTTGGTTATCATTTGTCAAATGTTCAAGATATGGACTTGGGGTGGTAATAAATTTTACATATGTTATTTCTTTGTTAACATTTTTTGTCTTCCGCAGTGAGGTTTGATCACTTTGTTTGCAGCTTATGATTGTTTTCTTTGCCAGGTTTTACGCTGCATTTCTCTCTATCGATGTTGATATAAATGTCTTACTGATACAGTTGTGTTGTGTTATCATTGACTACTTATTTCTCATTGTAATTATGAATATCTTCTTTTTGGGGTTGGTTTTATATGTAGCTACTGATCTACGTTTATATGTTATTATTTACTTGTGTTTGTACATTCTACTAAACATTTTGTTTTGGATTTTAATAAGATTTACTTTTTAATTTTCTATCGAAGATTTTAAAATTGTTAACTGCGTATATTCTGATATTGAACTTTTTTTATGTTTACAGACTGAACTGTCTTTCTGTTTATAGACCGACGAACAATTCGTAATGAGCAGTTTTCAAGTAAACTCTTTTTAAATCAGAATTTCCCAGCTATAATGCAATATAAATCACAGTACGGTTAATTTTAATTTTCTACTCCTCACGTGTTAAATTACTATATACTTTTTCGAGTTAATTTACCGTATTTATTTTACAACATCTTTAGTTACATCTAATGTTTTTGTCTTTTGCTTATTTTATTTTGAAAACAGTCTTCCTGGTGGTTCGGCAAAAATTCCAAAAAATATCAGTTTACTTGCTTCGTTTCCGCAACCCGGCGAATCAATCAATTTTTGGAATGCATTTTCAGTTAAAAAAATTGTAGATCTGGGAAAGGCTACTCACGTATGTGTTACGTTTACTTTGATTACGTTTGTTAGGTATATAATGATAAAAATCATGAATTTTTCTAGGACATTTTAATCAAAGGTGCTCTCGCAGCACGCTTATGTTCTGACATTAATTTTCTATTTGTGCAGACTCTAATTTGCATAGTTTCAGCTTTAATCACAGAATTTCTTAACAGAGATGGTTGGTACTTTTTAGGATGCAATACATGTTCTCGAAAAGTTAATGCCATTGCGGACGACACTTCTTCTTGTGTTACCGTCAGACGTTTCTATTGCGACTCCTGCAAAACAATTACAGATAGTCCATTTCCAAAGTAGGTTACTTTTCTTGTATATGTAAAACATCATTACAGTTGTTTACATTAAATTATTAATAACAAGTCTTTCAGGTTTCGTGTCTACGTCAAAGTTATTGATGATACTGGCGAGGCTATTTTCCTTATATTTGACAAAGAAACAGTCCAACTGCTTCGTAAATCAGCATTCGATGTAAGGAATGAAGACTCTGAGGTTATTACATTGATATGTTTTTTTTTATATTTATTAATACAAATAGCTTTGTTTGACTGTTTTAATGCTTTCCACGGTTATATGATTAAACATAACGCTCCAAATGAAATTTCATCCAGATTAAAAATTCTGGAGAATCAAAATTGCCTTTTCAAGATCACAGTTTATCCGATGCAACAAGATCAGCTATTTTCTACCTCGCGTGGCACGATCAGAAGTGCTTTGCCTATTTATTGCGTAAGCATATTGTCTGATAATGAAGACATACTTCGCTCGATATCCATGAGGGTACGCCGCAACACTATACTAAATGAATTATTATTCTTATGAAAAATATTTTTAATAATTTTTTACTAATTATGGTAATGGATTTTTCAGAATCCATCTTTTGTACCTTTCACGTAGGTTTACCTCTAATTATTTATTTCATAATTTCTGCACAAAAGCTATTTGTACATGCAATTTTCTATATCATTTACAAAATCTGAAGTTTCGCTATATGTGGCTAGTTCTCTCAGTTTTCTCCAGAGCATAGTTCTATTGGATCTGTGCCCAGTTCTCCTTCTACTAGTCATAATAAAGAGTTCATACAAAGTATCGTTTTATAACAAAGTGGATTGCTGCAAAATTGTTTTATTACAATTGTTCTTCATATATTTGTTCCCTTTTCTGTCTTATAAACAAAAATTTAAAACTTAATATTGCTTTGTTCTCTTATAAATTAGTTCCATGTTTTACATATATATATGTGAATGCATCTCCAGACAATCACTAATACCATTTTATTATAATCAAATGCATTTATAACATATTGTATATTCGATATCACATATAATTTTTAAACATCTTTTTTATTGCAAATTATTTTGATCTTTCTGCAAAATATTTCAACTTTCGTGTATAACAAAGACGATACATTCTAAATCTCTACCTTCAATAGATGAATATCCGAATTCTGTCGCAACTAATGACAGATTACCAATGCCTGAAAAAATCATTCTATTGGTACGTATTTTCGTTTACGGTATTGTAACCACCATTTCGTTACGTGTGACATATATGTTAAATAATAATATGTACAAGATTAGTATCAGTGCTCAATTAATATTATTATTATGTTCAAGTTTAACAACATATACAGATCTTAGCGATCGAAGTTTCGTATGTGAATATTGTAATGCCAAATTATGGTATTTTGAATGTTTAAATAAAAGCGGAAACACCACTAACTCGGTATTCAGTTTATGTTGTTCTAGAGGGAAAATATCATTACCAAAATTACAAGATCCTCCTCCATATTTGAAATCACTCCTTCGTCGAAATCATACAGACCATGAATATTTCAAACGACATATTCGAGCATATAATATGGTTTTTGCATTTACATCGATGAGTGGTCATATTGATACTTTAGTTAATGTTGGGAAAAAACCTTACATCTTCAAAATAAATGGATAAAATTATCATAGAATCGGCAGTTTGTTACCAACCATCGCAAAATTTGCTCAAATATTCATTCACGATACATAAAATGAAAGTTATAACAGAATATGTGCGATTAGGTATGTTAGCAATGCGTTATGACAAATATTCTTTGTCTGCGTTATTACGTTATTGATACAATAAATTTCATTTGATAACAGTCATTCACATGGAAAAACTCCACAGCATGAAGACAATTTATGCAAAGACATTGTCGAGAACATACAACAAATGCCTGACTAACACAACCCCTATGTAAAAATATTCAGGATGACACGTGATAGATTTAATATTTCAGATCAATTAGATATGAAATTGCATTTGATTATAGAACGTCACAACAAAAACAGAGTATATAATTTACCCGAGTCAACTGAGGTTGCTACATTGATAGTGGATGATTTCGACGAAAGCTTAAACTACAGAGATGTTATTCTTAAAAAACATAGCAACGAATACATGGGAATAAGTGAACTACATCTATTTTATCTTCCGCTCCAATATCCACTATTGTTTGCATATGATGAAGACAGTTATCATCTTGGTTTGAACCTGCAAATGACGGCTACTTTGTCAAAAAAAGCCACGCTCTCGAATTAGTATAAGAGAATTTATGGCATATCGTTACACGATAGAGATAATGAATCTTCTAACGTATTACATTTAGGAAGACTTCCTCAACAATTCGTTGTTGATGGTTTTTGCATGGTTGAATCATAAATAATCTCTTATATAAAAGACCACCAAAATACATTGCACTGTGAAGGTTTCAAAAATATAGAAACTTCTGTTCAATCACCAAATATCTTGGCATCTGAAACTAAGAAAAGAGTTATATTACCTTCAACATTTACAGGTGGTTCATGATGTATGAAACAAACTACTTAAATGCAATGGTTTTATGCAAGATCTTAGGTCTTCCTGATATATTCTTAACATTTACATGTAATCTTAAATGGCCTGAACTATAAATTTTTTTTATGTCATTACGGTGATACTTTTAAGAACAGACCTAATCTTTTAACGAGATTGTTTAAAAATCAAGCTGGAAGATTTCTTAACAGATTTAAATCAAAATAAACGACTTGGCAAGATTAATGCACGTAATTTATAGATGTATAATATAGAAACTTATATTTCTTAATAATTTATAAATACATTTTCGTTTGCAGTTATCTAGACCATCGAATTCCAAAAAAGAGGGTTCCCTCATGCACATATATTTCTATTTCTTAAGAGACAATAAAAAATGTCAACATCAATTGATATTGACTATATCATATCTGCTGAGATTCCTGATTGTCTTGCGAATTATGTTTTACACACGACAATACAAGAAACAATGGTACATGGACCATGCGACCTCGATAACAAATATTCACCATGTATGGAGAAAGGCAAATGCACTAAACACTATTCTGAAAATTTTACTGTTTTCACGTACATTAACAACGAAGGATATCTCACTATAAAAGGCCAGATAATGGGAGGTTTGTTATAAAAGACGAAATTAAATTAGACAACCGATACATTGTACCTTATCTCCTTTTAAAATATAGAGCTCGTCTTAATTTGGAATGGCGTAATCAAACAAAAGCAATAAAAATATTTATTTAAGTACATAAAAAAGGATTTGATAAAATCGCTACGATAATAACAACGTCTGGAGAAATGCAACAAAGAAATTCTTTTGATGAAATAAAAAAAATACTATAGTTGTCGTTATATCTCAGGATGTGAAGTTTACTGGAGAATTTTTAAATTCGACATTCATTGTAGAAGATATCTGTGGAAACGTTAAAATTTCATTTGCTTAGTGAACAAAATATAGTGTTGGAAGAATAAGATGAGCTACCTGAAATAACATCGGATGAATTCATTCAAGGAACAATATTTACAGAATGGTTTAAATGCAATACTTGATATCCCGAAGCTCAACAGTTGACATATTGCAATTTCTCAACGAAATTTGTATGAAATAAAAAACATCGCATTTGGACAATACGTAAACGGGGCTTTGCATATGGTAAATTACAACACATCAATCCAAATATTGGAGAACTATATTATTTACGATTTTTATTAAATAAAATGTGTGGGCCAACTTCGCTCGAAGAAATCCGTACAACCAATGGTAGTTGACATAAAACATTCAAAGATACATGTCGAGCGTTAGGTCTTTTATATGATGATGAAGAATATAAAAATACAATAAAAGACGAGCAACTAGGGATCTCTAGTGTATTTACGAATACTGTTTGTTATTTTATTAAAAACAGAATGTATTTCATATCCAGAACATATATGGTTTATGACATGTCAACTATTAGCTGATGATATACTGTACAGACGCTGATGTCTGCTGAAATTACCAGGTATCAATGTTCATTGATGACTTATTACAAAATATCTAGAAAAATTTTAAGAACTCTTAACTATATCTGTTTCGAACAACAGATCTCATCATGACTGAGGAAGAGATACAAAATACAACACTTGGTGAAATAGAATAACTGTTACAAAAAAAAAAACAATCGATCTCTAAAACAATATCCTTCCATGTTGTATCCCAAAGAAGCCGAAACCCAATCGTTACTAAATAGATTGATATATGAAGAATTAGCTTATGATCAAAACAAAATGGAAACTGAATTTATCAGTCTTAAATCATAACTCACATCTGAACAACGCTTAGCTTATAACGAAATTATGAATGCAGTAGACCAAAATAAAGGACAAGTATTTTTTATATGGACACGGAGGAACTGGAAAAACTTTTTCATGGAAAACATTATCAACAACAATAAGATCTCGTAAACAAATGGTTATAAATGTTGCTTCAAGTGGTATTGCATCACTTCTGTTACAAGGAGGTCGTACAACACATTCTCGATTTGCAATACCAATAGATATTAACGAAGATTTAATTTGTAACATTAAATTAGGGACAAACTTATCAGCTCTTATAAAACAAACACGTCTTATAATATGGGACGAGGCTTCAATGATTCATAAATATTGTTTTGAAGCTCTAGACAAAAGTATCAAGGATATTATAGGTTCAATAAATCCTTTTTTTAAAAAAATAAACCCTTCAGAGGCAAAACAATTGTATCTGGGGGCGGATTTCGCCAAATTCTACCGGTTATTACAAAAGGAAATAGTCATGAAACCGTTTAGGCATGTATAAACTCCTTATATCTCTGGAACTTCTGTCGTGTATTGAAATTAACTAAAAACATGCGACTACAAATAAATATTGATTTCTCAAACGTAGATGAATTGCAAGCTTACTCTGATTGGATATTACAATTAGAAAATGAAACTATCTGAACCTAACAACGACTAATGTTTAATTGATGTGCCTAAAGATTTATTAATTACACAAACATCAAATCAAATTGAAAGTATTGCAAATCATGTATACCCAAATATTGAAATTGAATATCAAAACTCTTTCTATTTTCAAGATCGAAGAATATTATATCCCATGAATGAGATTGTTGATGAAATAAATGAAACACTTCTACAAAAAATTCCCGATTATTGAAAAGAATATCTACGTTTTGATTCATTATGCGATAATGATTTAAATAATAGCGAAACATACGAATTATACAATACATAATCCTAACCATTGTTTAACACTAAAAGACGGAGCACCCATCATACTTTTGCGAAACATTGATCAAATACTTGGATTATGTATTGGAACACGACTGCAAATAACGCAACTAGGTAACAATGTAATAGAAGGTAAAATAATTACAGGAACTCATGCATGCAATAAAGTATTTATACCTCAACTCCCATTAGTCCTAAATAATACAACTTTACCATTTCATTTCAAACAAAAACAATTTCCTGTTATGTTATGCTTCGCAATGACAATTAACAAAAGCCAAGAACAAAGCATTAATCGAGTCGGTATATATTTACCAAAACTAGTTTTCAGTCATGGACAATTATATGTTACAGTTTCGAGAGTTAAGTCTAAAGAAGGATTGAAATTTCTTATTTTTTTAGACGAAAGTAGTAGATGCATAACAAAAACAACAAATGTTGTATATAAATAAATTTTTAGTATGCATAATAAAAGTGTATATTTATATCTAAATCTGTCCCCTCCTGTCCAACTCTTAATATATCTCTATATATTCCATTTGCTATATGTTAAAATCAAATATCACATATTCATTCCAACCCGCGCGAAACGAGAGGTTAATACTAGTGTATATATATATATATATATAACTTTGGTGAAAGTCACTTAAGCAACTTTGAGATTACTTCTTTATCATTCATTATCATATCATCTTATCACAATTTCTTCTAAAGGTTTTCTTATTGCTTCCTCTCTATTTGTTCTTTGTTATAAAATCCTCACACTTACGATTTCAATTTTTTTTTGTGTTTCGTAATTCTCTATTGATCATATCCTAAAACTTTGATCACATCAGTGTTAGAGGTTCGTTGGCGTTAAAGTTTTAGATTTCAATTATTATGGTTCGAATCTTAGTTTTGTTTTCATATCGTTGTCACAATTATTTACATATACAAATTGTGTGATTCAACCTATAAGATACTAATTAAAATAGGTGAACAACGCAAGAGACTTACTTCTTCAAGAGAATTATGATTATAACTTCAGTTTCTATACAATGTTCATCCTTGGGTTTGTCGTATTGTTGCTTTCTTTTTGTCTTTTGAAGCTTTGTAATTAGTTTCGAATATTGTTATTCGTTTTTCTGTTAAGGATTTTATAATAAGGCATATGATGTGTGATTATGTGCCAAACAAATTTGAGATTGTTTTTCTTCAACAGCTAATAAAAGTACGAAGATTTTTAAATTGGAACATTATTGATGTCTAGGATCCTTATCGTAAACCTTCCTTCTCTGGAGTATAATATTTCATCATCATTGTTCATGATTTATTCGTGGAGTTTGGATTTATCTTTTCAAATGAAAAATGGATATTGCTAAGCATCTTCACATATTCATCTCTTTGGTTCAACAACAATATGGCACAGAGTTAATGTGCATTAGTGATCATTTTGGTCGTCATGGTATTATATTCACAAATTCTGTGTGTGAGTATTCCTCAATAAAATGGACATATCAAACGCAAACATTGTTACATCCTTAATATTGATCATTCTTTACTATTTTATGATGTTGTTTTGATTGATTTCTAGGATGAGAATGTTCTCACAACATGTTATTTCTCCTAGGTCAAACATCATAAGGTCTTTATTGGGTCTCCCATATTGTCTATCATCTCTGAATCTTTAATAACTTATGTTACCTCGCATGACACTAAGAATCCCAATGTTTCTATGATTATGAGACCTATTGAGGATGATTTGATGCTTTCAACATGTTCCTCGTCTATTTCACTCAATATGGATTCTACAACTAATTCCCCCTTATGGATACTCATGATATTTTTTCTGATAATGCTTCATCTAAAACCAAACTTGGTTGTGATCTGCATCACAAAACTATCAACTCGTCTTTGTGACTATGTTATACACATGGTCAATATATCTAGCCTTTCAATAAATCTTGTGTCCTCAAATATGTCGTATGCGCTCTCTCACTATACCTCATATGATCAATTTTTTTAGAATGACATCGTACTTTTGTTACATTTGTCTCCACACATTCGAAACCAATTACTTATGTTGAAGCCATGAAGAATCCTCATTGGCGTCTTGTAATAAAAGGATAAATTGATGCTATTGACAAAAATGGTACTTAGAATGTTCAAGATTTACCTTCAGCGAGAAAATTATTAGGTGTAAGTGGATTTTCAAGATTAAGTATAAGTTGGATGGTTATATTGAAACGTTATAGACCTCGTTGGAGGCTTTGGATAATAATCAAGTTGGAGACATTGATTTTATAGAGACCTTTGCACTTGTTACAAAAATTACAATTGTTTGAGTTTCTTTTTGCAATCACTGCATCTCTAAATTGGAAAATATTCAGATGAATGTTCACAATGATTTTTTTTGTGGGGATTTGGACGGAGGTTTTTATGCGACTACCTCATGGATTTCATAATTTTAAAGACTCTAGAGTTTGTCAATAAAAAAATCTCTATATGTTCTCCAACAAACCTCAAAATGTTGGTTTGTTAAGCTTGCCTTGATCTATAGGATTATGGTTATCATAAACCTTTGTAGACTACTTCTTGTTTACATTCAATAATGATGGGGGATTGTTTATGAGAATTGATTTAACGTTATTTCGAATTCGAATAATATTGTGGTTTTTGTTTCCACATGAAGGACTTGGGTGTTTTCATGTTTTATATATTTGTTAAAATCCCAATATTTTTCTTTCCATTTGCTCTTTAAGATTATTTATCTATATTGTCTTTTGTTGTTTTTCCAACGTTGTAGAAACCTATGTAGATATTTGTTTATAATGCCGTTTGATTCTTTTTCATTAATTTGCATCTGATTTTTTTCCAATTGTTTCCATTTTTATTTATTTTCTTTTGTTTGGGAAATTTAGATATAATATGTAAAAATACTTAAAAAACACACATGCACAAAACAAATTTTAACTGATCTTTGGCCATTCAAAAAGAGTAAAAAAATACTCAATAGAAAAGAACATTTTTTCGCTAAGAAAAAATTAATTGACTATAATTTTTTAATAAAATTATAAGAAAATGTCGTGTTAGAATTTAGAAACTTGTAATTTCTTTCAAGAAAATAATGTAAAGTAATAAGTAATCAAATACAATATATATATATATATATAATGGTAATGATTTTTAGACAACATGTTGTATGTTCGTGTAGATTGTCCTATTGTCTCGAGACTGTATTTTGCAGGATAACTAATCACAATAGAGTCTCCTAAACATATTAATTAATGTAAGTATTTATTTAATATAAAAATAAGAGGTATATCTTTTTAATATATTGGATGTGGTATATTTATCAATTGAATTAATCTCTATAATTATAACATTAATTAACCAAACTAATGTACTTTTATTTTAACTGAATTGATTTGTTTATAATGATAATCCGATAAATTGATTGAATCCGATAAATTGATTGAATCCGATAAAATCATACTGGACTCGATTTCACATTGAACCG
Source organism: Gynandropsis gynandra (assembly GCA_036759665.1). NCBI lineage: Eukaryota > Viridiplantae > Streptophyta > Magnoliopsida > Brassicales > Cleomaceae > Gynandropsis > Gynandropsis gynandra. The sequence goes on from CM071863.1 coordinate 13,319,405, forward strand.
AATCGAACCAGATCGATTCAATATCTATCAGTTTTCATTTATCTTTAAACCGAAACAAACGGGAATCGAAACTAACCGAACCGAACCGCCCACGTATCTACACCCTCCTCCCTTGCTGCCTAATCTGAATAGCAAACGTCAGGCGAACAAGATAACCTTCGGTTCAGACGCCTTCTGCCGCCGCTGCCTGTAGTCGCCATTCCGGTGAGTGCTCTCTGAGTTTCAGTTCTGGTTTTTTCTCCCCATGTATTCGTGTACGTGTAAGTAAATCGGATTATTCCGAATTGGGTTTCATTTAATTTCATGTGTTCGGTGACTGGTATGACCTTTTAAGCCTCATGCCCACGACGTGTTTGTCAAAATGCTTCTCTGAAGCTACATTTGTTCGTTGTGCTTGCTTAGTACTTGATTTCACGTTCTGCCTATGGTTGGTCCTAGGGTGTAATCATTTTGGCTTTACCCATTTCTCTTATTCGCCTTCAAAAGTGTCCAACTTTTTTTTATGTTCCTACAAATCCATTTCAGGTTTTTTTTGGGTCACCATTTTTGTTTAGTTTGTTGTTTCATGAGATTATTATAGGTTCTTTGGATGAATGAGTTTCCGTTCAGTCCGCATTTTAGCTTGGCGATATTGATTTGCTTGATATCAATCGAAGAAGATAATGAATCCTATTCTCTCTCGAATATATATCCAGCAATCTTTTTGCAGACTTTATGAAGCTGCCCTGTAATTTATTCATCAATTCTATGTCTGTTATTCTAGTTTTATTTGATTTCTTATCCTCTTTTCGCGATAGTAAGTAAGAACTTAACTCAGAGTAAGCGATACTTACTTCGCTGCGATTTTGATCCATGTGTATGCCTTAAACAGGTGCCAAGTTCTCCTGCTTGGCAACAAGGGAACAAGCTTCTCTGACGCCATGGCTGTCCTCTTTGCACAGTCCATTCTCTTCAGCCGCACTTCCTTCGTTACTATGCGTTGCAATGGCTTCTCTAGGTTCTCCTTCTCTTCATTTTCTTCTTCCGCTGTTGTTTATCCTCCACCTCTCCCTAAAACGAGGAAACTCCGTCAGCCTATTGTCTCTGCTCTTGAGCTTGGAGGCGTCAAAATCTCTAGAGAAGGTACGCAATCATATGTTTCAAAGTTTTATCTTGTTTTTGAGAAATATTTCGTGGAATAATTGGCTGACTTGGAGGTTGATGATTTGTTTTGTTGAATTCGCTTAATCGAATCTTGGATAAGATTTTCAGTTTTTGTATTAGGCTGTATGAAGTTACACAATTTATCCTATTGAAGCTTGTAAATTTGTATAACTTTATCTTCTTGTTATGTTGAGAAAGAAAACGACTATAGATATATGGAGGTGGATTATATCATTTATTTGACAGAAAAAGTTTATTAAACGTTTCAATGATATTCGTTTATTATTTTTTTACTGTCTGTTGTTTCTTATTGCGAAGTGATGAAATTTTGTAGATGTGGTGAAAGATGATCCCACAAACAATGTACCGGATACTATTTTCTCGAAGCTCGGGATGCAGCTTCACAGAAAGGATAAACATCCGATTGGGATTCTGAAAAATGCAATATATGAATACTTTGATTCCAATTACCCGAACAAGTTTGATAAGTTTGATGATCTTTGTCCGCTTGTTTCCACAAAGCAAGTAAATTCCGCTAACTAAACTTGTGCATCTGTGTTGTGGCATGAGCTAATTCCGCTTTGCATATAAGTTCAATTTTTTTTGTCTGCACCAGAACTTTGATGATGTGCTAGTTCCTGCTTATCATGTAAATGTCAACCAACAAACTGTATTAAGGTGTCATACAAGTGCTCACCAAGCTGAGCTGTTGAGGAGTGGTCACACTCATTTCCTTGTCACCGGGGACGTTTACCGTAGAGATTCTATCGACTCCACTCACTATCCGGTGTTCCATCAGGTTTTGTGCCTTTGTGTTCCATGTTGTTCACTCTAGTCGTTGTTTTCCAAATCATGACATTCTTATGCTATAGACATGTATGTATCGTGTAATGTAGATGGAAGGTTTTCGTGTTTTCTCTCCTGAGGACTGGAATGCATCTGGCACAGATGCCACAGCTTTTGCTGCTGCGGATTTAAAGAAATGTCTTGAGGGATTGGCACACCACTTGTTTGGTAAATTCAGTATCGCTTTAACGGGGATAAAGTTTAAAGTTCTATCGTTGTGTTAATTAATACTCATAAAAAGAAGAGAAGGATTAAATTGCATTGAAAACATAATTTATGTCAGAGCTAGGATGCTTATTTCATCACTTTGCGAAATGCAGTGAGCTGATCATCTAAGTTGAAAACAATATAACATAGAGTAAGATTGTGATGATATGTAGTTATTTTGCTTCCCATATGATATGTCTTGTAATCATATTCTCCTGACTCTCATATGCGAACCGTCTTTTATTTGCAGGTGCAGTAGAAATGAGGTGGGTTGACACATATTTCCCATTTACCAATCCGTCTTTCGAGCTTGAGATATATTTTAAGGTATTTTCACCTTTTGTCCATTTGAAGTTTAGCGTTTTCATTCTCTCTTTGCCTCACGCTCACATAGATGTCCTTCAGGTTGAGTGTGCAATGTTTTGTCACGAAATCTCTCATGCTCAACGTTCTCATTTTCTGGATGCATATTTCAATTGAATTGGGTGCTTCTCCCAGCTTTACATGTTGAAATTTCCTCCGAACTTTTGTTTAGGATGAGTGGATGGAAGTTTTAGGCTGTGGAGTGACTGAGCAAGAAATTTTGAAAAGGACGGGGAAACTGAGTAATGTTGCCTGGGCCTTTGGACTTGGATTGGAGCGACTTGCTATGGTTCTCTTTGACATCCCTGATATAAGACTTTTCTGGTCGACTGATGAGCGATTCACCTCCCAGGTGATCCCTCGATGAACTCAGTGTGGATTTTAATCAGTGTTTGAAACTTAAATGTCTCCATCTTGTAAAATCCTCGTTCACATTAATGGCTGCAGTTTGCAAAAGGAGAGCTTGGTGTCAAATTTAAGCCATTCTCGAAGGTAAAAACATTCTCTATCGGTATTTCATGTTCCTTTTTGAGGGTTATATTTGAATGGTCTATTCTTTGTATTACTTGAATGCATGCTAGAGCTCTGGAACAATGAAAATTCAGTTTGAAAGCCATTTGTACTAAAACTAATGACGGGAAACAAAACCATTTTCTGCAGTATCCTCCGTGCTACAAAGACATCAGTTTCTGGATCAATGAATCGTTCACTGAGAATAACTTATGTGAAGTTGTCAGAGGGATCGCGGGGGATCTTGTTGAAGAGGTATATTATGTATTTTCCGATCGTGCCTATACTATATACTTTTGCCTAGATGCCTGATCTTCATTTGTGTGTGTAGTCATATCAGCATTTCTTACATTGGCAACAGTTTAGTGCCAGTCCAAATATCTTAATATCAATTTAGTATATCAGTTTCATCAGATACTTAGGCTATCAAAAATTTGGCGAAAGTGGTGAACCGTAATTTTCCCTTGCTTTGTACTTTTCCTTATGGGTGGGAAGAATAAGATTGTGGTAGGAAGAAAATAGTATGAACTTATGTTTAATTGTATCGTCATGATATGAATGATCACGCTCTTGCGTTAACCGTTAAACCATTATTTTTCAGCCTATGTATCGTTTCCTTCCATGTTCTTGTTCTCTTCTCGAGCTTACATTCTTACAAAATAGAAATGTTATATATATATATATATATATATATATGATTTGGCATGCAGGTGAAATTAATAGACAATTTTACCAATAAGAAAGGGATGACAAGCCATTGTTACAGAATTGCGTACCGATCCATGGAGCGTTCTCTTACAGACGAGGAGATCAATGACCTCCAGGTATTAAAAAAAGAACTAGTAGGAATGTTATCTTAAGATTCATGAATTGGCTTGGCATCCAATTATAATACATTACACTTGGATTAGTTTGTTTATGTAAAGGAATTAAAGGGTTAATTATTTTTTGCTACCGTAAAAAGTGAAAAATCGAAAGGGAATAAATGTTTTTGGAAAGCTAAAGAGTGATGGCATTGCCAAATGCAGTGGAACGTGAGAGAACAAGTGCAGAGCAAGCTTAGTGTTGTTCTAAGGTGAAGAAGATTTTGTCCTGATGAAGATGATGAACATTCAGGTTTAAAATCAAACTTTGTAAATTATTTTGTCTTCCTTTTTTTTACACCGCATTCTTGAGATTATACATTGCTGGGGTTATTATTTTTGGAACTATAAATGCCTGAAAATTTCCAAATTGTATTTTTATTTGCGACAAATGAATTACGGAATAGAATTATTCAATAATAAATTATATTTTATATTTTATTTGATAATTTTTAGAAGTTTTATGGCAAGGCCAAGTACTTTGTATATTTTCGGTCTTTTTCACCTGAAATTTTAAAAAGTGAGATAATGTTGCTATTCTGTAACATGTATTTGTAATGGAGATTTTTCAGATATTATTTGATTCATTTTGAGTTCGAAATCTGGACTGATTGGTAATTCCGGTTTAGTCCGGTTAGGAATTTGATAAGGCGGAGATTTCAGACTTTAGGCGAAATAAAATCCGGTTAGTCCGTTTTGAAATCTAATTCGATTGGTGATGTATTTGTCCTTTACTAGCTATTGGCGTCCTCTCATATGTACTGGAGTTTGCCACGTAATAATACTAAGCTCCCTTCTATGTATATAGTATAGCATATATTTTGCTTTATTTTCTTGGCTTAATAATAATAAAAAAAACTAGACCATCTTAAATAAAGATTACCGTAATGATGGTCTTCAAATAATGACCAATCTATTTCTTATTTAATTTGTTGGGATATCATAACAAAACTAGAGCTTAATGACACAAATATATTTAATTTTGTTCATTTTTATTCATAATTATGTTTTGCTTTTTCAAATTTATTCATATCTTTTATCATTGCTTTAGCGCAAACCCGACCCTTTTCCCCAAATGCCCGAAACGCCCGCTCCAACGGCTAGTAAAACAACTTTATAATCGACCGTTAAATCACAATTGAGCAAATGAACGGTTGAGATCTTGAAATAAAATCAACCGTTGGATCACAATTCAGTCAAATGAACGGTTGAGATCTGAAAATAAAATGGACCGTTGGAGAGAGCCAAACATTGCCTTTAAAATAGTGTTCGGCAAAACGCTTCCTCGTTTTGTCTTCTATCACAAATCTCTGCGAACAAACAAACTTTGATCGGAAAACATTAGGTTTCTCGAGAGTGATAGAGAGAGGATTTGAATTTGAATAAGGGATAGAGAGAAGCAGAGAGGGTGGCGACTGATTGTGGAGAAGCCGGGACGCGAAGTAGCCGTCTCCGGGGTTTCTTTTCATCTCTGATTACGAGTATCGGAGGAGTGTTGCTTCAGGTCCAAGATAAAGACGAAGGTTCAGAAATGGCGTCGAGAGCTCAAGTTCTTCCTCAGCAGCGTGGAATTGCAGGTTCGTGCTTTCTGATTGTTTGATATGGGCGTATAATTATTGTTCTGAGTCTTTGTGGTTATTGTTGATCTGCGTCTTTTGGTTCAGAATTCTGTCTGTTTGTTTTCTATTTGGGGTGAATGATTTTTTCTATAGTTTTCTCTTAATTTTCATGGGTTTTGGATTATCTGCGTGATTGAGGTCAAAATTCGTCATGTTCTTACCAAAAATAGAAAAAAAAATTAATGTTATTTTATCTGTTCTATTGAATACCACTTGCTATGTAATTTTTGTTGAATATTATGGGTTCTGGTTCATCTGTGGGTTTAGGATCATAATTTGTCCTGTCTTTTATCTGTATTGGTGAATTATTATACAGATGGTCTCTCTGTAAATCTGTTCTGAATCTTCATGGGTTTTGGCTGATATGTATGTTTCGGATCATGGTCTCTCTGTTTCGAAGATAATCGGTTTCTTGAAGTTTCGATCTAATCAGATAATGAACGAAAAACACTCAATTTGTGGAATGCTCCTGGAAAATGTAATCTCAGCTCCATAGGGTTTATGTGTTCTTGAGTTCTGAATATCATGCTATAAATTACAGGGGAGATGAAGCCGAAAAACGTTGTGGCACATGGAAGGAACAACCGAAAGGTTCTTGGAGACATTGGGAATCTTGTGGTTGACCGTGTTGTTGTTCAGACCGGAAAGGTTTTTACTTGATCCATCTTTTTGGCAGGATAACTGTGTTCTTTCCATTACTTGAAATCTCGATATATAAATTTATCTCCTCAGGATCTGCAAAAACCTAAAAGTGAAGCAGCTAGAGAAAACGATGATGTGACAAAGGCAGTAGCTTCACTGAAACTACACCATCAGTCAAAACCCGAGGTTATTGTCATTAGCCCTGATGAAAATGAGAAAAGCTGCAAATCTGTTAGCAAAAAAACTCCTAGAAGATGTACCAAGACGTTCAGTGCAACCCTCTCAGCTCGAAGCATGGTAACAAAATTTCCAGTTTCATGGAAGTAATTTTGATTATTACATGTTTCATTGAAGTAATTTTTCTTTTACATATCTAAATAGGCTGCAAATGGATTGAAAGATTGCATGAAGGATTCAAGGATTGACATTGATGCAGCGGATGCTGATAATGAATTGGCTGCCGCTGAATATGTAGATGATATCTATATGTTCTACAAGATGGCCGAAGTAATTCTTGTTTCCATCTTGCAACTCTCAAAGCCAGTATTCTTTTTGTGTCATTGTTATGTCAGATTTTAATGTGGGTCCATGCAGGTCGAAGGAAAAATCAGGGATTATATGGGATCACAGCCTGAATTGAACACAAAGATGAGATCAATACTTATTGATTGGCTAATTGAAGTTCACAGAAAGTTTGAGCTCATGCCTGAAACTCTGTTTCTCACAATCAACCTTATCGATCGATTTCTTTCAGTAAAAGTTGTCCCCAGAAGGGAACTTCAGTTGTTGGGCATAAGCTCCATGCTTATAGCGTCCAAATATGAAGAGATTTGGGCACCAGAGAGAGGTTAACTTGTCCTCATCTCAGACAATGCTTACGTCAGAGAACAAGTTCTGGCCATGGAGAAATCGATCTTAGGACAGCTCGAATGGAACATCACTGTTCCAACGCCTTACGTGTTTCTTGCACGTTACGTTAAAGCCTCAGTTCCCTGCGATGATGTGGTAAGCTCTCTCTCTCTCTCTCTATATATATATATATATTCCCCCTTGTGATATGTTTCTTTATCCATACGATTTCATCCGTTCTTCCTGTGTTTTTCAGATGGAGAATTTGGTGTTTTACTTGGCCGAGCTCGGACTTATGCAATATCCTACCGTGAACTTATACCTTCCAACTATGTTGGCTGCGTCAGCCGTTTATGCGGCTCGTCGCATTCTTGATCGGAAGCCATTTTGGACTGGAACCTTGAAACATCACACTGGCTACATAGAAGATGAGATAAAGTAACCCATTTTTTTGTTCATATTTTTCATCTTCAATCCTTTGAACATTGAGAAACATGCGAAGAAATCAATCAATGGATTTCTTTTTCGTGTTTCAGGGACTGCGCCAAGATGCTGATGAAATTGCAGATTTCAGCTTCAGAAAGCAAGCTTAGAGCAGTCTACAAGAAATACTCTGTTCCTGAAAAAAGTGCAGTTTCACTTCTCGTACAGGCCAAGGATTTATCGGTTTCTTGCTCAGGAAGAAACTAACCCTAGTTTGACATAGGCATATATGATCATGTTTCTGTAATGATCTTTTGATTACCTTCTGGTTGTAGTAATGGACGGTTGAGTGCAGATTTAAATTTTCTGGTTGTGATGCATTTTCTTTCTTGTTCTTTTGGGTTTTATGAGATTCGTCCTTTTTCTTTTCTAAGGCAAGAAGGAAGATTTCTTTTGGGATTTATTTTGCTTTGGAAAATTTATGTAAATGGATTCATTTCTCTATGCTTTTGAATAGTTTCTTTTCTCAAAAATATATTTTTAAATAGAGAAATTGTGGCCATGGGAAATGTTTATTCACCCACTCACCGATAGAATATTACCATTTAAATATTTTCCACTCGTCAGTCGGTGACTTTAAATAAGTTCTGAAAAAATTCTAATTCTAAACTTTGTGTTTACATTTATATTTCCAATTTTGAATAAAATGTACAAAAGGAAAATGAAATACAAGTTTGAATTCAAACTTGAATTCAAAACTAATGAAATGACTAATGAAATGAACATGAATATCATAATTTATTCATTTAAATATCATCGATCCAAAATCTAAATCTCAACATTCAATATTAACATCTAAAAGTTCAAACTTTAAACTGTGGTTGCGTTTATATTTCCAAAATTTTAATAAAATTTACTAAACGAATATAAAATCAAAATTTAAATCTGCACTCAAACTCAAAACAAGTGAAACAAACATGCATAAGACAATTTACTTAATTAAATATTTTGGACTCAAATGTGAGTTCTAATGTTCAAATCATAGCATCTGAAAAAGTTCAAATTTTAAATTTTGTGTTAGTATACTTCCAATTTTTGAATAAAATATACAAAATCAATATAAAATTCAAGTTTGAATATGAATTCGAGCACAAAACTATTAAAACAAAGAAGCCCAGGATAGTTTAGTCCTTTAAATATTTTCGACTTGAAATCTTGGTCATAATACTCATGTATTAACATCTGAAAAGTTATTTAGAAATTTTCGACTCGAAATCTGAATCCTAACGTTAAAAAATTAATATATGAAAAGTTTAATTTAAATTTTGTGTTTGCAATTATATTGATAATTTTTATAATAAAATTAAAAAAGGAATATAAAATCCAAGTTTGAGTTTGAACTCAAACTCAAAACTAGGAAAACAAACATGCACATGATAGATTATACATAAAAATATTTTGGATTCGAAATCTATAGTATCACTCAAATATTAAAAATTGAAAAATTCTAATTTTAATTTGTTTGCACTTAAACTGGCAATATTTGAATAAAATTAAACGAAACAAATATAAATTGCAAGTTTATATCAGCCGGACTGATACAATCTAGAAAAGAATATCCACAAAGAATTAAATTCACGATTTATTTGAGATTCACGAAAAAGGATACTGAAAACCAATCAAACTATTATCTATCATGATTGATTTGCTATTTTCACCAAGCGAATCCTGCAACAATGTGAAAGACTATTATATAAAATAGTCTCATTACATAAAAGCTTTTTAGCGAAAATTCTATCGCTCAACAGTTTCCATAAAAGAACTATGAAAAGATGTAGTATCCACTTCTTGAGAATGGTATCACACAAATTATTGGTCTCACAAAAAAAAAAAAATATTAACTGATTAGTTTACCTATAAAAGAACTATCAATATCAACTTTAGATCTAAATGATTAATATAGAAATTCTCTCGTTATACAACTAAAAAGGTCATTGCATTACACAAACAACAACGTCTAAGGTTTTCAAATAACTACCACATGTGTAGACATGGTTAATATTGTCACTTATCAGATGTGAATAGATATGTAACCTGTGATAGTCATGTTAGTTTTTTTTTGTTAAAATGTAAATATATTAAGATATAAAAAGAGTACATATCGGGACCACTGAATTTCCAATTACAACCATTTTAACCAAAATAAAGGCCAAGATGATTCCCACAATGATGGATAAAACTAACCCACGACACACTTAACAGCAAAAAAAAAAAAACACAGAGGGTCAGAGCACATCAACCCGCGGGGGAGGGTCGTGAGGCAGCGAGAAAGTACATTCGTAGGCTGGGCACTACAGTGAGCTTTCTGGCAGTACGAGAAAACTTGTCTTCACACCTTTAAAGAGAGATAGAGTAAAACCTGTAGACGCGGAACCAATCCGCAAGCGAAATTTTGCAGGGCGAAGGCCTGTGCGATTCATACAATGCCAGAATCCGGTCACGCATCAACCTGTCAAGCCGAGCCTGTAAGACTTCTAGTGAAGATCTCTCGTTATTGAAGATTCTACGGTTCCTTTCTGCCCAAATCAAATACACAATTCTTTTCGTTTGCTATCACTGAATGTAACATGAACACTTTCTTTTCGTTTCTTCTCATCTTCAAGGGCACCGATGACATTACCAAGTGCAAGAAGGTCCTTATTGATCTAGATTTTTGCTTGAAAAAGAAACTGGGTTTAAAGGACATGCAAATGAAAAGACAATATCATTCTAAGACATATGTGGATGGAAAACCAATTCTTCCAACCTTTTTCAAAAGAACATTATATGAACTTGTCCTTATAGCTCACAAGAGGTTTGTAGGATTATTATTATTATTATTATTATTATTATTATTATTATTATTATTATTATTATTATTATTATTATTATTATTATTATTATTATTATTATTATTATTATTTATTATTAATAAGTTAATGCCAAAATGAGCCGCCTAATATTTGATTATAAAATTCAATATTTGATTAATTAATGTCAAATCAAAATTGATTGTAACATGTTTTGGTTGTGAAAATATATTGCGTACGATCAGACTCTAATAAAGTTTGGTGGAGTAGAGGCGGACATAAATTTTGAGATAGAAGATTTGAACCAAGTATATACATAAATATCATTAGCCGCATGTTTGTAATTGTATTTGTGGAGATAAATGATTTATAAGAAAGTTTAATGTTTATTATGTAATATTAAATAGTTGAGGGGTCAAAGTGTAATGACTGAAAAATTCAGTAATTTTATATACGGAGAAAAACAGTTTTTTATTAACGAAACCTTTCTGATTCCGGATTAAAACCCTAGCCACCAAAGAAAATGAAGAACGAGTAATAATGTTTCTCGTTCTCGACCAAAAATCTGCACCAACGGTTGATTGCAGATTCCGATCTCGGCGTGGATACGCGTAGAGGACTTGTACGTTCAAGTCTTACATCTGTTTGTCGTCACATTCAACGAAACAGGTAACATCGGAATCGTTCCTAAATTTGTTCTTCGTTGAAACTAATCAAACCTAATCTCGAATATGACTAGATCAATAAACGGATTGTTAAAACACGCTTCCGCACCCTACGTAGCAACCCAACAGTGGTATCAGAGCGTTTGGTCGTCTTTTTCTCGATTAGAATTTGATTTTTTGACGAAAGATGGATTGAAATCCATCACTCTCGGCCGAAATACCTAGGCGGCGCGCACGCGAAGGAACCCACGGATGCCACCCCGGGGAGGCGGTGGGTGAAGCCCTAGCCGACCGGCGAGTGTCGCTGGCCCTGGTAGAGCGACGGGGTGCGACGGCACGCGAGTGGCGTACGGACTGCGCGCGGATGACACGCGGGTGGTAGGCGACGTGCGCGAGGCGGCTGAAGACCCTGGGCGACCCAGCGAGCGTCATGGAGCGATGGGGGCGAGCACGACGTGTGAACGACGAGGAGCGCACTAGGCAACGGTGTTGCACAAGGGGTAAAAACCCTAGCTCGGGCGGGCAAGCAAAACAAGCCTGAGCGGGCGTGCGCCTCAGCAACGCCGCTGCACAAAGGGTGAAAACCCTAGTCTGGGCGGGCAAGCGCAACCAGTCCGAGCGGGCGAGCACTGCAACCCGAGCGGGTGAGCGGTGTAGCCCGAGCGGGCGAGCGCTGTAAGCCCGAGCGGGCAAAGTGCACGATCCGCATGGACTCATTGCCTTCCGCCTAATCCGAACGGGTTCATTGCAAGCCTGAGTCATGCAAGAACTTCTGGAAATGCAAGCCGCACGGGCTAATCAGATAGCACACGCGGGTCGTGTAGTTTCGAAAAAATTAAAATAATTGAGTTTTTGAATGATAAATTATTTATCATTCGGCTTTTCCTTCTGAATAGACATAAAAATAGGCCCTTGTTTACATGGTACGGCCTGACTACTAGGAGGCATGCAGTTCAAGGATTTGATTCATATGTCTATGACATTAGATGTCTAGTGGGATGGAACAATTAGTTCTTGTAGACGCTTGGACTATCCGGGGAACATGTACTTAATTGTTATCCAACCATGAGTTAAAGGATGAACTCAACTATATCAATAGGGACAACCAGACTACCAGGTGACTATGTGATATAAAGCCACACTGAATTCACTACGAAATTTACGGGGATAAAATTTGTAAAAGAATCTATTTTATATGGTTGGGAAACGTCTTGACTACAAAGGGACTCAGACATATAGTTGTAGATTAATGCCAATGAGAAATAAGATTTCTGATGTTATTGTAGCATTGATTAGCGAGCATATCATTTAGATAAAGTTCATGTCTTTGTGATATTTACGATGTCTAACTCTCTACTATTTATTTTCCTTTAATTTTCAGATCTCTTGAGAATGGCAACACAACTTGAGTCTGGTGCTGACCAATGAGAAGCTGATCGATGAGATCGATAAGTCAGCTCCTCCGACACCAAATCCAGCAAATGATGAAGCTTTCAGTGACTTCACCAAGTATGAGGAGAAATGCATCACTGTGAAGTGCCTCATTTTGGCATCAATGAGTGGTGAACTCTACAAGCAGCATGAGCATATGAATGCTAAGCAGATTATGGAACATCTTAAGAAGATGTTTGGAGAATAAAGTCGTACGGCAAGGTCCAAGTTTTCGGGGACTTTGTTCAAGTCCGCTCTGAGTGAGGGCTCTCCTGTAAGACCCCATGTTCTGAAGATGATAAGTCTGATAGAACAGCTTGAGAAGGTGGGGTGCACCTTCTGCAAAGAGATGCAACAAGAGATGATCCTACATTCACTTCCGGACTCCTTCTCCCTATTCATTGTTAACTACAACATGAACAAGCTGGATGTCGAGCTACATGAGATGCACAACATGCTCACTGAGTATGAAAAGCAGATGTCCATCGGGAAGAAGGGATCAAGATCTGTTCTGATGGTTGGACAGTCCTTTCAGCAGAAGAGGAAGGGCAAGAAAAGGCCTAGGACCAGGCAGAGAACGCCCAAGGCTGGTATGATAAGGGCAAAGGGCGATGCTGGTAAGGCTGACCAGTCAGATGCTGAGAGTTTCTTCTGCAAGAAGAAGGGGCATTGGAAGAGGAACTGCAAGGAATACCTTCAGTCTCTCAAGGGCAAGAAACAAGGTAAGACTTCCATTGAAAATGTTTTCATGGTTTCCTTGACTACTATTGATTCATCTAGATGGGTATTGGATACCGGTAGCAATTTTAGTATCTGCAACATGTTGCAGGGACTGAGGCTCAGTAGGAGATTCAAGAAGGGAGTATTTAGTCTCAAGGTTGGAAATGACGCAAATGTTGCTGCTCTAGCCGTAGGATCAATTTCTCTTGTTATACCTACGAGCAAGAATTTGTTGTTAGATGACTATTACTATGTTCTGAATTTTGTTTCGAACATAATTTCTATTTCTATGCTTGATAGACGTAGATTTTGAACAATTTTTTCAGTAATGACATTTGCTCTATTTATCATGGTGTTGATTTATGTGTAAATGGTTATTTACAACAAGTAATTTATGTCTTACCTAATGTTAATGTTGAATTAATAAACATGCATGTTTTGGGCCAAAAGAGAAAGATAGATGATCGTAAAAAACAGACGTATCTTTGGCATTGTAGACTTGATCACATCGGTGAGAAGAGGATCAACAAGTTGCATAAGGATGGCTTTTTGGGCCATTTTGATTTCGAATCTTATGCAACTTGTGAGTCTTGTCTCACTGGTAGGATGATTAAATCTTCGTTTAGTGGAACCGGAGAGAGAGCTACAGAACTTCTGGGACTGATACATACTATGTGGACCTATGAGGGTTCAAGCCAAGGGTGGATATTCATATTTCATCACATTCACTGATAATATGTCAAGATAATATATGTGTTCTTGATGAAACACAAATCCGAATCTTTTGAAATGTACAAATGATTCTATAGTGAAGTGGAGAAATAAACCGGAAAGTGTATCAAGAAGTTTAGTGGGAGCGCGGTTGTTTTCCTTGTACTTTATGAGGATGACATATTACTCATAGGGAATGATATTCCTGCGTTGCAAGATACAAAGTTGTGGTTGTCTGATCAGTTCTCCATGAAAGATCTAGGAGAAACGGCCTATATTATAGGAATAAAGATCTATAGGGATAGCTCGAAGAGGTTGCTTGGATTGTCACATTCCCAATATATCGTTAGTATTGTGAGACGATACAACATGAAAAGTTTCAAGAAGGGCTATCTACCGATAGGCACTGGAATTTCTCTTTCTAGGGAGGATTGTCCTAAGACACCGGAAGAAAGAGAGCGCATGAGTCGGCTTCCACATGCTAGCGCAGTGGGAGCCATCATGTACTCCATGACATGTATTAGGCCTAACGTAGCCTACGCGCTAAGTGTAGTGAGTAAATATCAGACAGATCCCGGTGATGAACACTGGAAGGTTGTTAAGAACATCCTTAAGTACTTGAGAAGGACTAAGGACCAGTTCCTCGTTTATGGTAATTCTAACTTGGAGTTAGAAGGATACACTGATGCGAGCTTCTTGACGGATAAGGATGACAGTCGATCCATTTCAGGCTATGTGTTTTGTCTGAATGGAGGAGCAATAAGTTGGAAAAGTTCCAAACAGGCTACTATAGCCGATTTGGTGAATAAAGCAGAATACATAGCAATTTATGAAGCAGCTAAAGAAGCGATTTAGATGAGAAAGTTCATAGATGAACTTGGTGTGGTGCCTTCGATAAAGGAAGCGGTTCCTTTATTGTTTCATAACACCTGAGCCATTGCTCAGGCGAAGGAACCGGGGTCTCATAAAAAATCAAAACATGTTCTGTGGAAGTATCACTTGATACGCGAGATCATTATGCGTGGGGACTTACAAATCCAAAAGGTGGATGATAAGAAAAACACAGTAGATCCGTTCACGAAAGCACTTGGGTCAAAAGAGTTTGACAAGCATAAGCTGAGGATCAGATTGAGAGACATGACAAGCTGGGATTAGTTTGTACACTAGTAACGAGTTATGTAATTTTGGACATAGATTTTATTTATTGATAAAACACAAATACGAATCTTTTGAAATGTTCAAAAGATTCCGTAGTGAAGTGGAGAAACAAATCTGAAAGAGTATTAAGATGTTGAGATAAGACCGGGGTGGTGAATATCTAAGTCGTGAGTTTTTCGATTATCAAAGGTAAAATGGGATTTTGTCTTAGTGGACTTCTCCTGGAACACCACAACATAATGGTGTGTCTGAAAGGAGAAATCAGACTTTATTGGATATGGTCCGATCCATGATGGGGTTCACAGATCTTCCTATCAACCTGTGGGTTATACTTTAGAAGCAGATGCATACATTTTAAACAAAGTTCCCACTAAAGCAATCTTTAAGACTCCATATGAGATATGGAAGGGATGGAAACCTAACCTGAAACATATCAATGTTTGGGGTTATCCGGCTTTTGTTAAGAGCCTTCAGCCAGACATGCTAGATGCTAGGTCTGATAGGTGTAGATTCGTTGGTTATCCCAAGGAAACTATGAGATATTATTTCTACCACCCGTCTGAGCACAAAGTGTTTATGGCCAGAACTGTAACCTTTCTTGAAAGGGATTTCCTTGAAGAAGGAATTCATGGTGGAGAAATAGTTCTTGACAAAATTCAAGAACCCAACGAACCAACACAAACTCAGGAACATGAGGTGTCAAATGAGCGGTCTTGGCTGTGTGATATGTTGTTGGGCTCCAAGGCTTCATCTTCAAATGTTCAAGTGACAGTGCCTGTTTAGGAACAAGTTCAAGAAAAAGTTCAGGAACTAGTTCAAGAACCTGTTCAAGAACAAGTCCAACAAGATATTCTAGTGCAGGTAGGACCTGCTACATAGGCTTCCTTGAGAAGGTCAACACGTTCTCGACGTGCACCTGAAAGACTTAATCTGATGGTGCAAGAGGACGTGATTGGTCATAGAGATGACGACCCATCGACTTTCTAAGAAGCTATACAAGGTCTAGATTCTAAGAAATGATGGAAAGCATTGGAATCCGAGATGGAATCTATGAAGATCAACAAAGTATGGACTTTGGTTGATCCTTCAGAGACTTCTAGACCAATTGGTTGTAAATGGGTTTACAAAAGGAAGATTGGAGCATATGGGTAGGTAGAGACCTGTAAAGCTCGTCTAGTTGCCAGAGGATATAGTCAACGAGGAGGGATTGACTATGAAGAAACATTCTCCCCTATGGTAATGCTCAAATCTATTCAGATTCTGCTTGCGATAGCGGCATTCTATAACTATGAGATTTGTCAAATGGACACGAAAACAAATTTGCTTAACGGAGAGCTCCAGGAACAGGTTTTCATGGCTCAACCTGAGGGTTTCACGTTGCCGACTCAAAGTCATATGGTATGCAAGCTTCAAAGGTTCATTTATGGACTCAAGCAAGCTTCTGGTAGCTGGAACATTCGCTTTAACAAGGGAGTTGAAGAGTTCAACTTCGTTAGATGCAATGAAGAACCTTGCGTGTATAAGAAGTTTGGTGGGAGCGCAATTATTTTTCTTGTACTTTATGTGGATAACATATTGCTCATAGGGAATGATATTTCCGCGTTGTAAGAAACAAATTCGTGGTTGTCTGATCAGTTCTCTATGAAGGATCTTGGAGAAACGACCTATATTTTAGGAATAAAGATCTATAGGGATAGATCGAAGAGGTTGCTTGGATTGTCACAATCCAAGTACATTGACAGTATCGTGAGACGATACAACATGTAAAATTCCAAGAAGGGCTATCTACCGATAGGCATTGGAATTTCTCTTTCTAGAGAGGATTGTCCTAAAACCTCGGAAGAAAGAGAGCGCATGAGTCGGCTTCCATACGCTAGTGTGGGAGCCATCATGTACTCCATGACAAGTACTAGGCCTGACGTAGCTTACGTGCTAAGTGTAGTGAGTAGATATCAGTCAAATCCTGGTGAGGAACACTGGAAGGTTGTTAAGAACATCCTTGAGTACTTGAGAAGGACTAAGGATCAATTCCTCATTTATGGTAATTCTAACTCGGAGTTAGAGGATTCACTCATGCGAGCTTCTCAACGGACAAGGATGGCAGTCGATCCATTTCAGGCTATGTGTTTTGTGTGAATGGAGGAACAATAAGTTGGAAAAGTTCCACGCAGGCTACTATAGCCGATTCGGTGACTGAAGCAGAATACATAGCGGCTTGTGAAGCAACTAAAGAAGCGGTTTGGATGAGAAAGTTCATAGATGAACTTGATGTGGTGCCTTCGATAAAGGAATCGGTTCCTTTATTGTGTGATAACACCGGATCTATTGCTCAGGCGAAGGAACCAAGGTCTCATAAA
Source organism: Gynandropsis gynandra (assembly GCA_036759665.1). Lineage (NCBI taxonomy): Eukaryota > Viridiplantae > Streptophyta > Magnoliopsida > Brassicales > Cleomaceae > Gynandropsis > Gynandropsis gynandra. The sequence goes on from CM071863.1 coordinate 13,336,761, forward strand.
AAAATCGAAACATGTTATGCGGAAGTATCACTTGATACAAGAGATCATTAGGCGTGGGGATGTACAAATCCAAAAGGTGGATGGAAAGGTAAACACAACAGATCCATTCACGAAAGCACTTGGGTCAAAAAAGTTTGACAAGCATAAGTTGAGGATCAGATTGAGAGACATGATGAGCTGGGATTAGTTTATAGACTAGTAGCGAGTTATGTTATTTTGGACATCGATTTTATTTATAATATATGGCATTATTTTTTTCATTTGATGAATTTCATAAGTGTATGATAGAGTCCAAGATTAAATCTAAAACTAGACATTATGATAGAGATCATAATAAAGAGAGTCAAGTTTTGGTATGATTTAATCTGACACTTTCTTGTTTGTAGGATCATTATTCGAACTTTAGTAATCCGGAAAGAACAACATATATGTGATAAGTTTCTATGTTGATAGAAATTAGTGGATCTCTTTTACTAAATCACATATGTGGGTGATACACATAATGATGTGATCATTGAACTGTCCTAAAGGGAGAAATGTTTAATGGTTAAATCACCAATGAATTGTCATTAAGATTTCTTCAGAAAGTTAGATTGTTAGTTTTTCCTAAGACCTGAGATCAACATAGTAACTAGCATCCTATCTATTATTCTTTGATTCTTGACACCTAGTATCTTAGAGTACTAGTTGGATAGATATTGGGAATAATTAGATGTTTGCGTGGTTAGTGACTGATCAAGTGGGATCCTTCAACTCTTTGTAAGAGTTTGAGCTCTAAGTTTTCAGTAATCACAATGACTGTACGAATCTCTGGCCAGAGTACACTGAATGAATGAAGAAATGTGTTTCTTAGGTTCATTCACCAGTCAGTTGTGATTGATATGAAACATAGTTGATGATCTATAAGGATGACAGTTATGACCATGCCTAGGATGCTCCGGAGCTGTAAAGATGGAAGGAAATACAAACGTAAACTTCACCCTGTTCGTTTTGAGTAATAATGTTACTCAAATGAGTAAGGATGTTTCTTCACGCTATCCGGTCATTGAGGAGTGTTGCTAGACTCCAACCTCGGTTAGTTAATTAGTGGAGACTAATTGGCTACCGATTTAGTGATGAACCTACGAGGTCACACGCTTACGAGTGTCTCGATATCTGCTTGTGATTGTTAGACAATCAGTGTGGAATACAATTATATTCATCCGTTAGTATCGAAGAATATAATTGTACTTGTTTGTCTTTGGGGTTTGTAAATTAGATGTACGAGCAAGTATGTGTATGGAGATACACGTACTTCAACTATTTGAGATATTACGTAAAGGCAAGTGAGAGATTGAAAATTTTTAATGCCTATTATGTAATATTAAATAGTTGAGGGGTCAAAACGTAATTACTAAAAAGTTCAGTAATTTATATACGGAGAAAAATAATTTTTCATTAACGAAACCTTTATGATTCCGGATTAGAACCCTAGCCACCAGAGAAAACGAAGAACGAAAAATATTGTTTTTCGTTCTCGACCAAAAATCTGCACCAATGGTTGATTGCAGATCCCAATTTCGGCGTGGATACACGTAGATGACTTGTACATTCAAGTTTTACATCTGTTTGTCCTCAGATTCAATGAAATAGGTAACATCAGAATTGTTCCTAAATTTGTTCTTCGTTGAAACCAATCGAACCTAATCGTGAATATGACTAGATCAATAAATAGATTGCTAAAACACGCTTTCGCACCCTACGTAGCAACCCAACATTATATATAATTCATTGAAAAGAAAGCCTTTTGTTGTATTTAAATATGTAAATGAGTAATCTCACCAAGGAGGAGTTCATGCATTTATTTTCAAGGCAAAACACGGGGTTTTTATGAACAGTTCCAAATATTAAAGGGACTTTGCATAGATGTGGAAGATGAAAGGCTCGATTGGACAATTTCTTGGAAGAAAGTAACAATTTTTTATAAGATTGGCGCATTTTTTGAGAAACCCATCTTTTCTTTTTCTTGTAATGATCACTATCAAGCATACTAATAGAACTTAACCTCCTACATGGATCAAACAAATAGTTAGATGAAAATGATTTCCTCTGTCTCTCTCCCTCTCCCATGCATCAATTTATTTTACGGAAAAATTTTGGTCCAAGTACAAAACATTAACCACATGCATTAACTTTCCAACCACAGGACAATACCCTAAAAAGAAATCTAAAATACCATTTCAAAAAATTTATTAAAACTATTAAATGAACACGAATTCTCATAAAGGAAAAAATAATTACTTTCTTGTATCAGACGATGAATAAAAACTTGATATGGATCCAGAGAATAGTGAACAAAACAACATCGTTTTTGAACTGTTAAACAAGAATATCGATCCAGAGATAAAAGCGACGAAGAGATGAAAATTGAATCCGAAGTTTTCAATGACACACATCAAGGATCAACTTACTGAGGCATTCCAGAGTGAATACGCATTGCCTCTTACCCTTAGGACGTAGAAAAACCGCCTCGACTCACCACTTAGACCCGAACCATCAATATTGATGCACTCATGTCAATGTAGGGCTGAAAAAGATAAAGAACTTAGTCTATTGACAGCGGAGTGTAAGTGCGTGGAAATATAATGATTGAAACAAAACAAGGAATGAAAGGTACGCTTGGAGATATAAG
>CM071863.1:13339474-13368923 GCA_036759665.1 Gynandropsis gynandra
CTTCCCCCCCCCCGGGGGGAGCCTCTCTCTCTCTCGTCGTTTTTGGTGTTGTATCGTTGGTGAGTCTCGGCTAGATTGTTTGTTTGTATAATCAAGAACCCTAGATTGTTTGTTTGTAAATTACGTGGTTGTGTTTATTGCAATTGCTTATCTGTATGATCGAGAACCCTAGATTGCTTGCCTTCAAATCTCCATGTGGAATTGCAGGATAGCATTCACGGTGAAGGAAGCAAAGTCCTTTTGCAACTCCACTGATTTGTTGTCGGATTTGTTGTCTGATTTGTTGAAGGAAACAAAGTCTCGTGGGCTGTCCGAAGCCCGCCCGAAGCCCGTCGGGCCGGGCCGCGGGCCGAAGATTTTTGGCCCGTTTAAAACGGGCCGGGCCGGGCCCGAACCCGAATGAACCGGGCCGAAACGGGTTCGGGCCGGGTTCGGGCCGGGCCGGCCCGTTTGACACCCCTAAATGTTGGAAATAAGATTTCATAAGACAAGGATAGAAAGAAGAACACAAGAGGATTGATTTTTTCAAGTTGTTATTTTTCCATTTCATCTCATTGCTATTTATAGGAAAATAATGTTAAATGGACCACTAATCCCATTTTCTCCACTAACCCACTAATAATAGTAAATGGACATTTCACTAACCCCATTATCTTCCACCAACCTACTAACAATGGTAAATGGAGCACTAACAAATCCACTAAACAAAATACAAAAAAAACCATAAGATAAAAGGACAAAAAGTTAACATGAAGAATTAACCAACATGAACCACCACTTTTACCGAGCAGCTCTTCGGTGATGGCGACAGATGGTACGAAAACGAAGATTCCATGGAAACCTTCACGTTTCCAACCACCGATTGGTTGAATTCAGAAATTACATCATGTGTACATGTCATGTGATTCGTCGCCTCGGTGTCAAAGAATCATAGGTTGTCTTTGCACTCCTTGCGACTAAGGTAGACAGTAACCTTCATCTCGACAAGGTGGATATGGTGCTTATATGGTGGTGGTGATCCTGACGGTGTAAGTTGTGATGTCAGTGAATCTAACGTGGTCTCATATGCCTGGATCATAAGGAGTGTGGGCTCACCGTCATCTCTACTGGCTAGATGTGCTTCTTTATTTTTGGGTTTGGATCGACAGTCCCTAGCCCAATGACCAACTTTTCCATAACTTTGACACTTGTCTTTTGATCTATCTCGTTTCTTGCTAGAACCAGATCCACCATCCACTACAGATTTACGACATCGTTTTTTTCCGATGTTTTTTCCTAGACTTGAAGCCTCCAATGGAACTCTCTCCTTGTTGTCACTCCTTCATCCTTGCAATCCATTCTCTTTGGTGATGTACAATTTACATTCTGCGCTCGATGTGGGCTCTAACGACTCATACCATTCGTCTGCGGCCTTCAACCTCCCAATTACCTCTTCCAATGAAAGTATTGACAAATCAAGCAAAGTTTCAATAGAAAGTGCGATCTGTTCGAATTTGGAAAGGACGACTCATAGGTATTTCTCTATAACCTTGTACGACGGTTATGGGTCTTTGAGAACGGCTAGTTGATTCACTATTCCGGAGAGACACATGGAAAAGTCATCCACCATCTCACCGTCACAAAAAGCTATCATCTTGTACGCCCTACACACTTTTTGAGCGCTAGCCTTACATGCTCGATTAAAACTGACACACATAGACTCAACCACTTCCAAAGCTTCTTTCACATTGTTCTTCACGACGATCGAAGATATTATCTCTGACGGCACACCGCGTATAATAGCTTCTAGCGCCCGCTGATCGTCCTGCTCATCATCAATGCCTACCTCGACGGCTGCCCAAAGCCCACGTGCTCGGAGTATACCTTCATCATTAGTGAGCAATCTCCATAATTAGTTTTCGTGAGCTTTGGAAATATCACACCTCCTTCCTCCTTAACCACCTTCTATACCATGCGGTTGACATAATTGATAACGTCTATTTTGTTATAGTATATTAGTCCATTTTCATAGTTAGTTTAATCATTCGTTTAGACTTTACCGAGCATTAAGTATCATTTAGTCCTCTTCTAGCGTTTTCTCATGTTAATGCAGGAAATGAAATATCAGGATACAAACACGAGTAAATTAAGTAAAACTAAGCAAAACCACTCTCCTATCAGCTATGCATGGTCAACATACAAAGAATCATAAACCAGAGAAGAGAAAGGGAAGCAATGGCCGCTTACAAAAATGGAAACAATGGCCGCTTAGAAAAATGGAAATTGTTGGCCTTTCGAACAAAATGGAAATGTGTTGGCTGCCTACTAAAAAATGGAAGCATGGCTGGAGATGAGGAATGGAAATGAGTAGCTGCAGCCTACAAAAAATGGAAACCATACGCTGGCCTTAAAAATGGAAACTCACGACTAGAACAAAAATGGAAACTTTCAATGGCTAGAACAAAAAAGGGAAACTTTCGATTGCTGTAAGAACACGGTTGAAACATGAAAAGGAAATATGGTTTACATAAAATAGAATCAAGTTTCTGGAATTAAATGTAAACTTCTAACCGCCAATCCAAAAATGGAAAGATAGCTGCCTACATGGGAATTGGAAACTACAACCGTTGGAGATAGAAAATGGAAATGATTGCTGGAACAATAAATGGAAACACATGGACAAGAGAAAGAAGGCAACCGGCCAAAGAGGAAAGGATAGAAAAGAAAAGGAAATCGTTATTGCACAAGAGGAAAAGGAAACACAAGCTGCTGAAGAAAATGGAAACGAAAAAAAATGGAAACTATCCAAAGAAGAAAGGAGGACGAAAAGGAATGGGCTGGAGAGCTTAGATTCGGCCAAATAAAAGAAGGAGAAAAGGAAAGAAATGAAAGAGGAAAGAGGACGTAGGGGTCAAGAGGGCAGAAGGAATTCAGACAGAACACACACCATCCCACACACACAACACACGAGAGAGCAACACGCCGGAAGGCTGGAGACGGGGCAACGAACTCGGAACACGGAGGAGCTGTTGAAGACATCGGTAATAGAATAGGGAGGGATCTCATTCTTTATCTATGTTGAATATATTTTTCTTTCGTGTTTTATTTTCTAAGTCCTTGTCCGAATAGTTTAGTAGCTACGGATTAGAGAGCTTTGTCGATATGTAATGAAGTCTTGTGCTTAATGCTTGGTGGTTCTTAATGCTTTTATTCTTGTACACCACTTAAATGAATGATTATGGTATTTGATCGTTTTTTAGAATGATTGGTTGTTCTTAATGTTTTCATTCTTGCACGCTACTTGAATGAATTATTGTAGAAGTCTAATGAATCTACGCAAGGGGATTAGACTTTGGAACTTAGCCATGATTTAGGATTTAATCAATTTAGAATCTATGCCAGGTCGGTTGATTGAATCTAGGGATTTGGATAGCGGTCTTAATGCATCTAGTGGGTGAGATTACGCAATCAGGAGAATGGTAGTACGATGCTAGGTAGTGGACAAGTCTACGTCAGTCAGTTCCTATATTAGAGTTTGAAATCCTTGGACTCATGATAATATACTAGACCAATGATCATGTTAGAACTTCATTGCATCATCGTGCATCTCTCGAAACCTGTGGTGTTTAGTTAATTGAATTTAATCCGTTAATTAGTTAGTGTATATTTATTTGTATTCCAAACACTTATTGATTTTAATCGTCCTATACATTAGTTTACTAGCTTTAGCGGTGCATCGATTCCTTGTGTTCGACCCTTGTACTAGATGATATGTATTCTTGCGGAAGCGTTAGTCTAGGTAATTATTACTTGAGATTAACCACATCAATAATCTAGACGTCGACCACGTCATGGAGGAGGAAAAGGAGATTTCTAACATCGTCCCGTGTTTACAGGACTCCTCGATGCTCCATCGTTGTGTGAGATCGATGACATTTCTTCATGGATCGATTACACATGCTTTGATACCAATTGTTGGAAATAAGATTTCCTCAGACATGGATGGAAATAAGAACACAAAAGAATTAGTGTTTTCAAGTTGTGATTTTCCATTTTATCTCATTGCTATTTATAGGAAAATAATGGTAAATGGACCACTAATCCTTTTATCTCCACTAAATGGACACTCCATGATAACACGTAAAGTGTATCAGTTTTAGGCTAGGTATTAGTATCCTTTTCGCATAGATTTGATAGCACGAGTTACATTTTCGATACGATTATTCTTTATATACGCCCATTTTATTGGTTTTCAGGTTTTAAGCCGACAAGGCCTAAACGAGCATAAAAAGACGAATTCCTGAATCAAACCACTCAAACTGAAGATACAATTTACTCGGAGCCAAAATCAAGCCACGGAACTCAATGGAAAACCCGAGCATCGAGCCGAAAAGAGCAAAATCATGAATTGAAGAGTGCCTGCTCGGGCACTGAGGTCTACCCGCTCGGACAAAAGGTACAAGGTTAATTGCAACACTTTGCACGATCCGGGCATGAAGACTACATGATCGGGTGACCACACCCGATTGGGCGCAACACGGTACCCGGTCGGGCGTTAATTAGTCCTGAAAATCCCCGACAGTTTACATGACTCGGGCTGTTCAACCACGCGATCGGGAAGCATTGCCCGATCGGGCTTAGCACTCCACACGATCGGGCGCGCCTCTGCACGACCGGGTAAAACATGTACCCGAGCGGGCCGCCTTTCTCGCAAAAACCTTGATTTAGAGTTTGAACGAGCAAATAAAGTGAACAGAACAGATCCAGATGGAAGGGGGCGACGGCTAGGGCAAGGAAAGGCTTGGAAATCATCAGGAAAGGCTCGAAAAACGCTGGAGAAGGAGAGAAGCATCAATCCACACATCTGTAACACAATAGGGAAGATCGAGGCATCGGGTTTCCTAGGTTTTATCATGTTTAGGGTTGTGTTATTTCCTTTGTCAGTAAACTCCATGAGTGAGTAGATTCCCATCTATGGGTTAGAGATATCGGTTTTGTAATGGATGTACAAATTTATGCGTTAATGCTTAGATCTATTGTATTTGTCTTGATATTCGGTCCTATAATCAACATCATAACGCCTATACTAGTGCTGCCCGCTCAGTAACATAGGAATTCGTATTTTGCTGGAAGGTTAAAGTATGAATCCGGAACTGTTGAATTGTAGGTTAAGTTCGATTAATGAGAATCTGACCGGTCGATTAATCGACTTAGGAATTAGGATTGCGCTCGTAATGCTGCCATAGTACGAGTTAATCGCTGCTGGAAGGTAGGATTGCTCGTACTTATGGTTAGGAGGCCTAGGGTCGGTAGAATCATTCCTCATCTTAGAGCATGAATTTCCCGTTATCAAGATAATTCGATAGGTTTATGATCTTTAGTTGTTACATCCATACGATTTTCGGTATCTCGACACCCGTAGTGTTCTTCATCGTCAAGTCTTCCGAATCCTTCTATCGCTGCCACCATTTAGTTTAGTATTTTAGATATTTGCACCACGCCACCATCTACTTCACATCGTCTTAGTTTAGTTACATTCTTAGGATTGGCTGCATAGTCCCTAGAGTTTGACCCTGGTACTACACGAACCGTATACTTGCGGTGAAGTGGTCTAGGAAATATTTAGCTTGAATTTCACCACATCAAGTTTTTGGCGCCTATGCCGGGGAGTAATTACGGCCTAGACTAGGAATTAGCTTTAAGATCTAGTCCTTTCCGGAGTCTTCATTTGTTTTTTTTTTTGCATTTTCTTTTCGTTTTCTTTTATCGAGTCTATTCTATCTACCGCGGATCTACACTTTGGTGTTTCGTTTCTTGTTGTGCAGGAAGACTTGTATGAGAAGCTCCACACAAAAGCTCCTCATTTACGATCCCGAGGTCGAGCGAACGTTACGGAGCATGCACAAGAAGAGAAGAGTTAGACTAGCGGATTCAGAGTCCGAGGTAGAAAGAGAGAGCGGTGACGAGACATCTGCCTCTGAAGAGGAAGAAACCGATATGGCAAGCAGCAGAGAGGACAACACAAATAACCCAGACATGGCTGCTGCCGATGAGACTTATGGAGCTTACACCGCTCCGAAGCATACTCAGTTGCTTTCGTGCATGGCCCGCACGATAGACAACCAGGTTGAGCTACAACCGGCCTTCATACAAATGCTCAACAACTGGGCCTCTAGAGGAATGGAGAACGAAGATCCGAACTCCCACATTACGGACTTCAAGATGCTTTGCAGCACTACCAAGGTTGGTACGGGAGTTACTCGGGAGGATATTTACTTGATGGCATTCCCATTCTCACTCAAGGACGCGGCATAACGTTGGCTGTTCAACTTGCCGGCTGCATCAATTACGTCGTGGGATGATCTGGATCAACGGTTCATGCAACAACTTTTCCCGGATCATAGAACGCTTCTCGCTAAGAATTGTATAAATTCTTTCTTACAAGAAAGAGGCGAGACATTACACGATGCATGGGAGAGATTTAAGAACTACCAGCGGATATGCCCACACCACGGAATGGATAAGAAGTATCTTATCACGAGCTTTATCCAAGGTCTCCAAGAAACCACTCGATTCATGATCGTGGCAGCGGGTGGTGGTTGCCTTAGCAATCTTACGTTCAATCAGCTCGGAGAACTTGATCGAGATCATGGCGAGGGAAGGAGGCAAGAAGGTAGGGGAATACAACCGCGATTATCCATCCAAAGCGGCATTGAATGAGCTAGGCATCGCCAACCCGGAATTAACGGACTTGAAACAACAACTTGGCGAGATACATAGGATGTTAGCAGGACTCCATGTGGACCAACATGACGCATTCGTAGGCCAAGGGATGGAGGAAGTGAACTACGTTAGCAATCGGGCTTACCACCAAAATTACATCAAGAGCCATCCCAACCTCTCCTATGGTAACACGAGCAATGTAGCAAATCCGCAGGATTTCCAACCGCGGATAATGGCAAGAAATCAAAATCAAGGTTTCCAGCCGAGAGGGAGTCGCCAAGACTACGGATATCAGCCTTGCGCGCAATCTTCTGGTGATTCTGAGATTCTTTCTATGCTCCAATTGATGCATCAAGAGCAGAAAAGTGCGCTTGGAGGGATTAGGGCTGAGCAAGAGGATATGAGGAAGAGAATGGACGGATTCCAGACGCACTTGAGACTCCTGAAATGCAAGTGGCACAGCTAGCCCAAGGTTCGAGCCGACAACCCGGACAGGTCCCTGGGAAACCCGAGGCAAACCCCCGAGAGCAAGTAAATGCCATTTTCTTAAGGAGCGGAAACACGGTAGAGCCACCCATACCTTCCACAACTTCAAGAGAAGAGCCTTTGAGTGATAAGATCGAACAACCCATCACTCTAGCCGTGGAAGAGAAGGCGACCGAGGAAGAAGAGAGGGAGTTACTGTGAATGGTGATTTGAATTCGAATTGTATTTTCTGAATGAATGAGTTTGAATAGCCCTAAAACGGCTATATGTACAATAGGTTAAGAATTAAACCTAATTATGGAATAAGAAATTACAATAATACCCTTATGTACAATAATGTTCTAATACTCTTTATACGCCCCCGCAAGATGAATCACCCGATGTGATTCCAATCTTGGAACACAAGGCATGAAAAGGCAACCACGGAAGTGGCTTGGTGAGGAGATCGGCAAAAGAAGTAGTCAAGTGCGAGATGCTACATGCGCGAATGGAAAACCGGATTGGCACTTAGGTAGGTAGCTCCAATGTTGTCACAATAAATGGTAGGCACCAAGGGGAGATTGACTCCAAGTTCATTGAGAAGATTACCAATCCAACAAAGTTCAGCCGAGGCATTTGCTACGGATCGATATTCTGCTCGGTGGATGAGCGTGCGTGCCCATTTTGTTTCTTGGACGACCATGAGATGGGATGTTTGCCAAGATAAACAATATTCGCCCCCGTGGATTTGAAGTCAGATTTGTCTCCAGCCCAATCCGCATCACTAAAGGCATGAAGAGGCAAAGTATGGTGAGCTGCAAGAAAGATACCTTGGGCACGAGATCCAGCAAGATAACGAAGCACACGTTTGACACATTGCCAATGCTCATCCGTCGGTTGATGCATGAATTGAGACAACTTGTTGACGGCGTAGCTAACATCCGAGCGCGTAAGAGCAAGGTATTGTAGGCTGCCAATGACTTGACGATACTCGGTGGGATCGGACAAAGGTGAGCCCGAGGTGATGGTGAGCCGAGAGGTGGATGGCAAGGGTGTGGGGACGGGCTTCGCCTCATTCATGTTGGTGCAAATGAGGAGATCCGTAATGTACTTCCGCTGTGACAAGTGGAGACCCCGTGATGTCCTCGTAGCTTCAATTCCAAGAAAGAATTGTAGATCACCGAGGTCTTTGATGGAAAACCGAGACGCCAACAACGTGATGAAGTGCTGAATGTGAGAGGAAGACGAGCCCGTTATGATCATATCATCAACATAAACTAGCACATAGAGTTTATGTGTTGCCGTGTTGAGCACAAAGAGAGAGGCATCGGCAAGTGAGTTCTTGAAGCCAATGTGTAGCAAGAACGTCCGTAATTCCAGTACCACGCACGAGGGGCTTGTTTGAGACCATAGATGGCTTTCCGAAGTTTGCACACGTAATGAGGATGATCCTTGTCAACAAACCCGGGTGGTTGTTCCATGTACACATCTTCGGTGAGTGTGCCTTGTAGGAATGCATTGTTGACATCAAGTTGATTGATGGACCATCCGTTGGAGACCGCAAGACTGAGAACGGTGCGAATGGTTGCGGGTTTGACAACCGGACTGAAAGTCTCGTGAAAGTCCACCCCCGGACGTTGATGGAAACCCTTGGCAACCAAGCGAGCTTTGTAGCGGTCAATTGAACCATCAGGTTTTCGTTTGATGCGGAAAACCCATTTGCAACCAACCACATTGCTCGCGGTCTGAGGAGAGACAAGATCCCACGTCCCGTTGCGTAGAAGAGCATTGAACTCGTCACTCATAGCTTGTCTCCAATGGGTGTGACGCAATGCTTGTGTCACTGTAGCCGGTTCAATGTTGTCATGAGGACCTGTACAAACATGTGCAGATGGAGGATTAGATCGAATAAGATTGACCTTGCTGCGAGTTAGCATCGGATGCACATTTCTAGTTCTCGGATCCGCAGTAGTAACACGGGCCGTGTCCGACGGCAATGCAGGAGGGGGGATCACATCCGTAGACGACACGGGAGAGGGAGAGTCCGCATCATTGCTCGTGTCCGTGTTGCTCTCAACAATGATCAGGGAATGATCTAATCGTGGGGGCTGCGGTGAAGGAGATGGAGTGTGTGCGACAGTGAGGGACTCAACGGGTAAGAATGAGGGAGCATGGGACGTTGTAGAGGAGATGGGTAAGGTAGGATGTGTGACGTATTTGGAAAGGTTGACAAAGGGGAATATAGATTCATGAAAGACTACATGACGCGAGACAAACACACGAAGTTTGGATATATCAAGACAAAGATACGCACTTTGGGTGTTAGAGTAGCCAAGGAAGACACAAGGGGTGGATCTAGGATCAAGTTTGTGAGAGGCATAAGGACGCATCCAAGGATAGCACAAACAACCAAAGATTTTAAGTTTGTGAAGGTTCGGTGGGGATTGGAAGAGAGCTTCGTAGGGCGAGGCATATGAAAGTAGTGGGGTGGGCATGCGGTTGATTAAGTAAACCGCAGTCGTAAGGGCGTAAGACCAATAGGGTAGGGGTAGAGAGGCGTGCATAAGAAGGGATAATCCGGTTTCGACAATGTGACGATGTCGACGCTCGGATATCCCATTATGCTCGGGAGTGTGAGGTGGGGTGGTGTAGTGAGATATGCCATTGTCCGAGAGAAAGGAACGGAGGGCTATGTATTCTCCACCGTTTCGGTGTAAAGGTTGACTATTTTAGCGCTAAACATGTTTTCGACAAGGGATTTGAAGGCAATAAAGGTTGCTCGGACTTGCGATTTTTGTTTGAGTGGATAAAGCCAAGAATAGCGCGTGTAATGATCAACAAAAAGAACATAGTACTTGAAACCATCCGTTGAAACAATAGAAGATGTCCATAAATCGGAGAAACTAAACTCAAGGGGTCGTGAAGACACAATTGATGAGTCATTAAACGGAAGTTTATGACTCTTATTACTAAGACATGAATTGCATGGAGAAACAAAAGACTCTCTAACTAACGGAATGTGAACCTTGGACAAGGCATGTTTGAGGATGGGTAGTGAGGGATGTCCTAGACGGGAATGCCAAGTGGAGACGGTGGGATTTAGGCTTGAGAAACGGCCACACGTACACTCCATCCTTAGTGTTGCCTTGAAGAACCGACGCCCCCGTGTTTAGATCCTTCACCTGAAACATATGAGGAAAGAATTCAACGGAAACATTGTTAGACTTAGACTTGCGCTGAACGGAAACAAAATTTTTGTGCATCGAGGGAACACAAAGCACATCATCCATCAATAAGAAACGAGTTGGTAAGGATAACGAAAAGGAACCCGTATGAGTGATGGGCTGTCCGGAGCCATCAGCTATGGTAACCTCTTCGCCGCCGTGATACGGAGTGTGAAGTGATAGGTTCTGCAAGTCGGAGGTAATGTGATGCGAGGCACCACTGTCAAGAAGCCAATTGGAGGTGTCGTACGTAGGATTCATAGCAACATTCGCTGCTGGCGGCCATGGACGTTGAGGAGGTGTCCACGGTTGTGAGACGGGGTCGGAGGAATTGGTCGCGGTTGTGAAGCGGAAGCGAGAGCAGAATATGGCGCTGTGTCCTTGAATTCCACACAATTGGCAGCGGCCTCGGTAACCACTCGAGGAGTTCCTGTTGTTGTGGCGACCCCATTGAGAGTTAGGGTTGCGTGGGCGAGAACGAGCAGCAGCAACATGAGCCGTGACCGGTAGGGCAGCGGCGGGTGGTGGGAGATCAACGACCAATTTTTCCTCATGGTTGAGGAGTTTTTCGTGCAGCTCCTCAATTGAGATGGCGGTGTCTTTGGCATTGATCACATCAGAAATAGGCTTGTACTCTTTCGGAAGGCCGTCAAGAACGGCTTCAAGGACATCCTCGTGATCCATCGGTTTCCCGAGAAGAGAGAGTTAATCGGTTTTGGTGGTGATGAACCGTAGGTATTCTACTATTGATTGGGATCCTTTGGCACATCTTTTGATCTGATCTCGTAGCTGTTTGATGTGTCCACGAGAAGCCTTGCCATAGATGGTGGCTAGAGTTCTCCACGCATCACTAATGGAGGTTGCTCGGGCAATGACCGGTTGAAGCGGGCGGGAGAGTGCGCCGAGCATGGAGCTGAAAATCAAGCGATCTTGGTGTTTCCATGGGCTGAAGGCGGGATTTGGTTGCTGGATCCCATCAACTTGGATCATTGCCGGTGGTACAATAGAGTCTTCGGTGATGAAGCACTCAACATTGTACCCTTCGAGGAGGGATCGGATTTGAACGCTCCACGTAAGGTAGTTCGTCGGGGTGAGCTTCGTGACGCTTGACATGTTGCAAGCGAAAAGAAGCTTCTGTGGTTGCTGAGGATCAAACATGTTGACGGTTTCAGTGCGATCGGCGGCAGAGTTTGGCCGAGAAAGATGGTTAGACGGCGGCGACTAGGTTTAGCCGTGAGACACAACCAGCTCTGATACCATGTGAATGGTGATTTGAATTCGAATTATATTTTCTGAATGAATGAGTTTGAATAGCCCTAAAACGGCTATATGTACAATAGGTTAAGAATTAAACCTAATTACGGAATAAGAAATTACAATAATACCCTTATGTACAATAATGTTCTAATACTCTTTATAGTTACCCTAGGTAGCACCTCCCTCGAGAGTACCACCATTACCCTTTCCGCAGCGTCAAAGGAAGCAGAGCGACGACGTTCAATTCGCTCAATTCGTGGAACTCTTGAGGAGGCTGCAAGTCACCATCCCGTTCTACGACGCGCTCACGAAGATCCCATCATATGCAAAATTCCTCAAAGACATCATACTGAGGAAGAGAACCGTGGACAACGAGATGGTAATGGTCACAAACTCACTCATACAACCCCCTACCATGGTCGAGAAGATGCCCAATCCAGGTAACTTCGTCATTCTTTGTAAGATTTACGACTACGAAATTGAGCATGCACTAATAGATATCGGAGCGAGTGTGAGCTTGCTACCATTATCCCTTGTTGAGAAGCTCAATAGAGTAGGAGATCTTCAACCCATGCGAATGCAAATCACTTTAGTTGATTAATCCGTAAGTAGTCCCGTGAGTATATTGACGAACGTAGCTGTACAAGTGGGAGAATTCTGGTTCCCCGCGGATTTTGTTGTTGTGGACATGGAGATCAATCCGAAGATCCCCGTCATTTTGGGACGACCTTTCCTCAACACGATAAAAATGGTCATCTATTGTGCTGAAGGCAGGCTAGTGATGAAGTTCGGGGATGAGTCTATCGAGTTCAAACTCGACGAGGCATTGAAGAAGCTATATATGACCGAACCCATAATGCACGTTACCACGACGGATGCACCAACGGAGGAAATTGAACGTGTATATCGTGACATTCATCCCTAGGAGATACCACTATCCAGTGCACCGGGAGTCAATTTCAGCCGCCAGCAAGATCGGACGCTCTCACGCAGTTCAAGGAGAAGCAAAAAATCCCCCAGCAGAGAAGTGACCCGAGCGGGCAGCATACTTTACCCACGCGGGCAGTACCAAATTTAGGAGACCCGCCCGGGCGGCCACACAGCCCGACTCGGGTAGGACCTACGAGGGTAATTGGTGCAATTGGCCATCCGAGCGGGTGGGTGTATGAACCCGATCGGGCAGAAGGACTGGATAGGAACCCGCCCGGGCGACCTCACAGCCCGACTCGTGCATCACCCACGGGGGTAAGTTACACTTCAGCCTACCCGATCGGGGCACAGAAGGAGCCCGATCGGGCACCTGAGAAGAACCAATATCCGCACGGTTCAACCGAGATCTCAACGCGGGCAGCGGTTCTACGGCCACACGCATCATCTCCCACACCCTTGATGACCCGAATACACTCCTATTCCGCATGGAATACCGAGGAAACGCTCAACCAAAACCGAGTCCGAAGGAGATACCAAGGAGTCGTGGGATCGAACGAGAAGAACCGAGAATTGCAAGTCAAAAGCCCTCCAGGGTTCGAGCCACGTCATGTTGATCAGTTAGATGACGGAAGAGGCATACCTCCTCTTCCCGACATCACACACGTATGAAGATGCTAGGGTCAAGCTAAAGACCGAAAACAAGTGCTTCTCGGGACGCAACCCGAGCCCCGTATCCTTTTTAATCATTTTCATTTTATTTCTATTTTTGAACCCTTTTTAAAACTTGGACAAATTTTTAGGATTTAGGAATTTTAGTGGTCTTGTTAATTTTTGCTGCATGGTTTTCCTCGTTCTTATTTTTCTGTTTTTGCAGCACTGCCCGGTTGGACAGGCATCTCCACCCGAGCGGATAGGTCAAAATGAATGCAGCCCGATCGGGCGACTTACTGTACTCGAGCGGGAACTGTAAATCTTCTGCACAGGTAAGTTTTTATTTCGAATAACCCGAGCGGCCATTCTCACTTCAGAAATTACTACCCGAGCGTGCTCCCACAAATTGCAAACCTTCACGCCGCAACTCATCCGCCGGAGTCGCTCGTACGCCACCGCCGTTCATCATCGTCGCCGGTCGACCCTCGGTTACTCGAAATACCCTCTCCCTCCTCTCTCTCGAAAAACCTGAAAAATCTCTCAATTTCCCTCGAATTTTAGGTATATTTATGCAATATTGAGTGATTTTGGACTGCTATGGGTTAGATTTAGGTCTGATTAGAAAGGATCTAGGGCGAATTTGTTGATTGAAACACGAATTCGAACGGCTAGGTCGTGATTTCGCGATTCAAACCGATCGGGCTAGGTTTAGAACCCGGTCGGGCGTCCTAATTTTGAACCCGATCGGGCAGTAGTATTACCCGAGTCGGGCGATACCCATGGGGATAATTTGACGAAATTGAGCCCGAGTGGGCTACCTCCTCTACCCGATCGGGCATCCTGCAAAACGGTGACTAACGCTTATTTTTCTTCTTCGTTTGTTTTGCAGATGACCCCAAAGATCTTCCAGAGCTCAAAGAAACGCCGATCTGATGCCTATGATCCAGAACACGGATGGCTAAAAAAGTCGGATGCCATCACGGAACTAACGCCTTACATGCCGATAACTACGTCCCATCAACAATAAAACTACCGGACGACAACCTTCTTGTCCGGTTAGAAATCGAGATTCACCGAGCTACAACCGCGGATATTCCCATCCCGCTTCCTATCCTCGGAAGCTATGAGTGCCCTCCACATCGAGGAGCACATCGGCACCATCTTCAACACCTTAGGATGGACGGGATTGCGGGACACTCAGGAGTATACTTACCGCAACCTCACAGCGGAATTCTTCGCGTCATACACTGCATTTTTTCCCGAGTCCAGAGATCGGGAGAGAGCATTCATGGAGTTACGTCTGCAGGGACAGAACTACCGACTTAGCGCGCGACAGTTCGCGATCATACTTGACGCTCTGTACTGCAACTTCACGAAGATGCCCGAGCATAATAGGATCCTTCAAGCGCAATTCTGGACCCAGATAGCTTATGGTGAATACTCAACGAGGTCCAAAGCCAGTCATATACGCCACCCCCTCTAAGGTACTTCCACTATTTCCTAGTCTCTTCTATACTAGGAAAAGGAGCACAAGGCGGAGTCAATCACACAGAGTTGGCATACCTTAGGCGGGTGGTACAGTCAGGCTTCGTCGTAGACGAGTGGGATATACTAGACGTCGACTTGGCGTCGCTACTCATGCAGCATTTCCACGACATCGCCACCGAGAAATGTAGCACGGACATGAAGATCATGTGCGGTGGCATTGTCACGATGATAGCACGCAGAGTCGGGATCAACCTTGGCATCTTGACAGAGGACAAGATCAATGAGGAGCCCGAGCTGAACCTTCAGAACTTACGCAACCGAAGGGCGATAACGATCGAGACGTACAGAGTAATATGGAGTTACAAGGACGAGCACGGTCGAAACTTGAAAGTCGACCTACACCAGATTCATATGCCAGGATTGGACGAGGAGGGCTCTCGATTTAGGATTGACCCAGCCATCGGACACATCGGCCCGGGACTAGGTGAGATAGATCCACCTCCAGCTGCTGCACCAGGACTGTCGATGTCTAGGCAGCGCAGCCGACGCGCCACACACTCTCGTACCCGCCCAGAGTACCCTCATCATCGCACTGACTTCCCTTCCATGGAAGGTGTCTTCGATGTCCTCAGGTATGTTGCCGAGGAGACTAGATATCAGTCTTACATGGTAGAGCAGAGGTACGACCTTGAGGCGGCGAGGCACGACATTGAGGCTGCAAGATATGCGGAGCAGCAACAGTTTCAGGAGCAGTCAATTCAGCACACATACTACCTCACGAAGTCCGTTCGCAGATTCCAGCAGCTCAGCATGCAGCACTACCAAGAGCCGTACGTGCCGATCCTGCAGGATTACCACACTGGCGCCATTCCGTACCACCCGCACATTCCATACGAGCTGCAGTCCTTCTACTTCCCACCTGGGAAAGGGGGACCCGCGGAGCCAGTAGACCCTCCGGCCACTCGCGGTGGAGAGGATTAGGTCACCTTTCTTCCTTTTTCCTTTTTTTCCTTCTTTTTCTATTTTTTTATGGACCTAATTTTCATATTTTCTTTCTTTTTAGTTTTCGCGCATGTGTACGCTCTTTGGAACTTATTGATTTAGTACTCTTTTCTCTATCTTTTGTGTTGCATGATTCACATCACAAGTCCTTCACGATAACACCCGCAATAGAGCAAGAGAGTATCACAAATCCGGATGTATCACAAATTCGAGAAAGCTAAACACACGAGGTGTATTCGTTCCTATTCTTTCTTATATTTTCTCGAATTCTTGGCATGCGGGTATCCCTCATAGATCTCGAACACCGGGACTGGGTGTTCCGTGTGGGGGGGGGGGGGTACTCTTCGTTTTGAGTGATACGATTTTTTATGAGCGACATATTTGCGATTAGGATTAGGATTAGGATTAGGAATAATACATGGATACCTAGTATGAATTTTCGAGCCTTAGTCATCTTTGCGACCTTGTTGAATCGTGAATAGTAGTCTAGGTTTGCTTAGAAGCCTCTTGCATACCGTTTAATTGAGTAGTTGTGTCTGAAGCCATGATCTATAGTTGAATTCACCTCTTAGATTTCAGTACCAAGTAGCCATATCTCCGTATATACCGTCTAGCCTTTGCTTATTTGATATATCTATATCGTTCATGAGTCATTAGATGCCACACGCTTATACTCCGCTGTCATCTAGGATAAGTTTTTGACTATTCCGAGTTAGGATTAACATGAGTACATCGATGATCGATGGTTCGGGTCTAAGTGGTGGGTTGAGGCGCTGTGGGTTAGAGTGATGCGTAATCTAGAAAAAAATAAAGAGCGAAAAAAATAAAATAAGTTCTTCAGTAACGCACCTCTTCACTCCGCTAAGGTCACACGACCATATGAGTGTGCCATAGGCAGCCTGGGTCTAAGTAGAAAGCCACCCCTCTTCGACTTCGACGTCCTAGGAACCAAGCGTGGATCTAAGTATCGAAAAAAAAGAATAAAAACGAGAAAACGTGTTTAACGATATCAAAAGCTTAGGGGAATTGGTATGGAGATTGTTTGGACGTTGTCTAGGGTTGTGAAATAGACTTAGATTTTTGGTAGGATCTCATGGCTCAGAACTTTCGGTAGATATAAGTCTATACTCGGTACGCTTAGGCTTTCGTTCATGTGACGCGTTGATTTGCGGAATGACTAACTCTTCGAATATTTTCGTGCTAGTATCCATTGTTATTAGATTCTTCCTACACTTGGCTTTAGTTTTGTTTGAGGACAACCAAAGGTTCAGGTCTGGGGGAGTTTGATAACACGTAAAGTGTATCGGTTTTAGGTTAGGTATTAGTATCGTTTTCGCATAGATTTGATAGCACGAGTTACATTTTCGATACGATTATTCTTTATATACGCCCATTTTATTGGTTTTCAGGTTTTAAGACAACAAGGCCTAAACGAGCATAAAAAGACGAATTCCTGAATCAAACCACTCAAACTGAAGATACAATTTACTCGGAGCCAAAATCAAGCCACGGAACTCAATGGAAAACCCGAGCATTGAGCGGAAAAGAGCAAAATCATGAATTGAAGAGTGCCCGCTCGGGCACTGAGGTCTACCCGCTCGGGCAAAAGGTACAAGGTTAATTGCAACACTTTGCACGACCCGGGCACGAAGACTACATGATCGGGTGACCACACCCGATCGGGCGCAACACGGTACCCGGTCGAGTGTTAATTAGTCCTGAAAATCCCTGAGAGTTTACACGACTCGGGCTGTTCAACCACGCGATCGGGAAGCATTGCCCGATCGGGCTCAGCACTCCACACGATCAAGCGTGCCTTTGCACGATCGGGTAAAACATGTACCCGAGCGGGCCGCCTTTCTCACAACAACCTTGATTTAGAGTTTGAATGAGCAAATAAAGTGAACATAACAGATCCAGACGGAAGGGGGCGACGTCTAAGGCAAGGAAAGGCTTGGAAATCATCAGGAAAGGCTCGGAAAACGCTGGAGAAGGAGAGAAGCATCAATCCACACATCAATAACACAATTGGGAAGATCGAGACATCGGGTTTCCTAGGTTTTATCATGTTTAGGGTTGTGTTATTTCCTTTGTAGTAAACTCCAAGAGTGAGTAGATTCCCAACTATGGGTTAGGGATATCGGTTTTGTAACGGAGGTACAAATTTATGCGTTAATGCTTAGATCTATTGTATTTGTCTTGATATTCGGTCATATAATCAACATCGTAACGCCTATACTAGTGCTGCCCGCTCAGTAACATAGGAATTCGTATTTTGCTGGAAAGTTAAAGTATGAATCCAGAACTGTTGAATTGTAGGTTAAGTTCGATTAATGAGAATCTGACCGGTCGGTTAATCGACTTAGGAATAAGGTTAGTGCTCGTAACACTGCCATTGTACGAGTTAATCACTGCTGGAAGGTAGGATTGCTCGTACTTATGGTTAGGAGGTCTAGGGTCGGCAGAATCATTCCTCATCTTAGAGCATGAATTTCCCGTTATCAAGATAATTCGATAGGTTTATGATCTTCAGTTGTTACATCCATACGATTTTCGGTATCCCGACACCCGTAGTGTTCTTCATCGTCAAGTCTTCCGAATCCTTCTATCGCTGCCACCATTTAGTTTAGGATTTTAGATATTTGCACCACACCACCATCTACTTCACATCGTCTTAGTTTAGTTACATTCTTAGGATTTGCTGCATTAGTCCCTAGAGTTCGACCCTGGTACTACACGAATTGTATACTTGCGGTGAAGTGGTCTAGGAAATATTTCGCTTGAATTCCACCACATCACTCCACTAAACCCATTATCTTCCACCAACCCACTAACAATGGTAAGTGGAGCACTAACAAATCCACTAACAATATACACTAAAAAATAACCATAAGATAAAAAGGTTAACATGAAGAATTAACAAACATGATCAACCGCTGTCATCGAGCAGTTCTTCAGAGACCGCAACAGATAATACGAAAAACGAAGGTTCCATGGAAACCTTATACATGTTAATATAACAGAGCATGATATCCAAAAAAATGAGGATGGTTTTTTGTATCACGTTGGCGATTTCCTTAGAAAAGATGAAGAAGAAAACATTTTGTTCGTGCAAAGGAAAATAAGGGAATGCAAAGTTGTCCAAAGAGGTAAGAGGAGGGAAAATTAAGGAACTAGCAGCTGACGTGAATGAGAGAGTTTTTGGGGAGTGAAAGACTGTAAGATTTGCAGTGTGTGAAGGAAGCACATACTGTTTGTAATTATATTTCGTGGATCTAACTGATTTATATATAATTCACTCACTACCAAAAAACATGCGATTTCCAATATACATATCCGTTGGATATCCCCATATTTATGTTGGAAAGAGCGATTCCAACCGAATTGCAACATGTCAAAAGTCATTGGGAATCACTTGTTACAAATTGAGATCCGTTGCGATTTGTAACGGGAGTGTGATGCGATTCAAAGTTAAACAATTATTAACCTAAACTACCCGCAAGTGCACAACACGTGTGTAGTACTCTAGGTGTCGATCCCACATGGACTATGCAACACAACCTAAACTCAAACTATGAATCAAACTTGCAAGCGAACGAAACATTGGTTTTAATAATGAAATACTAAAAACAACAAACTAACGAGTTCTTAACAGTGAGACAAACATTCTAGGAATCCGGTTTCACCACAAGACTACCGAAACCAACAATCAACCTATCTAGTCATGCAATCCTGTTCAAGTTATCTAAGACAGATGATCCTAATATGATATCTACCCTCTCTCAAGGCATAGACACATGATCTAGTCAAGTTATCTCCTACTTTCGTGGCTGACACCTTAAGCTAAACCCATAAGTTCTGTGATTCATCCGTTTTACCCTCAACGGCTGCTACCCTACTTTTGTGGTCTAACCTCGGTTGTTCTAAACCTGATTATCCAAAATTAGAATTCTCCTTTAGGTCCTTATCCTAAGTTCCTAAATAATGCATCTACGTGGCTATTCGCAAATACATGTAAATAAAGCACTCAGACAAAGAATATATAAACGAAAACAGGAAATTGCATTCAAAGATAAATCAAAGTGGTTCCGGGATAGCAAAGGGCTAATCCCTTCTCCTAGAAAAAAACGACTACTCGCTCATGCGTTCAAAAGCAAACAACATAATCGAAGTAGAAAGTCCAAAGAACAAAAAAAACAAACGAAACCAAAGTCCTAAATTGATCTCCAATGCCCCTTGAATGTCTCCTTCGCAAGCACTCACAAACAGCTCTCCTCTTTACTCTCTTTCCGCAACTCTCTTTCTCTGCAACTCTCTCTCTGCAACCCTCTCTCTCTCTTTCTAACGACTATTTTTCTCTCCTCAAACTTAAGTGAACTAACCCTAGGTCTCCTCCTTGTATTTCCTCTTTTCTTTCTTTCCTTTTTTCCTCTTTTTTCTCTTTGGCTGTTCACTTCATTTCCTCTTCTTTCCTCTTTGTTTCAACTTGCTATTTTTGTGAGTTTTCCATTCTTCTTTGCATTGATTTCTATTCTTGAGTAAGTGGGCACGTTTCCATTCTATTTTCCACCCATATAACTCTCATTCCTCTTCTTTAACAATGTTTCGTTTTTGTGTAGGCAACTAACCACTTTCTTTTCCTCTTTCCCGCAAGTTTCCATTTCTGCAGGTGACAATCACGACTCGCGTGGGCTGGAGTGTGTGCCCCGCGCGGGCTCCCTTGCTGGTGTTGGATCCGTTCGGGCTGATGCACAGCCCGAGCTGTGCTGTGCTCGCTGTAACTAGGCCCCGCGCGGGCTGAGGTGTGCCCCGCATGGGCTAAGGAGTGCCTTGAAGACCTGTGCGTGCTGAAGAGTGCCCTGACCCATGCTGAGTTTGATGGAGGTTGTAGCCCGCGCGGGCTAGTTGAATGCCCCGTGTGGGCTGTGTTAGTCCTTGCCGATACTCGTCCCGTTTGCTCCGTTATGATCCTCGATGTTAGTACTTTGTCCCATGTACGTCCTTTAGCTCCAAAATGAACCAAATACGCATTAAAACCTTTCACACGAAAACGAGTAAAATGGATACAAAATCATATGTAAACATCGCATCCATATCGTAAACATCTCTAAAATCGTGCAAGAAATACGTATGAAAATGAAACGATCACAGTGCAATGGATGGATCCGTTGGCGATGCTCGTTGGCCGTCTGTGGTAACGTAAAATGGCGGAAATTGATAGTTTGCAATGGATACCCGTTGGCTTTAAGGCGGGAAATGGCAACGGAATTCCGTTGCGCAATGGCTGGAATTCCAATTTCAACGGATGCCCACTACAATTTTTAAAAACTATCAACATGCATCCGTTGGCAATATTAAAAAAATAAAAAATAAAAAAAACTTCATTGAATTTTTTTTTTAAAAATTTAAAACATAATATATATTATATATCATCTAAATTTGTAGCACTGTCTTCATCCTCGTGATCGTCAATACCTTGTGAAGGTGTTGTGTCAGAATCGATTACTAGGTCTTGTTGCGGTGTTGTTTCTCCTGTCCCTCCTAGCGGTTGATATGATCGGCTGATTAACAATTCAATGATGCTCTCCATATGACGCATATTTGCTCGGGTTTCCTGAAGAGCATCTTGCGTTGTCTGAAGGGTGGTTTCGAGCTGCTCGATACGCCGTTCTTGGGTATAACTCTCTTGATCCATGGGGGCACCGTCTTGGTGTCCTCGATAATGTCCTTTTGAAGCATAACGAGACCGTGTAGACGCCCTTTATACGGTCTAAGCGACTACAAAATAAAAACCGTTAAAGTTAGAATTGTTAAAAAATATTTTATTTAACAAATTACAAACAATAATTTTATTTTTTACCTCGAAATAAATTTTATTCTTTTGTAAAGGACCTAGATCGTCGGGAGTTGAATCGCAAGTTTGTGATTGCTGTGTAATCTTATCCATCACAGCTTTCACGGCCTGCTTCGCCCGTGGGTAGACGAGTTCCGGTTTGTCGCTCTCTTCCCCAGCGACAGATTTCTTCTTGGTGTGGGTTTCTACAACCAGATCAAGAAGAGTCGGTTCTCTTTCTATTCTCTGCATCTGTTATGGAACATAAATATAATTATATAAAAATTGTAGAAAAGAAAAAATTTTAAAATAAATAGAAGAAATTAACCAATTCATTCTTTCTTTTCGAGAATAATTTTGATCTCGAAGTATGACGGTTCGGACCATATCTGACAACCTTCTCGCTTGTACCGATATTTCTTGGCCTTCTCGCTCTTGGCCTTGAAGTCCTCAGACTCCCAATGTTGGACAAGTTGGTTGAATACCTCACCCGTTGCCCATGTTGGTTTGGCATTCTTCTTGTAGTAGTTGCGCTTGGTGTTGTTCATCATCAAGCGCATTCGGGATTTGCATGTCGTGCATCTGAATTGTGTAGATGCGCGACATATCCTTCTTCAGCCAATTGTATGCACAATGAAAAATAAATTATAATAAATTAGTTTACAATAAATGTAGTCAGTCATTTTAAAGTAAAATTTTATATTATTTTATATTTACGATAAAAGTACACCACCATCGGCGGCGTATAACTTCTGGTGTCACTTTCCAGGAATAATACAGACGATTCTGTAGCGATCCTTGGATGATGTTGTTGTTCTTATGTTTGAGAACATCAGCCACATCAAACCTGCACGTGAAAATGAAATATTTAGATAAAATTTATAATTCAAAACAATATAAATTCTTAATTTGAATTCGTACCATAACGTCCCGTTATGATGTTCAAGATCGATAATCGGGAGGGTGGGACGCCCGTCGAAATTATCGATCAAGGAATTTATATCTATCATATCATCTTCTTCATCAAATATCGGCGGTGTCGATATTGGTGAAGGATGCCGAGCCTTTAAGATTGGCCCAGTGTGGACTGTATCTATGGCTGCAGCTGTGATGGGTTTAGCTATATCCTCATATCTGGTTTGTGTTTAAGGGTGGTTAGTGTTTAATAGATTATAAGATTTGAGAGAAGTTTTGATTTGGAATTGTGTTGAAAATGAAACTGCTCAAGGTTTAATATACATAAATTTCCAACGGGCATCCCTTGGAAATGTTAACGGATACCCGTTGGACAAAACGTCCACTCAATGGACGCAATTAATTAACACGACGTTCTGGGGTTCCAACGGGCATCCGTTAGAAATTTCAACGGATGCCCGTTGGTCGTGCATATTCTCTAGGCAACGGATGCCAAAACGACCATACGTCTCCTCGTGATACGGGCATCTGTTGTAAATTCTAATGAATACCCGTTGGAAATATAGAGTAGCGCAGGTAGCCATAATGCAAACTCGCAATGGGCATCCGTTGCAAAGCTGTAACGGATAGCCGTTGAAAAGCTGTAACGGATAGCCGTTGTTGCTCTTGCAACGGGCATCCGTTACAGTTCTGCAATGGATAACCATTGCAAAGCTTGCATCGGCTATCCGTTAGCACACATTGAAAGAGAGTTCATCGGGTAACGGGCATCCGTTAGCAATTTCCATCGAATACCCGTTGAAATGGTGAAAGTCTTGGAAAGTTTTTCAGAGTGCCGAGTATGATTTAACATTTCAACGGGTTTCTGTTGGTATTGCTGACGGATGCCCGTTAAATTTTGACAATGATGATGTTTAAAAAATAGTTTTAATAAGTTACATAAATTTATATACTACATTATAAAATTCATAGTTCTTCTTCGGTAGATTCTTCGATTAGCGAGTCTTCCTTTAATTGTTCATTAAATTCATCGCCGTTTTCATCTTCTGCATCTTCTGGTTCAACATCTTCATAATCGCGTATGTATTCTCCATATCAAGTCTTCGACATATTGTCTCCAAATCTTTTCTTGATTGTATATTATCCTTAGTTTTTCCCGTCACATTCAAATCAATGTTAATGTTGTTATCGAAAAAGTTCTTCTCGAAAAAGTTCTTCTCGATATGCATAACATCTAAATTATGACGTAATATCAGTGATTTCTAATATGGTAGTTCCCAAAAGATACTACGTTTATACTAGTTATGCTATTCATCTTGACCTTTTGGTTTTTGATGCCCACGATCTCCACCACATTCTATCGATTCTTGTAAACCGCCCATTGTGTTCAATCTTTTGTAAAGGATTTGTGTTCCGGTTTGCATGCACGGTGCCTCTTCTTTTTATATCACGTTTTTTCGAAAATATTTTTTTATCTTTCCGGAAAACATGTCCACGGCGAAGAAATCTTCAATGACAATCAAACTAACATGGTTTCTTCCCATGTACTAGTCGAAATGAATATGTATACTCCAGACAATATGGACATACTAATCTCCTGTGTATGCTCCATCCAGATAACATTCCATAGGCAGGAAAGTCATAATTTTCCACGAGAAGACTGCTTTCAATGTAAAGTTTTGCTTTGTACTCACGCCATAAGTAAGAATTCCTTCGTTCCACAAATGTCTTAATCCATGAATTAAAGACTGCAAAAAGACATCGAAACTTTTCTTCGGATGTTCTGTTCCTGGAATAAGCAACGTCAGAAACATTACCTCTCTTCTCAAACACACATTAGGATGCAAATTATACGGAGTCAAAATCACCGGCCATAGAGAATATTGACTTCCAGATTGTCCAAATGGACTAAAACCATCGTTGCATAGGCAAAGATAACCATTTCTCGTTTCATACGCGAACTCAGAAAATATTTCATTGAAATCTTTCCAAGCCTTACCATCAGATGGATGTTGCATTATCCCTTCGTCTGTCGAGTGTTGTGTGTGTCATCTCATTGCCACAACGGTTTTTTTTCGATTCAAATAACCTTCTCAACCTGTTTGATACAGGCATATAGAACATTTTTTGTGTTCTACATATTTACGTGAAGACGGTTTTTTGGCCAAAATCTGTTTGCACCGTAAAATTTGTATTTCAACAAGTCTTTATTATTTCCCCAAATAACATGCAACTGTTTTTACAAACATCAATTTTCTCATGTGTCATTTTCAAATCTTTTAAAACATTCTTTGTTTCATAGTATGTCTCGGGAGCTTGATTATTTTCCGGTAAATATTCACACATTGTTTTGCAAAATGAATCCATGCAATTTTCAGCAACATTGTAGTACATTTTATACTCATCAATCTTGAAGACAAAGATAAGCGGGAATGACCTTCACGATAACCTTCATATATAGGTTGTTTCGCGGAATCTAATAGGTTGAAAAATTAGCGTGCCTCATTGTTCGACATCTCCTCATGCGTTTGTTCAACAACTCCAGGAAAAACATCTGACACCATTTCCACATATAGATTGGTCGTTGATGCTTCATAAATAACTTTTCTATTTCTTTATACTTGTGCTTCTTGCACAATATCTCTAACGCCATAATTTTACCCGTGAAATAACCAAATTTCGTTATTCTCTACAAAACCCACCTTGTAAAGATGTTTGCAAACAATTTCTTGACTTCGATACTTCATGTTTTTGCACCTTTCGTATGGACATAACATTGTCCCGCTTTCTTGACACAAAGGTTGCATCGACACAAAACTCATAAACTGCTCCAATCTGTGTAAGAATCCTTGCGTAACTTCTTCGGTTATAGGATCTTTTCTTCTATACATCCATTCTCTCGATCTATATATCTCTATTTGAAGAAGACGACATTTTATTGAAAATATATTTGTTGTTGATGGTTTGATGCTAAAACTTTGACATAAAACATTAAATAGTTTTTTTTTGCAATGGACATCCGTTGGACTCTTTAACGGATGTCCGTTGCAAAATAACGTGAAAATATTCCAACGAAAATCTTCGAAATTAATAATGTCAACAGGCATCTGTTGCCAATGCCAACGGACATCCATTACAATTACCAACGGATGTCCGTTGGTCATTTTTTGGGTTTTCCAACGGCGTGCCAACGGATCGTAGCAACAGACACGATCCGTTGCTCGTCCGTTGACAGTTGCAATGGATTGTAGCCCGTTAAACATTCTCGGGCATCCGTTGCAATCCGTTGGAAATATTCATCAACGGACGGATCCGTTGATCCATTTGTTGATATTTACGTGTTTTTTTAGCAACTGAAAGAAAACTTTTTGTTGTATTTAAATATATATATATATATATATATATATAATTGACTAAGTTCGTGCATTTACTTCGAAGGCAAAGCATAGGGTTCTGGATGGGAAGTTCGAAATATAGAGGGGTCACTTTGCATAAATGTGGAAGATGGGAGGCTCGATTGAGACAATTTTGGGCAAAAAATAATATTTTTATAAGATTGGGGCATTTTTTATGAAACCCATTTCTTTCTTTTTCTTCTAATGAGATGTTATCGTAGATGTGTGTACTTGTGTCTCTTTGATTCTGAGATAGAAATTGCAAGGTATTTACTTTCATTTCCATTAATTTATCCAAGAAAAGAAAATATAGCATATGATATATACTTTTTCAATATTAGGGCTTATGATAAAGCTGCAATAAATTGCGACGGGAAAGATGCTAATCACTAACTTCGATCCGACCATATACGAGGAAGAGCTAAGTTCTGGTAAGACAACGTTTTCAACATAGGATATTTACTTTTTTAGTGTATTTATTAACACTGATTTGTTTAAATAAAAATGACAGAGATGACTAACGAGGCACTGAATAATGAGAGCTGCCAAAATATTAATCTCATTTTAGAAAAATCAATGACTAAGGAAAAGCTATGACTAAAGCATGAGGTAAAAGACATGTAGAATATGTTAATATGCGAAAAAATAAAATGATTTATATAAAAATTTTGACAATTTGAGGTAATTCAACCACGAGAAATAGGAAAGTACATGAGGGATATCAGAGAGTGATCTATCACTAGTGATAAGGACTGTGGGATCAGAACAACATAGGCAATCAGACGACAGGTGGTAAGCCAGCGATGGCAGTGGTTACAACTAAGAGCAAATTCTATATTAATTCATAATGATGTTATAAAGCTTTATATACACGAGACGGTGATTGATACAAGATTTGGAAGATTAGAGAACAAGGAAATGTAGTTTGCTTGTAGGGATAAAATCACTCCCGTGATAGGAACAAAATTAGTTCCGTAATTTCCTCTATTATGCCCCGTAAGATGTGGCTCATCCAAGAGATCCTTCTGATCCAAAAAAGCTAAAACCGTGTGGGAAGAAGCACTAGCTGGTGCGTAGAGGTGACGTACAAAACTCGAAAGTTGCCAGATTGTACAAGACCATGGATATAATGATAGTCAATGGCTATGTGTAACAGGTTTTAAACAATGGGGTTGCGATAAAAGTTGGTGGAGTAGAGACGAACATAAATTTTGACATTGGAAGATTTTAAACATGTATATGTATAAATATTATTAGCTGCATGTTTGTTATTTATATTTCGTAGATCTAAATGATTTATATATAATTCAGAAAAAAGAAAACCTTTTGTTGTATTTAAATATGTAAATAAGTAATCTCACCAAGGAGACGTTCATGCATTTATTTTCAAGGCAAAACACGGGGTTTTTGATTAACAGTCCCAAATATTAAAGGGACTTTGCATAAATGTGGAAGATGAAAGGCTCGATTGAACAATTTCTAGGCAGAAACTAACATTTTTTATAAGATTGAAGCATTTTTAAGAAACCCATTTTTTCTTTTTTCTTGTAATTATCACGATCAAGCATACTAATAGAACCTAACCTCCCACATGGATCAACCAAATAGTTAGACGAAGATGACTTCCTCCGTCTCTCTTCCTTTCTCATGCATCAATTTATTTTACGGAAAAATTCTGGTCCAAATACTTAATATTAACTACATTCATTAACCTTCTAACCCGAATCACGACTAACTCCCGTCCCCTAATTGTTGACCCGATACTTCATATATCGTTCGTATTGAAGTATTTTATTATTACGTTTATTTTTACTTTGAATTTTGAATTTTTGTTCATTTAAACTACAAGCTTTGCATGACTTGCATGCATTTATGGTGGCATTGAAGTTGAAGAAGCTGAGCACCTTCAACAACATGAACCACATGAACCAGCTGACACAGAACAAGGAGGTGATGAAGAGGAAACAGAGGATACATACTGGGAGGATCAAGTTGCAGAAATAGATGCAAGGACTAGGTGGAAGCTATCAGGAGTGCAGTAGACTGAAGTGAAGAGGAAGAGAAGACCTGAAGGGGAGGCTGTTGGTAACGGTCTAATGACAGGAACAACAAGACAACCGGCCTCTAGCCATGTCATAAGACATGCTTTTGTTTCTAAAAATAGTAATGTAAAAGACAATATTTGTTTCTAAAAACAGTAATGTAAAAGACAATATCTGTCTTCATATTAATTTTGTGTGTTTTTGTCATATGTTAAGGGCAAGAACATATATATGTATTTTGATCACAGGTAATGCAAATGAGAGGCGTATTATTCAGAAAAACAAAACATTTTCCTTTCATCTTTTCTTCAAGAGCAACTTATAATTCTTGCATACTAATACAAGAACACCTAAACCAGTTTTTACATTTTATTGTTTGCACTACAACATGGAGACTAAGGTTGAGGGCTTAATTACACAACTTATGAATGTTGAAGTCCTCTAAACACAACAGTGGTATTAGAGCCTCACCGGTTCTCAAGGCCGTGAGGAAGCACAAAAGCACTAGACACGACACAAAAGAGGCACCAGAAGTTGAACCAGAAACAACACAAAACAGAAACATTTCAGAACTGTGGAGATGCAGAATCAAACTCTTATACCGGTGTTTGATGGGAAGAACTACAATCTTTGGGAAATCAAAATCAAGGCTATCCTTAGATCTAAAAGCTTGTGGAAAGTTGTGAATGAAGGCATACTGGAGATACCTGCACTAGGTATTGAAACTACAGAAGAAATGAGGCAGAAAAGGATTGTAGAATGGGAGGAGTTGGAGGCTAGGGATCAGAAGGCGTTAGAACTGACCTACAATGCCGTCTCAGAGGACATCTTCAGTGCACACTTATCTATTTGTGATACCTCCAAGAAGGCATGAGATATGCTAAAAGAAAGGTTCTAAGGGGACCCTAAAGCAATAATGATAAAACTGCAGAGGTTGAGAGCCAACTACTATTATCTGAAACAAGGTGACAAGGAGAGTATCAAAGAGTTTGCAAATAAGGTTACTGAGCTAGGGAATGAAATGAGGGCCTACGGTGATGAGGTTAAGGAAGATGCCCTGGTCTCAAAGATCTTACATTCATTGCAAGAGAGGTTTGACCCCTATGTGGGAGTCATTGAATAGACAAAGGATCTAGCCACTTTGACTGTTGGGGAATTAGTAATTATGTTGCAGTCTCATGACATAGTTCTTCCCTCAGAGTAAGGCTCAGCTTGCCAAGAATCAGATCAACACATTCGTTCAAGGGACAGCTGAGAGCTTATACGAAGCGTGGGAGCGATTCAAAGGCTACCAATGCCTTAGCCCACATCACGGCATGGATCAAAGTTACCTCATACATAACTTTCTTCAAGGACTCATGGACAACACGAGGATCTTGATCATAGCCGCCGCTGGAGGTTCTTTGAGCAACCTCACTTTTCCACAGATCGAGGACCTTATCGATCGTATGGCTGACGAAGGAAACAACACCGCCGGAGAGTACAATCGCAACACTCCAGCAAGGGTAGCTAATGTGAACAATACGCATACCATATATGCCGAGC
>CM071863.1:13398652-13420887 GCA_036759665.1 Gynandropsis gynandra
TTTTAAGCCTCCTATGTCGGTCCAATTGTTGCCTAAATTGTCCCACGAGTTCCCTTATGTTTTAAGTTAAGTTTACTTAAGTTTTTAGAGGTTTCGGGCCGCTACCCGCGTGGTCTGCTGGCTGGGGTACAATGCCCGCTCGGGGGCTAGGTTTGTGCCCGCTCGGGTGCTAGGCAACAGCTTGGGCCTGTGCTTGCCCGAGTCGTGTGGTTTGTCCTGTCCAAAGCCCCGTGGGTTCTGCCCGATCGTGTAAGGCTTGTACCCGACCGGGTGGAGGCTTCTCCATGCTCAATCTCGTCCCGTTTGTCCCGTGATGATCCCCAAAGTTGCTCCTTAGCTCCGTGCATGTTCCTTTAGCTCCAAAATGGTCCAAATACGCGTAAAAACCTGTAAGAACATGAAAAGCACGAAAGCAAGTAAAACGGATACGGAATCATACGTAAAACATCACATATGTATAAAAAACGTCTCCTAAATCGTGCAAGAAATACGTATGAAAACGAGATGATCAGAAGGCCGAAATATTTCCTTGGATTTGAAGTGAGCTATATGCAGGAGGGAGTATTTTTAAGCTAAGCCAAGTATGCCCAAGAGTTGTTGAACAGGTTTGGTATGCAAAACTCAAAAGGTGTAAGTACTCCACTTATACCTTATGAGAAGAGTGCAGAAGATGGTGTTGAACTCAGCAACCCCACAAAATACAGGAGCATGGAAGGAGGGCTATTGTATTTGGCAGCCACAAGGCCGGACCTATCATTCTCAGTTTTCTTTCTATCAAGGAACAATGTAAAACCTACTGAAAGAAGTCTACAAGAAACCAAAGATTATGGCCTCATGTTCAGAAGTTTGGAAGTAGCTATTTTGGTAGGTTATACAAATGGAGATCTTGCTGGAAGTGCAAGTGATTCAAGGAGCACGACTGGGTTTTGTTTCAGTATTGGAACTGCTATGTTTACATGGGCTACTCAGAAGCAAAGCATCATTGCCCAATCGACTGCAGAGGCTGAGTACATAGCCTTATGTGCTGCCACAAATCACACAGTTTGGTTGAAGAGGTTGTTGGAGGAATTTGGATATGAGATGAGCAAGAGTGTTGTGATTCATAGTGACAACACCTCAGCCATTTCCATAGGGAAGAATCCAGTTGATCATAAGAGAACAAAGCACATTCAAATTACGTTTCATGTGGTATGGGAACCTATGACATATGGTGTTATTCAGTTGAAGCACATTCCAGCGGAAGAGCAATTTGCAGATATCCTAACTAAGTCACAAGGTTCTAAAAGATTCAAGGAGCTCAGGAGGAAGCTTGGTGTTGTGCCGAAGATGCTCTGGAGGGAGAATGAAGAAGCTAAGCACCTTCAGCAACATGAACCAGCTGAACAAAACAAGGAGGTGATGTAGAGGAAACAGAGGATGCATATTGGGAAGATCAAGTTGCAGAAATAAATGCAAGGACGAGGTGGAAGCTATCAGGAACTGCAGTAGACTGAAGTGAAGAGGAAGAGAAGACCTGAGGGGGAGGCTATTGGTAACGGTCTAATGACAGGAACGACAAGATAACCATCCTCTAGCCATGTCATAAGACATGCTTCTGTTTCTAAAAATAGTAATGTAAAAGATAATATATATCTTCATATTAATTTTGTGTGTTTTTGTCATATTTAAGGGCAAGAACATATATATGCATTTTGATCACAAGTAATGCAAGTGAAAGACGTATTATTCAGAAAAACAAAACATTTTCTTTATCTTTTCTTCAAGAGCAACTTATAATTCTTGCATACTGACACAAGAACACCTAAACCAGTTTTTACATTTTCTTGTTTGCACTACAACATGGAGACTAAGGTTGAGGGCTTAATTACACAACTTATAGCTGTTGAAGTCCTCTAAACACAACAGAAGTCTTGCACGACTTCTTCCATCATATGGCCGTCCACCCCCTTGTACACATGATAACATCTATTTTGTTATATTATTTTAGTTCATTTTTGTAGTTATTTTACCGAGCATTAAGTATCACTTAGTCCTCTTTCATCGTTTTCTTGTGTTATTGCAGGAAATGAAATATCGGGATATCAACATGAGTAAATGAAGAAAAACTAAGCAAAACCACTCTCCTATCAGCTATGCACGATCAGCAGCCAAAGAATCATAAACCGGAGAAGAGAAATGGAAGCAATGGTCGCTTACAAAAAATGGAAACAATGGCCACTTACAAAAACGAAAACTTTTGGTGGCTGACAGAAAAATGGAAACTTTCGGTTGCTGGAACAAAATTAAGAAGAGAACGGTTAGAATATGAAAAGGAAACATGGTTTACATAAAATAGAAGCAAGTTGTTGGAACAAAATGTAAACTTCCAACCGCCAATCCAAATATGGAAAGATAGTCGTCTACACGAGAATTAGAAACTGCAATCGTCAGAGAAAGAAAATGAAAATGGCTGCTGGAATAATTAATGGAAATGCAAGAACTATAAAGAAGGCAGCCAAGAAAAGAGGAAAAGGAGAAAAAGGGAAAAGGAAAAGGTTGCTGCACAAGAGGAAAATGAAATACAAGTTGCTGAAGAAAATGGAAACCGAAAAAATGGAAACTAGCCAAAGAGGAAAGGAGGACAAAAAGGAATAGGCTGGAGTGCTTAGATTCGACCAAAGAGGAAAAGAAGGAGAAAAGGAAAGAAAGGAAAGAGGACGTAGGGGTTAAGAGGGCAGAAGGAATTCAGACCACACAACATACACGAGAGAACAAGAGATAGAGAGCAACACGTTGGAAGGCTGGAGACGGGGCGACGAACTCGAAACACGGAGGAGTTGTTGAAGAAATCGATAATAGAATAGGGAGGGATCTCATTCTTTATCTATGTTGAATATAGATTTCTTTTGTGGTTTGTTTTCTATGTCCATGTCCGAGTAGTTTAGTAGCTATGGGTTAGAGAGCTTTGCCGAAATGTAATGAAATCTTGTGTTTAATGCTTGGTTATAATATTGATCGTTTTCAGATTGATTGGCTGTTCTTAATGCTTTTATTCTTGTTGGCCACTTGAATGAATGATTATAAAAGTCTGATTGTATTGGGAGATGAATTAGATTTTGGAACGTAGCCATGATTTGAAGCTCAATTGATTTAGAACCTTGGATGGTCGGTTAATTGGACTTAGAAATTAGGATAGCGATATTAATGCATCTAGCAGGTGAGATTACACAATTGGGAGATTGGTAGTACGCATGCTAGAGAGTGGGTTTAGGCATCGGGAGAGTCATTCCCTAGGAAAGAGCTTGAATTCCCCGAATACGTGATGATATCTATAACCATGATCTTGTTAGCACTTCATTACACTATCGTACATCTCTCGAAACCTGTAGTGTTTAGTTTATTCAGTTAATCTCGTTAATTAGATAGTTTAGATTCATTCGCATTCAAAACACTTATTGATTTTTACCATCCTATTCATTAGTTTACTAGCTTTAGAGTTTCATCAATTCCTTGTGTTCGCCCTGATACTATACGATCCGTATTCTTGCGGAAGCGTTTGTCTAGATATTTTATTACTAGAGATTAACCACATCAACACACAACAACCTTGATTTTGAATTTGAATTTCAAATTTCTCTTTGAGAATTCCTCCATTGTTGGTGTGTCATACCCATCAATTGTTGGTGCGTAATATCCAACACTCATTCATTCTTTGTAGGTGTGTCATATCCTCGAAGACGAGCTCGGTAAATCGAGAGCCTTCCGCAAATCTCGTGTGACCTATCATTCTACACGCCTTGTATAAGGAGTCTTCCGACTCAGCTGCAGTAAGGGTTACCCATCCTACCAATCGAGAGCCTTCGTAACTCTCGTGTAACCTATCTATCCACACGCCTTGTGTAAGGAGTCTTCCGGCTCGACTGCAGCAAGGGTTCCCATCATACCTTCGTTCTAGAGTGTCGTTCCAGCGAGGATCGCGTCAAGTGGTATCAGAGCTCGCTCTAGAAAAGTTTGGTTCATCTTCGGCTGTTTGGTTGTTCTTAGACCGATAGCTAGTGATTGAACCGTGCGTAGTTTATGTTTGTTTGTTACGTATCGTTTGTGTTACAAATATTTGCTGCTCCTGCGCTACGTGTTTTGCTTGTGGGCTGCTTTGGTGTGTTACTTGTGCAGGCTGTCCGTGTGGTTGCTGTACGTTTAATCATCAAAACACAATGGGAGATAACGGTGCAGAAACCAGCCGAGTAAACAAGCTTTTGGTTGAAGCTTTTGCTGCTCGTTTTGAGCAAACTCTTAGCACCAAAACTGAAGAGTTTCGGTAGGAGATTCGACACGAGCTTCAGACCTAACCGAGAGTAAATCCTACTCTTAATCAACGAGAAAGGATTCAGCAAGATGAGGGCAGTAACTATTATGAACGAGGCAGTTCATCTTATTCCCGAAGTAGTCGAAGACGACGCCGAGAGATGCGGGAACATAGGGACGAACCGAGAGAAGACCTTGCTAGTCTTAAACTCAAGATCTCTCCGTTCCATGGCAAGGCTGATCCGGATGTTTATCTAGAATGGGAGAAGAAAATTGAACTCGTGTTTGGTTGCCAACACTACACCGAGAGCAAGAAGGTTACGGTTGCTGCAACGAAGTTCTACGATTACGCTTTGAGTTGATGGGATCAGTTGGTAACTTCTAGGCGACATAATGGAGAGAAACCTATAGAGACGTGCTGGAACTAAAAATTATAATGCGTAAACGGTATGCTCCGAATCAGTGTCTCCGAGAGCAACACAAATCGATTCTAATCGAACAACAACTCGAACGGAAAGAGAGCTCTTGTTCAAACTTTTAGGCTGGAAAATTCAGTCATCTACGGGAGGAAAAACCGAGTTATCAAAGGAGAGAAAAATCTGTTCCAGCGGCCAAAGATGAAGTTAAAGTGGTTCCAGTGGCTCCACGAGACAACAGAAAAGCTGGGGCCACTACCTCAAGGGCTCGGGACATAAAGTGCTTCAAGTATCACGAAATAGATCATAGTGCGGATGAATGTACGAACAAGAGATTTATGATTATTCGTGAGGATGTTGAGATGGAATCCGAGGAAAAATAATTTGAATCATTGACCAAGGTGTATGAAGAAGAACTCGATTTAAAGGTCAAGAAGCACCTGAGGCCTTATACACTACAATGGCTCCATGAGAACGATAAAATGAACGTGACCAACCAAGTGACCGTGCCTATCACCATTGGAACATATGAGGACGAGATTCTGTGTGACGTTCTTCCCAAGGATGCGAGCCATACCCTTCTCTATAGTTCGTGGAAATTGGTTCATAAGGTAAAACATGACGGTTCTACTAACCAGCATTCTTTCGAGTTGAATGGCAGGAAAACGATTCTTATTCATTTGACGCCAAGAGAAGTGCAACAAGATCAAATGCGCCTAAAATAGAAGGAAGAACACGTAATAAATCCATCAAACTTCTGCGCTAAATTGGGTGAGATCAAGAAATCTCTTTACTGTAGTCAATTAGTTTTATTATTCGTGTTTAAGGAAGCTCTTTCGAGCTTGACTAACCTTGCACCGGTGCTGCCGAGTGAGATCATTTCTTTAATGCAGACTTATAAAGTTGTTTTCCCTGAAGACAATCCTACGAGATTACCTCTTATATGTTGCATCGAACATCAAATAGACTTCAACCCCAGAGCCGCACTTCCAAATCGGTCAGCTTATAGTACCAATCCGGTGGAGACTAAGGAGTTGCAAACATGGCAGCATTACCTTTGTCCGAAGGAGTTCGAATTACATACCGACCACTAATCACTCCAGTACAAGCAAGGTAAGGAAAACGTCGTAGCGGATGCTCTATCTCGAAGGTATGCCCTCCTAACTACGTTAGATGCTAAGTTGCTAGGATTTGAACAACTGAAAGAGATATATGTATCTGATTTGGAGTTCAGAGAAATGTAAAACACGTGCGAAAAGTTTGCATCAGGTCGTTACTTTAGGCAAAACGACTTTTTGTTTTATGATGACCGATTATGCGTGTCTAACTGTTCTATGCGAGAATTTTTTGTTAGAGAAGCTCATGGAGGTGATCTTATGGGTCATTTTGGGATTGCGAGAACACTTAAGATATTACAGGATCACTTCTACTGGTTGTACATGAAGAGGGACATTGAGCGAATTTGGAAAGATGCATCACGTGCAAACACACTACGTCTAAAGTTCAACCTCACGGTTTGTATGCCCATCTACCTATCACGACTCACCCTTGGAATGACATATCTATGGATTTTGTGATTGGTTTGCCTATAACTAAGAATATAAATGACTCAATCTTTGTGGTTGTTGATAGATTTTCTAAAATGTCACATTTCATAGCATGCCACAAAACGAATGATGCATTGCACATAGCAAATTTGTTCTTTAAAGAAGTAGTTAGGTTGCATGGAATGCCTAGGACAATAGTTTTGGATAAAGATACGACATTCCTTAGTCATTTTTGGAAGACGCCATGTTCTAATCTAGGAACTAAGTTATTGTTTTCCGCAACGTGTCTTCCGCAAACTGATGGTCAAACCGAGGTAGTTAATCGAACCTTAGGAATCCTTTTGCGTGCAATGGCTAAAAAGAACTTGAGAACGTGGGAAGAATGTTTACCGCATGTTGAATTTGCATATAATCATGATGTACATTCTGCTTCCAAATATTCCCCGTTTGAAATGGTTTACGGGTTCAACCCCACCTCAGCTTTGGATCTAATGTCGTTATCTTTAATTGATCAAGTCATTTTGGACGTAGAAAAGAAATCTAAGATGGTACAACAGATCAGCAGCAAGCTTGGAAGAACATAGAGGAGAAAACAAAACTCTATGCGAAGCAAACAAACAAGGAATGGAAGCGAATGATTTTCAAACCCGACCACCAAGTGTGGATTCGTTAGTGAAAGGAGCGTTTCCCCTACAAGAGAAAACTAAAGTTGACGCCCCGGATTGACGGACCCTTCACAGTGACCAAGTGAATCAGTAACAACGTTTATCAACTCGACTTGCAAGGTAAGTATCATGTGAGTTCCCGTTTTAATGTTACTGATCTCGTGCCTTTCTTCGCAGGTCAAACAGATTTGAGGACAAATCCTTTTTAAGAGGGAGGGGATGATATGATCATGGACAACGTCGAGGATCCCGAGCATGAAGAGGACGCCTCAATATTACAAGAAGGTCCTGTGACCCGAGCTAGGGTAAGAAAGGAGGGCGCAACCCGTGCCGTGACGAGCGAAGAGGACACGACCCGTGCTGAGGAGGATGCAACCAGTGCTGAATTGAAGGAGGACGCGACCCATCCCAAGGAGAGAAAGAAGGACGATAGTCCCATAACCCTTGCTAGGGCTAGAGAGGAGGATGCCTTAACCATACCAGCAGGTCCCGTGACCCGAGCTAAAGCTAGGACGTTCAAAGAAGCTATCGTTGGATTACTTGCGGCCGTGCGGGTTCAATACGAGTGCTCAAGTCCACAAGGAAGTTCCAACATCCGAATCATACTACATGCCGAAGCTCAACTTGCAACGATCAACAATTAGGGCAAGTGTATCGTATGTGCTCTTTTCCCACCGTTGATTTTGTTCCATGTGGTTTTCCAACAGCGGGTTTTTAACGAAGCCACCACTAACTTCCGTCCCCTTAATTGTTCACCCAAGACTTCATATGTCGTTCGTCTTGAAGTACTTTATTATTACGTTTATTTTTATTTTTATTTTGATTTTTGAATCTTTGTTCATTTAAACTACAAGCCTTGCATGGCTTGCATGCATTTATGGTGGCATTGAAGTCTTGCATGACTTCTTCCTTCATATGGTCGTCCACCCCCTTGTACACACAACAACCTTGATTTTGAATTTGAATTTCGAATTTCTCTTTGATAATTCCTCCATTGTTGGTGTGTCATATCCAGCAACTGTTGGTGCATAATATCAACACTCGTTCGTTCTTTGTAGGTGTGTCATATCCTCGAAGACGAGCTCGGTAAATCGAGATCCTTTTGCAACTCTCGTGTGACCTACCGTTCCATACGCGTTGTGTAAGTAATCCTCCGACTCGGTTGCAGCAAGGATTACCCATCCCACCGATCGAGAGTCTTCTGCAACTCTCGTGTGACCATCTATACACACGCCTTGTGTAAGGAGTCTTCCGGCTCGGCTGCAGCAAAGGTTTCCATCATACCTTCATTCTAGAGTGTCGTTCCACCGAGGATCGTGTCAAATGTTAAGAAGAAAGGTCGCGTCCCGCTCTTCATGACTCGCGTCCCGTTCTTCATGACTCGCGTCCCGCTCTTCATGACTCGCGTCCCGCTCTTCATGACTCGCGTCCCGCTCTCTTCTCCGCATCCCAGGTCGCGTCTCACTCTCTGCATTCAGGTCGTGTCCCGCTCTCCGTGTCCCGCTCTTCATGACTCGTGTTCCGCTCTCTTCTTCGTGTCTCGGGTCGTGTCTCGCTCTCTGCACTCAAGTCGTGTCCCGTTGTGTCCCGCGTCCCGCTCCCTTCTCCACATCCCGGGTCGCGGTCCCGTTTCTGCGCTCAGGTCGCGTCCCACGTCCTGTGTCCCGCGAGCTGTGACCTGCGTCCCGGGACCTGCAACCTGGTCAAGCCAATTTATGACCTCTGCGGTCTCCTATGCCTTGTTGACCGTTTCAACTCATGCATGTTACATCTAAACTTGTGCCTTGCATTTGTACATTTATTTTCCTTTTTTCATCCTTTTTACTTGTATAAATATGTACCTTTAGTTCTAAAGAAATACATAAGAAATAGTTATTCTTATCCTCTCTAATTCTCTTCATCTTTCGCTCGCTCTTAATCTTTCTATCTTGCTTTCGCTGATTCATCTTTGTTTTACAAATTCTACAACTAATTAGGAGGGTGGAAAGAGAATTGACTCTTCTTGAGCTGGTCGTGAGGACTCATGCTAAGAAGAAACTCGTCGTTAAGGAAGAGTTTGAGTAACCCGAATTGGTCGTCGAGACTCATGCTAAGAAGAAACGAAATTATTCTCCAAAAGAAACTTTATTTTATAATTTCAATTTATTTATCTTTAAAATATTATCCAATCATATAATTTTAACGTTACATATAAGGAGGGTGAGGAGAGAATCTAATCTTCTTGAGCTGATCGTCGAGACTCTTTCTAAACAGAAGCTCGTCGTTAAGGAAGAATACATGTAAATAACGTTAATAATTTATAATGTTGATTTTAATTTTGATCTCGATATGTTTCTTTGAATCTTTAATTTTTTTTCTTTCATTATATAAATGACAATGACTTGGAAATTACATTTTTCACACATTCTTGGTCAACATACAAGTATCATGCTCTATATTTACAAAAGATGACATTGTGAATTCTTGCTTTGACTTCAAATTAATCCGGTTATGAATGAAATTTGAATACCTTCTTTATAGTGGTTTGTAATTTGAATTCCAATTACTTTCATATTTAATGTTTGTTTTTTAAGTCGTTGTGCCATAAATGATTAATTTGCTTTTTGTATTAGATTCATACCATGAAAAGAAAGTGGTTTATAGTTAATTGACTAAATAATTTAATCTTTGTTTAATCCAATGGAAAGTTGCTCAACAAGGTTAAACAGGTTGCAAAAACATATATATGTTTTTGTTTTTAATTAGTAATTTTATGCAAATTTAGTTATACTATCCGAGAAAGATGCGAATGATACCAAATACGATAGATGATATTTCATAAATTCTTACGAATTTGAACTCTTAAGAATTTAATGATGAAAATTATACAAATTCAATTTGAATAAGTTGCAAAAGACATTAAGTGACATTTCATTCTGTATGAAATGGAAATTAATTGTAATGATTTTTCTTTTAGGTTCTTTCTCACACCTTGTT
Organism: Gynandropsis gynandra; assembly: GCA_036759665.1. Classification (NCBI taxonomy): domain Eukaryota; kingdom Viridiplantae; phylum Streptophyta; class Magnoliopsida; order Brassicales; family Cleomaceae; genus Gynandropsis; species Gynandropsis gynandra. The sequence continues at coordinate 13,408,541 of CM071863.1, forward strand.
TCATGTTCCAACCCTTCATTCAGCTACTGTTTAATAATAATGGAATGAAACTGATACCGGATGGGGAGAGGGGCGGAGGGCCTCATAGCTTGAGCCAATCACGCTATCCAGGTGGCACTCAGAAAAGGGAAGCAGGGTACCGCCGTATTGAAAGATTTTGAGGACCGCCGCCGGATGAGTGTCAATTTACGAACCTCTTGATTTATCAAATTTGAATACGAAAATGATACAAATCCAATTTGAATACGTAAGTGTCAAGTTTAAAACCTCTTAGTTTATCAAACAATTGAGAAATATTTTCAATATAAAAATAGTAATACGAACTTAGAGGATTTGGATGTGATAAGTTTACATTAGATTATATGCGGTGTAATTATATATATATATATTCGCCTTATGCGCATATAAATTTACAAAACAAAATGTAATAATATAATTTTTAAAACGCTTAAAACGCTAAAATTTTATGGTGATAAATAGTAAATATATTAAAGTTACTAATATATCGGGTGAAGATTTAATTAAATTTTATCAAAAATGTTATTATAATATTTATAAAAAATAAATAATTAAACAATACTGTTTTATATATTATTTTTAATAACTTTTTTTGTTAAACGAAAATATTATGTAGAATTGTCCTTTCAATCAATTTAACGGAAAAGTATATTTGAATTTTATTATTGTTTGTTAGTTAATATATAAAAAATATAAAAATTAATTTATATATATATAATATAAAAAGTATAAAAATCAATTTATATATATACATACACTATAGTAATATCGCGTTACGTGTGTATAATTATAAAACTGAAAAAGATAATGAAATAAAATTTTTATTTTGTGTTTTATTACAAAATAATTTTGTTAATACAATTCGAATTTTAAATTGTAAGAAATTCTTTAAATATGACAATAAATTGTAGTATTATAATTTTTGTTATCGTTTACGATTAACAGTTTTAGCTTAGTTTTATTTTTTAGTGCTCATCCCTATATGTAATTTTCTAATATTAAAAATATAGTTAGCTAAGTGTAATTCAATGATCATATATAATTCACTCATTTTGAATGTTTGTTGTGTCTTTGTTGAAAAACACTCGAATCGAAACTTTCATTCTGATGTTGCTCACTGCGATGAAGTTTACAAAATTTGGAAATTTCAAACGAAATTTGCGGGCTGAACAGTCTGTCCCTAAATTTCCGGACGAATTAGAGACCGAATAAGAACGGAAAAATAAATCCGTCCGTAAATTTGCGAACCGCGATCCCTGAGTTGTCTGTGGTTGCAGATGGATTTGAGATGGAGTCAGGAGACGTCGCGTTCTAGAGAACGCATCCTAGGATGTCCACAATTTGTAGACGGCAACAGTGTCCGTCCATAAATTTGCGGACGGCAGCAGCCTTCGTTCGCAAATTTACGGACGACAACAAAGACCGTCCGCAATTTACGAACGGAAAGAGAGTTCATTCGTAAATTATAAGGCAATTTAGGATTTAGGATGTATTCGGGACGATTCGTCGAAAAATATTTGTCTTAGCCCGTAATCTATCCTTAATCAGTCCAAAAATTATCTATTTAACCCCTCTTCCTTTCATCCGTTTCTTACACACAATTCTCATATATTTCTCTACATTTCTTGTTATCGTTTATGATTATAATGGCATCATCGTCGAGATCGAATATTTTCGTTTCTAGGCAGTGGATGCATAGAAGAATTGATCCAGAAACTCAAGGTGTATCGAATGAGTTTATAGAAGGCGTTACACAGTTTATGACGATGGCGATAAATCAACAAGTTTATAAAGAAACCGGTAAGTTGGTTTGTCGATGCGTCAAATGAAAAAATAAAAAAAAATTAATGAGAGAACCGTTTGGAATCATCTTTATTTAATCGGGTTTACACTACAAAAAAACACGCCATTTCCAACGGACGGGGCAACGAATCCGTCCTTTGATAAGAAATGGCAACGGATTGTAATGGATTTACGAGAACTTTCAATGGGCATGCATCTGTTGCAATCCGTTACAAATGTCAACTGACGTTTAACGGGTACCGACCGTTGCCCCGTCCGTTGCAATCCGTCGCAATTTTTAACGGAATGTTAACGGATATCTTCCGCCGTCTGTTGGAAGCCCGTTAGAACACCGGGAAAAATATTTTAACGGGCATCCGTTGCTAATATTAACGGATGCATGTTACAAATTACAACAGATACCCGTTGAAATTGTTAATTTCGACGTTTACCGGTGAAAATAAATTCACGTGAACTTGTAACGACCATCCGTCTGGGGTTTCCAATGGATGCATGTTGAAAATCGTACTATTTAGATCAAAACCAAAGATTACATCAAACCATCAATAACAAACATATTTTCAACAAAATGTCGTCTTTTTCAAATAAAGATATATATAGATCGAGAGAGTGGATGTATAGAAGAAAATATCCTATATATAACCGAAGAGATTACCCAATAATTCTTACACGGATTGGAGCAATTCATGAGTTTTGCATCGATGCAATCTTTGTATCAAGAACCCGGGACAATGTTATGTCCATGCAAAAGATGCAAAAACATAAAGTATCGAAGTCAAGAAGTTGTTTGGAAACATCTTTACAAGGTGGGTTTCGTTGAGAATTACGAAATTTGGTTTTTTCACGGCGAAAATTGCGGCATTAGAGATATTGTGCAAGATGCACAAGTAGAAAGAAATGAAGAAGTTATTTATGAAGCATCAACGACTAATCCATATTTGAAAATGGTGTCAGCTGCTTTTCCTACAGTTGTTAATGAACAAACGCATGTAGAGATGCGGAACATTGATACATGTTGATTCTTCAACCTATTGAATTCGGCGAAACAGCCTATATATGAGTGTTTTATCGAAGGTCAATCTTGTTTATCTTTATCTTCAAGATTGATGAGTATAAAAACAAACTACAATGTTGCTGAAAATTGCATGGATTCATTTTGCAAAACCATGCTTGAATATTTACTGGAAAATAATCAAGCTCCCGCAACATACTATGAAACAAAGAGTGTGTTAAAAGATTTGGGAATACCACATGAGAAAATTGATGTTTGTAGAAACAGTTGCATGTTGTTTTGGGGAAACGATAAAAACTTGTTGGAATGCAAGTTTTGCGGTGCAAGCAGATTTTGGCCAAAAAAACCATTTTCACGTAAATATGTAACATAAAAGAAAATGTTCTATATGCCTGTAGCAAATAGGTTGAGAAGGTTATTTAAATAAAAAACCGCCGCGACAATGAGATGGCACGAAGAACACTCAACGACCAAAGGTATAATGCAACATCCATTGGATTGTAAGGCTTGGAAAGATTTCAATGAAATATTTCTCGAGTTCGCGTATGAAATGATAAATATATATCTTCGCCTGTGCACGGATGGTTTTAGTACATATGGACAATTTGGAAGTCAATATTCTCTGTGGCCGGTGATTTTGTCTCCGTATAATTTGCCTCCCGAGATGTGTTTGAAAGGAGAGGTAATGTTTCTGACGTTGCTGATTCCAGGACCAGAACATCCGAAGAAAAGTTTCGATGTCTTTTTGCAACCCTTAATTCATGAATTAAGACAGTTTTGGAACGAAGGAATTCTTGCTTATGACGTGAGTACGAAGCAAAATTTCACATTGAAAGCAGTCTTGTTGTAGATAATTAGTGACTTTCCTGCCTATGGAATGTTATATGGATGGAGCACGCACGAAAGATTGACATGTCCATATTGTATGGAGGATATATATTCATTTCAACTAGTACATGGTAAGAAACGATGTTGGTTTGATTGTCATAGAAGATTTCTTCCTCGTGGGCATGCTTTCCGGAAAGATAAAAAACATTTTCGAAAGAACGTGGTACAAAAAGAAGAGGCACCGACACAAACTGAAACACAAATCCTTTACGAAAGATTGAACACAATGGGCGATTTAAAAGAATCGGTAGAATGCGGTGGAGATCGTGGGCATCGTAAACCAAAAGGCCAAGGTGAATGACATAACTGGTATAAATGTAGTATCTTTTGGGAACTACCATACTGGTAATCATTGATATTACGTCATAATTTAGATGTTATGCATATCAAAAAGAACTTTTTCGATAACATCATCAATAGTGTTTAGAATGTGGCAGGTAAAACTAAGGATAATATACAATCAAGAAAATATTTGAAGACAACATGCTGACGACCTGATTTGGAATTAAAAGATGGAAGGTCACCTGTCCCTGTATTCAGATTGTCTGGTCCGGCGAAAACAACATTATTAAAGTGGTTAAAAGAAGACGTTAAGTTTCCAGATGGATATGCATCGAACGTTGCTCGGTATTTGGATATTGTTGGTTCGAGGCTGATCGGGTTGAAAAGTCACGATTGTCACGTTTTCATGCAGCGACTCATTCTAGTTGCATTTCTGGAGCTCTTACCACGGAATGTCCACTCATTCCAATTGAAATGTTCTGATGAAAGACTTCCTACGTGGTTAAATATCTGGCTTATGGTCCTGCACAAAATGTTATGTGTTGGTCAATCTTGTTTACTCGCGACTACACGTTCCACACGTACGAACAGGAAAATCGTGTCAATTAACTGCGTCCATTGAGATGACGTAATTTCCAACGGATGCCCGTTGGAAATTTCAGCATATAAACCGTTCAACAATTTCATTTTCAACACAAATCAAAACCTCAAAATCCTCTCAAACACTCAATTTCACACACAAAAAACATTTACAAACACTAACCACGAAAATGAGGGCTAGACGATTTATAGGTTTGGGAGGCATGTTGGCTGGGTTCAGCGGGAGCTCCTCCCCCTTTCCACCACCACCATATCGTCCTCCTTCACCAATATCAACACCGCCGATATTTGATGAAGAGGAAGATATGGTGGATATCGATTCTTTAATCGATTTTTTTGATGGGTGTCCCACCCTTCAAATTATCGATCTCGATCGTCCTACTGGGACGCTATGGTAAAAAAAAATTATTATTTGCATTTATATTGTTGTAATTTATAAATATTATCTAAATTTTAATTTTAATTTTCAGGTTTGAAGTGGATGATGTGCTAAAACATACGAACAACGACATCATGCAAGGGTCCTTACAAGACCAACTATATTATTCTTGGCAAGTTACGCCAGAAGTCGTACGTCACCGATGGTGGTGCACTTTTATCGTACGTTTTCAAATTAAATTTCATTTAAAATGATTAGTTATATATGTTATAAACTAATACATTATAAATTTCTTTGCAGCACGCATACATATGGCGAAGGAAGGATACAACGCGCATCTACACGACATGGGTGCGCGACATGCAGGCTCGGATGCACTTGATGATGAACAACTCCAAGCGCAACGACACACAAAAAATCACAAACCGACATGGGCAACGGATGAGTTCTTCAATCAATTGATTCAGCATTGGGATTCGGGAGACTTCAAGGCCAAGTGCGAGAAGGCCAAATATTTCGGTACGACGAGAAAGTTCCCTGAGATGGTCCGCATTGCCACACTTCGGGATCCAAATCATTCCCGAAGAGGAAACAAGAATTGGTAAATTTATTATTATTTAAATTTTTGGTTTTTTACAATATTTATCTAATTAAGTTTATTTTATATCACAGATGCAACAGATAGGAAGAAAATCGACTCTTCTTGGAAACCCACGCCAAGAAGAAGCCGGTCATCGGGGAAGAGATCGACGAATCCAAACTCGTCGATCCTCGAGCATAAAGAACCGTGACAGCTGTGACGGAGAAGATCACACAGCACCCACAAGCTTGCGGTTCAACTCCCGACAAGCTCAGTCCTTTACAAAAGGATAAAATTTATTGAGAGGTAAAAACTTATTCTTTTATCTTTCGATTATTAATAAAATATTTTGTAAAAATCTAACTCTGATTTTCTTTGTCTTGTAGTCGATGAGACCGTATAAGGGGCATCTATATTGTCTTGGGTAACTTCAAAAAGATATCGTCGAGGATGCCACGACGGTACCTCCCGCGGTCCAAGAGAGCTACATGCAACAATAACGTATCGAGGATCTCGAAGCACAACTTTGAAAAACTCGAGCCCAAGTGGCACAACAAAACTCTCAAATATAGCAGTTGGAGAGCGTCATAGAGTTTCTATCCGGCCAGGCGAGGGGATCAATGCCGCGGCAAGAAACGGGTCTCGATTCGGATGCAACACCGTCTAGAGGTGCAGGTGACCGGGTAGATGATATCGGCCCAGCAGATTTAAATGAAATATAATACATTAATTTTAATGTTTTTGTAAGTAATTTTATTATTTTAATTTAAAACTTTTTATTTTTATAAGTTTTTTTTATTTTTTTATTTTTTTAACAAATTTCCAACGGATGCCCGTTGCAATTTCTAATGGGCATCCGTTGGACGCTATTTTCCCGTCAAATGGTAACGGATGTCCGTTGCCATTTTCCGCCAATTTGTAACGGACGCCCGTTGCCCTTTCCCGCCAATGGATGTCCGTTGAAAATTTTAAAATATCGCTCTTTTTTTCTCTCCTGGATGGCGACGGATGTCCGTTACAAATTTTCAACGGCCATCCATTACAATTTTGTAACTGGCATCCGTTACAAATTATTTCAATGGGCGTCCGTTATAAAATTTCAACGGCCTCATCCGTTGGTCGTCGCGGTACAAATTTACAACAGATAATATCTGTTGCAACGTTGTTACGAATTGCAATGGATCCCGATTTGCAACAAGTGATTTCCAACGGCCATAGATCTATTTATGTCCGTTTGGAAATACTCTTTCCAACGGATTTAAGGCGTTTTCCAAGGGATTTGTCTGTTGGAAAATGCCTGGTGTTTTAGTGTTACTCCAAATTATTTTATTTGGTTATCTCATGGAGAGAATTTCGCACCACGACCTAGTAATGTTGTAGAAGATTTGAGTAGGGGTATTGTGCATCATGAAGTGTTTGAGACTTCTTAACATGTAGAAAATGAACCCTTTTGTGGAAATGGTGCAAAATGTATTTGTTGAAAGAAACAAAGGTGAAAACATTGAAGAAAATACGAATGAAGAAGCGAAAAGTTTTTTTTTCGAAATGTTAGAAAGTGCTAGGCATCCACTTTATGATGGTTGTAGAAGTGGTCTTTCACGGTTGTCTCTATTTGTATGTTTGATGAATTTGAAGACTGACAATAATCTTTCTGAGAATTGCATGGATTCTGTATCGCAATTGGTAATAGATTATTTGCCTGAAGATTATTTGCAGCTGAGAGTCAAAATATTTATTTAGACCTTTGCACTGATGGTTTTAATCCATTCTGGATGTCTGGGAGAAGTTATTCCTTGTAGCAAGTTATTATGACACCGTACAATTTACCACCAGATATGTGTATGAAGCATGAGTTTTTGTTCTTAACAATATTGATCCTCGAGCCTAATCATCCGAAAAGAAGTTTGGATATATTTTTTCAACCACTGGTTGAAGAATTGAAAGAATTGTGGAAGGGATTTCCACCGTATGACGTTTCGAGACGACATAATTTTATATTACGAGGTGCTCTTATTATGACTATAAGTGATTTTCTGGCTTATGATGGTATGCTTGGATGGACAACACATGGTGGATTGGCTTGTCCATATTGCATGGGGGAAACATATCCTCTTTAGTTGGAATATGGACGAAAGACGAGTTGGTTTAATTATCATCATCGTTTTCTTCCAGCTGATGATACATTACGGCGCAAGAAGAGAAATTTCTAAAGAAATATAGTTATGTGGGAATCTCCTCCTCCAGTTTTGATTGGCGAAGAGATTTTGTATGAGCAACTTCTTGCTTTGGGTATTCCTAGGAGTATAGACTGTGAAGGGAACAATCATCCGAGAATTGGTGGTTGTAGCTCATAATTGGTACAAGAAGAGCATATTTTGGGATCTATCGTATTGGAACAATCTGAAGTTTCGACACAATCTTGATGTCATGCACATAGAGAAAACGTTTCGATAATATCATCAACACAGTACTAAATATCATAGGTTAAACGAAAGATAACATTAAATCACAGAAGGATCTAGAAGAGTATTGCTCACTGATGGAGTTACGTATAAGTGACGATGGTAAAGCTCCAGTTCCGATATTCAGATTATCGAATGATGAGAAATATAAATTTTTGAAATGGTTGAAGTAAGACGTGAAATTTCCTGATGGTTATGCATCTAACATCAGAAGGTGCATCGATATTCATGGAGGAAAGTTATCAGGGATGAAAAGACTCGATTGTCATGTATTCATGCAAAGACTACTTCCCATATTTTTTTCTGAATTGATGGACAACATTCACACGAAGCAATTGGAGGTATCATTGATTATTTTTTAATGGTATAATGATTAATAATTTACAAATATTAATTGTTAAATAAATTAATCAATACTTTAATTTTCAGGTTATTGGCATATTTTCGAGATTTATGTGCGAGAAATTTGCGTATAGATGTGGTTCGTAGACTTAAAAGTAACATAGTTATTATACTATGTAACTTGGAGAAGAGTTTTCCACCATCATTCTTCAATGTTATGGAACATCTGGCAGTTAATCTACCACACAAAGCTGCATTAGGAGGTCTAGTTCAATTTCGTTGGATGTATCCATTCGAGAGATTTATGTTTCATCTGAAGAAAAAAGCCAAACAAAAAGCTCGCTCATAAGGTTCAATTGTGGAACAATACGTGAATGAGTAGATATCGTTCTTCATTTCTTACTACTGTGAGCCACATGTTCAAATGCGAAGTAGAAATCCAGACAGATCTTTTGATGGCGGTGTGGCATTTTCATATCCAGTATCAGATGTTCCAGATATATTTTGCGGAATTGGTCGAACTACTGGTAAGGCGAAAGATCTATGACTATCACAACGAGATCTACACATCGCACATACGTATGTTTTACTCAACTATGAATATATGTGACCTTCTGAAAGGTAACATACTATAAATATGGATTCAATTGCGTATGCATATTTTATTTGTAATATTTACAGAATTTTCTAATATTTTACTGGATATTTGATGATATATTGAAGAATATATATGTGAATATTGATGGATCTCAACTCCAGGAACTTAAAGAAAGAGTTTTCTCCACATGGATAAGACAATATGTAAGTAAATGATAGATTAAATATTAATAAATTACTTCTATATAATATTCGGACGCTTTGTCGACGATTGTTTCCTCTGTGTTGCAGATTGAGATCGATAATCACCCATTGTGGCTACGATCTTGTTAAAAGGACCAATTGTTAAAGTTACGAGTTGGCCAATGTATTTTACACGTGGTCACAACTTTCATACTTACGAACACAGGAAATTGAAGTCAACTATGAACTATGGTGCATGTTTGAAAGGTGAAAGCTATTGTGAATCGACCGACGAACAAGATTTTTATGGGATTTTGAAAGAAGTTTTGCAATTGAAATATCCAGGTATCATTACTAATCCAAAAGATTTCTTATCCATACCCGTATGATATTTTAAAATATATTGACTTATATATGCCATTTTTGTAGGTTACGTCGGCCTAAGAGTGATGTTTTTTCGATGTGTTTGGTTCCATCCAATAAGCGGGCGCGGAACAAGAATAAACAAATTAGGTGTCGCAAAAGTTAACTCTACACGAAGATATGCAAAATACGAGCCTTTTATTCTTGCATCACAAGCCGATCGAGTTTGTTACTTTTCTTATCCATATATGAGGCGATTTTCATGCTGGCGTTTCGTAATAAAGATACATCCAAGGGCTAAATTTATTGAAAACTCAGAAGAATAACAATTGGCCATGCCACAACAAACCATTGAGATTGTTGCTATTGATGAAGTTACTGTTGAAGCACTGACGCATGGTGAAGTCGAAAAAATTGAAACAAATTAAGATGAAGGATAGAAGAATATGAAGAAGAAGAAGAATTTGAATCAAATTCAGAAACACAAGAATCCACAGAAGAATTATGTGACTCTGAAGATGATTCATGTTAACTTGTTATCGAATGTTCATATAATAAAAAAATAGTTATTGAATTGTTAACTTCGTTATTGAATCGACGAAATATAAGTTTTTATTAATTGTTATAAGTTCCTATCCCTCGGTTCGTTCCCGTCACTCGGTCTATCCGTCCGGATTATGGTCAGATTGCGGATGGATCTCATGGACAAACGTGAAAAACCGTACGATAGTCGTCTGTAATCATGGACGGAAACGGGATGCGTCTGACGGACGTACGTAATTTACGGACAGAATGGGAATACTATCCCCAATCACGGATGGAAACAGGATGTGTCTGCAAGCCATCCGTAATTTATACACGTCCATCATGTATTCATCCACGATTGCGGATGTTTTACGGACGTGTCCCGTCTGTCCCCATCTGTGAGCCAGCCATCTGTCTCGGCCTGTGAGCCATTCGTTCCTGCGTGAGCCACCGTCTATCATAGTCCGACCATCTGTCATAGTCCATCCGGCCATCCATCACAGCCGCCGTCATCAATGCCGTCACGGTCACCGAAAGGTTAAATTACGTTTTATTTTCTATAATTGTAGAATGTGTAGTTTAAGTTATAGCTTAAATTTACATTAAGTTAAAATTAGCTTAGATTTATATATAGTTACAGTTTAGTTAAATTTATATTAGGTTAAGTTTAGTTAAATTTGTAATTTTTTAGTTAGATTTGGAATGTGTATGTTAGGTGTTCGTTGAAATGTCTACAAAAAATTTGATTAGTTTAGTTTAATGGCACATATATTAAGTTATATGTTCTTATTTAGGTTAAGAAACATATATTAAGTTATATGTTCTTATTTAGGTTAAGAAACACATATATTAAATTATATATGTTTCTGAAAACATATTAGAATCAATTTAAGTTAATTTTTTTTAAATAAGTATTGAATGAAAACTTTATTTAATTTAAAATTAATTTTTTTAAATAAGTATTGATTTAAAACTTTATATAATATTTTAGTTTAAAACTTTAGTATGTCTCATCGCGTTGGAAGATGCGGTAACATGAGAAATCGTTCAACCTCGGAGAAAGTGCTAATGGTCCATCTCCTCCACAACACACGAGACAATTCGATACGGTATTTATTTCCAAACACTCGATCAGCATAATATATGTCGTATTCATTTCATCAGCAGATGTCACCAATGATCGAGCCAATGATGCATCTAATCTTAATTAAATTTCAATATTTCTTCTACAGCAAGTAACTCCGTACAAAGGTCGCATATTTGGTCTTGTAGGAACGATATTACAACATGCAAGTTCCTCTAAAGGCAAGGAAAAAGTAGTGACATACGAACTTCAAAATATCGTATCTAGAAAATGGGAAAAAGAAGTTCAAAATTAGAAAGGGAACATGAACAATCACAAAGGGAACGTCAACAGTGGCTGAAAATGATGAAGGTATATGACGTGTGGAAACGCGAGTTATAATTATCCTAATCCACTTCACCGCAAGTATACGGATCTTGTAGTACCAGGATCGATCTCTAGGGACTAATTGCAGCTAAACTAAGAATGGAACTAAACTAAGACAAAAGAAAGTAGAGTGAGATATGGTCCTAATTTCCTAAAACTATCCTAATGGTGACACCGAAACTAGGTTAAGGATGAGACTAGATATGGTGAACACTACGGGTGTACGGGATACCGGGAATTGCGTAGATGAATGACTAAGGATCATAGATCTATAACCTACTCTTGACAACGGGAAATTCATGCTCTACGGTGAGGAGTGATTCTTCCGAGCCTAAACCTCCTAACCATGGATACATGAAACCCTACCTTCCAGCAGCGATTAACACATACCATGGCAGCATTATGACCGCAATCACTATCCCTAAGATGACTAACCGACCGGTCAGATTCTCATTAGCCAAAGCTTAATCTACAACTTAGCGGACCAAATTCGTTCCTTAACCTTCCAGCAAGGGTCGAGATCCTATGTTGTTGAGCGGTCAGCACTAACGTATGATTGATATTGCTAAGCGTAGAACCGTAAATCAAGAGTAAAATCATAAAACTAAGCATTAACGTAAAACATCGTTCATACATACAAATCCGATATCCCTACCCGCAATAGGGACTCTACTCACTCATGGAAGAAACGAAAACAGAAGATAACACAATTCTATACATGATAAACCCTAAGGAATGCGATGTCTCGACCTTCCCTATTGTGTTACCGGTGTACAAATTGGTGCTTCTCTTCTTCTCTGATGCTTCCTGAGCCTTCCCAGATGTTTTTACAGTCCTTTCTTGCCCTGTTCGTCGCCCCCCTT
>CM071863.1:13434279-13501023 GCA_036759665.1 Gynandropsis gynandra
TACCAAGCTCATTCACTGCAGCTTTCGATGGGTAGTTGCGATTGTACTCCCCCACTTTCTTGCCTCCTTCCCTAGCCATGCTCTCGATTAAGTTCTCGAGCTGATCAAACGTGAGATTGCTTAGGGAACCACCACCCGCTGCCACGATCATGAATCGGGTGGTCTCTTGGAGTCCTTGGATGAAGTTGGTGATAAGATATTTCTTATCCATCCCGTGGTGAGGGCATATACGCTGGTAATCTTTGAATCGCTCCCATGCGTCATGTAGCGTCTCGCCTCTTTCTTGAAGGAAAAAATTTATGCGGCTCTTGGCGAGAAGCGTTCTGTTGTCCGGGAAGAATTGCTGCATGAATCTTTGTTCCATATCATCCCATGACATGATAGATGCAGCCGGTAAGTTGAAGAGCCAACGTTGTGCCGCATCTTTGAGTAAGAATGGGAACACCGTTAGATAGAGATCCTCTCGAGTGACTCCCGTTCCAACCTTAGTCGTGCTACACAGCATCTTAAAGTCCGTAAGCTGGGAGTCTCGAGTGACTCCCGTTCCAAACACTAGTTACAGCGGGTGAGCAGCAGAATGGTCTCTATTTTCAAATTTTGATATGGTGTCCATTATATCTAGCCGAACCAATTATTTATTGGACCTTTGGCATCAATGATTTGGACATCCCGCTTTGAAGATAATAGAATCAATACCGAGTTCAATTTTTTTTCATCTTAGTGAGTTTTCGAATAACACATGTGACGTTTGTATGTAAACAAAACATGTGACTCTTTTCTATGAGTAACAATAATGCGACCAAGATTTTTCAGATCATACATTGTGACGTTTGGTGTTTGTATCATACACCGTCTTTTTTGAAGTACATTATTTTTTTACAACAGTGGATGATTTTCAAGACATGTTTGGCTTTATTTTATGACACACAATAATGGGGTCACTACTCATATTCAACATTTTGTGGCTATGTGACGTGTGGAAACACGAGTTATAATTATCATAGTCCACTTCACCGCAAGTATACGGATCATGTAGTACCAGGGTCGATCTCTAGGGACTAATTGCAGCTAAACTAAGAACGAAACTAAACTAAGACGAAAGAAGATAGAATGGGATATGGTCCTAAATTTCCTAAAACTATCCTAACGGTGACAACGAAACTAGGTTAAGGATGAGACTAGATATGGTGAACACTACGGGTGTACGGGATACCGGGAATTGCATAGATGAACGATTAAGGATCATAGATCTATAACCTACTCTTGACTACGGGAAATTCATGCTCTACGGTGAGGAGTGATTCTTCCGAGCCTAAACCTCCTAACCATGGATACATGCAACCCTACCTTCCAGTAGTGATTAACATATACCATGGCAGCTTTATGACCGCAATCACTATCCCTAAGATGACTAACCGACCGGTCAGATTCTCATTAGTCAAAGCTTAATCTACAACTTAGCGGACCAGATTCGTTCCTTAACCTTCCAGCCAGGTTCGAGATCCTATGTTGTTGAGCGGTCAGCACTAACGTATGAATGATATTGCTAAGCGTAGAACCGTAAATCAAGAGTAAATTCATAAAACTAAGCATTAACGTAAAACATCGTTCATACATACAAATCCGATATCCCTACCCGCAGTAGGGACTCTACTCACTCATGGAATAAACGAAAGAAGAAGATAACAAAGTCCTATACATGATAAACCCTAAGGAATTCGATGCCTCGACCTTCCCTATTGTGTTACCGGTGTACGAATTGGTGCTTCTCTTCTTCTCCGATGCCTCCTGAGCCTTTCTTTTCCCTTTCCCAGTCTTTTCTTGCCCTGTTCGTCGCCCCCCTTGCTCTAGATCTGTTCAGTTCTTTTTATCCGCTCGTTTGAAATCTAGGTTGTTGTTGTTGCGGATTACGCGGCCCGCTCGGGCACAGGTGTTGCCCGGTCGGGTAAGGCTCACCCGACCGTGTTGATTCATGGTACCCGATCGGGTGGACATCACCCGATCGCGTGGCTAAGCGGGCCCGAGTCGCGTAAACTCTCGGGGTAGATTGGATGCCTAATAGCCCGAGCGGGCATTCAGTGTGCGCCCGATCGGGTAAGGCTACCTGATCTCATTGCTCATGTGCCCGGGTCGTTGTAATTGCGTGGATAAACCCCGTAGGTTCTACCCGAGCGTGTGGAGGAATAGTGCCCGGTCGGGCACCCTGGTGTCCTTGATATTTTTCTTTTCCGCTCGTTGCTCGGGTGTTCCTTTGGGTTCTGGAGCTCGGTCTCGGCTCTGAGTAGATATGTCGTCTATTCATGTGGTTTTGATCAGAAATTCTTCATATTGAGCTCATTTAGGCCTTGTCGCCTAAAAACCTGAAAACCAACAAAACGGGTGTGTGAAGCTCGAAATCGTATCGGATAAGTAAGACTCGATGTAAGATACATGCGAAAATGGTGTAAAAACCTATCCTAATATTGATACACTTTCAGTGTTATCACTATGGTCTCTCGATAATTTGGAACGAATGTACAAACCATACGAACTGATAATGGTATTGAATTTATATGCCTTCGTCGATATTTTCTAGAACAAGACATACATCATGAAATTTTATGTGTGGGTACTCCACAACAAAAAGGAAGATTTGAACAAAAACATAGACATATTCTCAACGTTGCACGATTCTTATAATTTCAGTCTCATTTATTAATCGAGTTTTGAGGAGAAAGTGATCTTACAACAACCTATCTGATCAATAAACTCCATCTACTCTTCTTAATGGCCAAACACCATATGAGATTCTCTATGGTTCAGCTATGTCCTATGCACATTTATGTGTATTCAGATCCTTGTGTTGTATTTATAATCAACAAACACATGGCGATACATTTGCAAGTCGAAGCAATCATTGCATCTATGTTGGCTATCCTAAAAGGGATGGGGAGTTTATCATCTTGATTGTGGGATATTTTCAGTTTCCGGTGATGTTGTTTCTTTAAGATTGAATTTCCTTTCCGGAATCAGAACGACTCACCACGTCCGGTTTCTTCCTTTCCTTTGACTTCGAAATGGACAAGGCTTACTTCTGACGAGACTTTGCTTTCACTAACCTTTGATGTTTCCATACCTATTGTCATAGAGGTTTCTTTTGATGATCATGACGATACAATGGTTTCTATTGAGGAAAACATTGAACGAGGACAACACACGAAGATTCTATCAATGATAATTGTGTGGTTTTATCACCAATACGGTTCAAGTTACTACTCATGCAATCTCCTTCTCTCTATATATGATTCCTAATTTTGTGTCTTGTACAAATTTTTCAGAATCTCATCGTGTTTTTCTAACATCTATTACTGCGACACGAGAACCTCATTCATATCGTGAAGCTTTGGCTGATGCTAATTGGACGACACCAATGCACACTGAGATTGATGATCTCGAACAAAATCATACTTGGACTCTTGAAAGTCGACCTCATGGGAAGAAATATATTTGAAGAAAATGGATCTTAAAAATCAATTATTATTCTGATGGACCTATTGAACATTACAAGGCTCGCTTGGTTGTTTTAGGAAATAATCAAATATAGGGGAATGATTACGAGGATACTTTCGCTCATGTGGAAAAGATGGTGATGGTGCGTCCATTCGCCATTGGGAGGTACATAAAATGGATATAAACAATGCTTTCTTACATGGTGATTTAGACGAAAAAAATTACGTGAATCCTCCACCTAGTTTTGTTCCATCAGATTCGTCACTTGTTTGCCGCGTACAAAAATTGTTGCATGGTTTGAAGCAGGCACCACATTTTTGGTTTGAAAAACTTGGAAGTTCTTTGAAAAGCTATGGCTTCCAATCTTCACCTTCTGATCATTATCTTTTCACATAATCTTTGGGTGATATTTTTCTACACGTGCTTGTCTATGTGGACGATTTGATTATTACGGGAAACTAATCAGTTTCTATTCGTGAGTTCAATGATTATCTTGGTAATTGCTTTCCTATTAAGGACCTTGGTACTCTAAATATATTTTATATATGGAAATTGCTCGAAATATTGAAAGAATTTTTCTGTCAACGAAAATATGTGTTGGATATCATCTCTAAAACTGGTTTACTTGGTTCAAAACCGGTTGGTTCTCCACTCGATCGGAATCATCGTCTTCAGTTAGTTGATGGCGTTATTTTGGATGATCCTTTACCTTATCATCGTTTGGTGGGTAGACTAATATATTTGTCATTTACATGTCCAGAATTATCAAGCATATCCTCTCACAATTCATGTAGACTCAACATTGGGATACGACATTTCAAGTTGTTCGATATCTTAAAAACAATCTTGGACACGACGTTCTTCTTTGATCGTATTCTACTTTACAAATTTCTGTTTGGTGTGATTCTAATTGGGCAGGTTGTAAGCTAATTCGTCGATCTTTAACGAGTTGGTTTATTCAAATTGGTTCTTCTCCAATATCTTAGAAAACGAAGAAGCGACATATTGTCTCTCGATCTTCTGCGTAGGTTGAATATCACTATGTGGCCATGACTACGCGCGAATTAGTACGGCTTAAGGCGTTACTTCAAGATATTGGTTTTAATCATTTACAATTGATTCATCTAGCTTGCGAAAGTAAGTCAGTATTACATATCACGATCAATCTAGTATTTCATAAACGGATAAAACATATCGAGATTGAATATCATTTTGTTCGTGATGTGGTTTTCAATGGTACCATTACTAGTAGACATGTTTCGACACACGATCAACTCACTGACATTTTCACCAAGATTTTAGGTCACAATGAATTTGATAAATTTTTGAAAAATTAGATGTTCTAGACTTATATGCACCAATTTGAGGGATATTAAAAAATATCCTATATTTTCTAGAATTTGTTATCATGAGTACAAAAGTCTTCTTTACTTTTAGTTGAGTTGTTAAATGAAGTGAAAGGCTTGTTAACCTAACAAGCCCACAAAAGGTATATACATAAAGCCATTAAGACAATGAAAGCTTAAATTTGGCGCCTAAACGTTGGCACGTAAGAGGTATTCTTCATAAAGCATTGTATTTATAAATTTACAAGATATTAAGTAACAGATGTTTTAATGTATTATTAGGTGCACTGTGCACATATTATTGTGTGGATTATGCTTTTCTGTGTGAAGATACTTATCTGATAGATAAGATTCAGGGTCCTCTGAACCTGTCCGAGAAAGAGAGCGAGATGGAGGGAGTGGAACACCGCATGATGAGAGGGATCGGTGGTGACATCCACGTGGCAGTGAAAGGACCAGACGGCGGCGCCATCGTGGTCCTCCTCCACGGATTCCCGGAGCTTTGGTACTCTTGGAGACATCAGATCTCCGGCCTCGCGGCCCTCGGTTTCCGCGCCGTCGCTCCCGACCTCCGCGGATACGGTGATTCCCACTCGCCCGAGGATATATCCTCCTACTCCGCCTTCCATGTCGTCGGAGACATCGTTGCCGTCATATCTGCCGTAACCTCCTCTGACGACGAGAAGGTCTTCGTCGTCGGTCACGATTGGGGTGCTCTAATTGCTTGGTATCTCTGTCTCCTTAGGCCCGATAAAGTCAAAGCTCTGGTCAATCTCAGTGTACCGTTCAATTTCCGACCTAGAGATCTATCGCCGACGATGAAACCACTTGACGGGTTGCGCGCATTCTATGGCGACGATTATTACATCTGCAGATTTCAGGTAAGTTCTCTTAAATAATTATAATCTACTAATGAATTCTGCAATTTCGTTGCTTCGTGTTAAAAGATCCAATATCTAATTCAATGGTGTTGATGTGGTTTTAGGAACCTGGAGATATAGAATCAGAGTTTGCGGAGGTGGGGACTAAGAGAGTATTGAAGAAGTTTCTCACGTTCCGTACCCCCGGGCCGATTATTATCCCTAAAGATAAAAGCTTTTGGGGCCCTCTCGACACTGCCATCCCTTTACCCTCCTGGCTTTCCGAAGAAGAGGTTCAATATTATGTAAGCAAGTTTGAGAAGACAGGGTTCTCAGGAGGAGTCAACTTCTACCGTAATTTCGATCGGTAACTTCTACATCTCTATGCCTTTAGTTTACTTTTCAACCGCCTCTGGTTCGAGGGTGTCTCTCTATCTTATTGTAAAATCTACCCGTGTTTCACAATATCGTACTAGATCTTAGACTCCTAGAAGAATATATATTCAGGAGTTGTAGTATGTGTGTACATTCATATATAAACGTGTGTTAATGGTTTTTGGATGAACAATGATCAGGAACTATGAGCTCCTGGGGCCATGGATAGGGAGCAAAATCACGGTTCCTACGAAGTTCATTACTGGCGATCTCGATTTGGTTTACCACATGCCCGGCGTGAAAGAATACATCAACGGTCCTGAATTCAAAGAAGACGTACCGTTGCTCGAGCCACCGGTGGTTATGGAGGGAGTGGCTCATTTCATTAACCAAGAAAAGCCAGATGAGGTCCTTAACCACATCTACGACTTCATCAAGAAGTTCTAAGAAAACCGACACAATCTCGGTTTGGTAAAACCATCGGTTAACCGATCAGTAGGCCGGTTTATGTTTTGTAAGAAAATAAAGGGTCCAAGTAATTAGCTTCAAATAAGTGGGCGTATGTACAAGTGAAGATATTTTGTGTTTTCGTAAGAGATGGTTTTTGTGCATGCGTAAATTTTAAACCTAATGTTTTAAACTCATAATAATTCTTAAATTTGTTTAAAATTGACAAAACAAAGAATAATGAGAAATATACGTTTAAAGTGGAATGATTATGTTGTATTTGTTGGTATAAATGGAAACCTTGGTATAAAAATTGTGTCCCATGTATTGTTATCAACGATAGTTTTAGCTTTGTTTCTCTAATTGTGATATTTGAAGCATGTTGTTATATAATCCAAATGTTTGATTTATATTTTTTTATTACAATAACATGAATTATTATCTTCGGTTGCATTGAATGGTTGGAAAGTCAAGAATATTTTATAACATTCAGAAATAGAGTGAATACAGATCTAATCATAGAACTTACTTCATCATTATTTATGAGTCACCAAATTTGCATCATAATAATCTCCTTAAACAGTGGGAAAGTGTTAAATTGAAAACACCAATTTATAGTTTCCTTAAGATATTTCAGCAATAGACAAAGTGCATTCCAATATTGAGTATTAAGATTATGAGTTTATCTACTAGATCTGTTTACAACATAAGGTATGTTCGGTGTTGTGTAGTTCATGGTGTAAATAACATTTCCTATTATCTTAATATATCCGGCCTGTGAAACACTCTCATAATTGTTCTTTTTAATATTGATGCTACGATCATTAAGAATGCTAACAAATAGTTCATCTAAACAATCGAATTTCTTGAGTACATTCTCATGTATTGTGATTGATACAGTGAAAAAGTCATTTTCACTTATTTGTATTTTAACACCAAGAATAACATCAACGTCACCTGTCTTTCATATCAAAATGAGAAGGAAAAAAACATGTCGGTATCATTTACTTATATATTTAAATTGATAATGAGCATGTCATCAACATATAAGCATATGATCACACTATCAAAACAAAACAAATTTAAGTAAACATAAGAATAAAAGAAATTCATATATCCATTGTTTAATAAATAGATCCTTTTTCATATAATTGTTTAGGTGTTTCTTTAAGATTATAATGAGGTTTTCGAAGCTTACATACTTTCATTTCTTGTCGTGCTACGATAAATCATCTGATTGTTTCATATAAGTTTCTTCCTCTAGGTATATTGCTTATACATCTATGTTATGAATTATTAAGTCTCGAATAGCCGAAAGAGCAATCAAATATCTAATGATAGCAATTTTAGTTACAGGAGAATAAGTATCCAAATAGTTGATACATTTTTAAATGTATCTCACTACCACTAGTCTAACCTTCAACTTTTCAATTGATCCATCTGGTCTAATTTTTCTTTTAAAGATCAATTTAAAATTAAAAGATTTTTACTTCTTATAGATAAATAAGCCAAATCTTAAGTGTGGTTTATAGTGATAGAATAGTTCACTTTCAATTGCTTCTTTCCAAAAACCACAGTCAAGAGATGTTAGACCTTAAGACTTAGAACCATCATCTATAAAAAATGTAGAAACAAATTGTTAATTTTCAATAAATATGTAATGACAAAATTAGATCCAAAGTGATTCTCAATTGCATTCCTTTTACTCTATCTAGGTTCATAAATATGCTTACTGATCGTCTTGTTTTCACACGTGTTTCTCGCATGATTTTAGAGATGTTTATGATGATAGATGCGATGTTTAGGTGTGATTTTGTATTCGTTTTACTCGGTTTTGTGTTTTCATGTTCCTACAGGTTTTAATGTGTATTTCATTTATTTAGGAGCTAAAGAACGTACATGGGATAAAGTATTAGCATCGAGGATCATAACAGAACAAACGAGACAAGAATCGGCAAGGACTAACACAGCCCACGCGGGGCATTCACCTAGTCGCGCACGGCATGACCTCCAGCAAATCCAGCATGCCTCGGGGTGAAGATCAGCACGCACGGACCAGCAACCCCAACATAGCCCGTGCATGGCACTCACCTTCGCCCGTGCGGGGCCTAACTTTCAGCAACCGCAGCACAGCTCGGGCTGAGCATCAGCCCGCGTGGACTCATCCCTACCAAGCCAGCCTGCGGGGGGCACACACTCTACACAGAAAGGAAACATCGCCATTTATTCAAGAATAGAAACTAATGCAAAGAAGAATGGAAAAAATATGAAAAAGTAAAACTGCAGTTGCTGCAACAAGGAGAAAAGGAAGTGGACAGACAAAGAGGAAAAAAAGGGAGAAAAGGAAAGAAAGAAAAGAGGAAAGGGAAGGAGGACAGCTAGGAATCGAGTTCAGTTCAGAGTGTGGGGGGAGAACACACGTTAGAGAAGGAGAGAATTGCAGAGAGAGAGAGTAGACAGAGCTGTTTGTAAGTTCTTGGAGAGGAGACATTCAAGGAGCATTAAAGATCGAATCAAGACTTCTGTCTTTTGGTTTTCTATGTTCTTTAAACTATCTATTTCGATTATGTTGTTTTCTTTCGAATGCATGATCGAGTAGTCGTTTTGTTCTAGAAGAAGGGATTAGCCCATGGCTATCCTGGAACCACTTTGATTTATCTTTGAATGCAATTTCCTGTTTTCGTTTATCTATTCTTTGTCTGAGTGCTTGATTGACTTGTGTTTATGAAGGCCAAGTAGATGCATGTTCTAGGAACTTAGGAGAAAGAGCGAAAGGAGAATTCTAATTCCGGATGATCAGGCTTAGAACAACCAAGACTAGGCAAAAAAAAGTAGGGTAGTAGCAGTTGAGGGTTAAACAGATGAATCATAGAACTTATGGGTTTAATTTAAGGTGTCAGACACGAAAGTAGGGGATAACTTGACTAGATCACGTGTCTATGCCTTGAGAGTGGATAGATATCATATTAGGATCATCTGTCTTAGATAACTTGATTGGGAATGCATGATTAGATAGGTTGATTATTGGTTTCGGAAGTCTTCTGGTGAAACCGTAATCGTAGAACATTTGTCTCACTGTTAAGAACTCATTTGTTTATTGTTTTTAGTTATTTCATTCTTAAAACCAATATTCGTTGTTTGCAAGTTTGATTCGTAGTTTGGTTTAGGTTGTGTTGCGTAGTCCCTGTGGGATCGACACCTAGAGTACTACACACGTTCCATGCACTTGTGGGTAGATTAGGTTAATTTAGTTTTACTTGGAACGCATCAAGTTTTTGGCGTCGTTTTCGGGGATCATTGTCAACACGTCTTAGATTCGAACCTAGGATCATTCTTGTTTTGTTTTCTTTTCTTCCATTCGTTCTACCTAAATCCTTTTTGTTTGTCCTTCGCAAAGCCATCAGATCAAAGAAGAGATGGATAATCATAATTGTATATTGAACGACCATGGACATTTGCAGCAACAACAACTCGCACCTCAACCGCGAGAACCATAGGCTCCTCCACCATGTCACCTTAAAGACTACACGGTACCGAACATGAACAACGTTCAGACCGCCATACGGAAGCATGTTGTTGCAAGGGAGCGGTTTGAGATTAAGACTACAATGATTAACTCCTTGTGTTCGACCCTAGTTACTACACGGTCCGTATTCTTGCGGAAGCGTTAGTCTAGGTTTTTATAACTTGATATAACACACATCAATCAACATGCTTTATCAGAAGCAATTCATGGACGGAAATCACGAGGATCCCCATTAGCACCTCAAAGACTTTCTAGAGTTTTCTGGTACGTTCAAGATACACAGAGTCTCGGAGGACGCGATTTTGTTGCGTCTCTTCCCCTTCTCAATTCAGGGATGGGCGAAAACATGGCTGCAATCGCTTCCCGCTAGTTCATTCACTACTTGGGACCAGCTCTGCACATTGTTCCTATCACGATTCTTTCCTCCTAGCAAGACGATTTAGATGAGGGAAGAAATCACAACGTTTAGATGCAGAGATGGAGAAACGTTGTTTGATGTGTGGGGCAGATTTAAAGATCTTCTACAGATGTGTCCACACCATGGTCTTGAGCAGTGGTATGTTATCCAAACCTTTTACAATAGAATTTCAAACGAACATCGAACGACATTGGATAACGCTGCTAGAGTTTATGGACCTGAGAGTTGAAGAGGCATACGAGTTGATTGACAACATCGCCATGAACCAAACTATGTGGTCCACACCGAGAGGTATGCCGAACAGAACTGGAGGTCTATATGAGCCGAATAAGAGAAGAGTGATGGGCAATGCAGCCAACGCTATGTACTGTGTTAATTTCGGAGATACGGAGTATGTAGCATATCAATGCACGACGCAAGAAGACATCGAACATATGAACTACGCCCAGCAGCAAGGAAACACACAATTTGGGAACACCTACAACCCGAATTGGAGGAACCACCCGAATTTCTCATACGAACGACTCAACCGGTGAAGTATTCGGGATTTCAACAAAAACCACAGCAACCGTACCAGCAAAGTAACCATCAATTTCAGCAGGCTCAGAAAGCGCCTCAACCTCCTCAGGCTCCTTCGTCAAGACTTGAGGCGGTGATGCTTGAATTCATCAAGAAACAAAGGCAGCAACAATTGATTCAAGTCAAATTCAATGTGGATTTAGGGACTGCATCAACGAGCTCAAAACACATGTGAAGATGTTAGAAAAATCCATAGCACAGTAAGCTACCTCATCCTCTCGGAATCTTCGATAGCTTCTCGGAAAACCCAATCCAAACAAAAGAGAGCATGTGAACGCTATTACCTTGTGCAGTGGTGATGTGATTGAGCACTCGCCCTCCAAAGAGCAAGAGCAAGTGGCTGGAACGTCTATGAAAAAAAGGCAAAGGTACCATCACAATAATGGAAGGAGTTGAACCATATTTGGACAAATCATATGTTGCTCCACCGGCGTACAAACCTCCTATGTCGTTTCCTCAACGGTTGGTGAGCAACAAGAATGAAGAACGAGTAGAAAGATTTCTAGAGGGCCTCAAGAAGCTCGACATCAACATCCCATCCATGGAAGTCCTCCAAAAAATGCCTAATCACGCCAAACTCCTCAAGGAGGTTCTTTCCAAGGATAGGCATATCGAAGAGAGTGAGATGGTAGCACTCACCAAGGAATGCAATGCCATTATTCAAAACAAGCTGCCCCCGAAGTTGAAGGACCCCGAAGCTTCTCCATTCCATGCACAATAGGTAATATTGTCATTGACAAAGCTTTGTGTGATTTAGGAGCAAGCATGAGCCTCATGCAACATTCGGTCTTCAAGCGGATAAACTTCGGAGATCTCAAACCTACTAAGATATCTCTACGACTCGCAGATTGTTTGGTAAGATATCCGGTGGGAATTGTTGAAAATGTTCCCACCAAGGTAGGTAATCTTTGCATTCTCGCTGATTTTTTTGTACTTGACGTAAATGAAAACGCTAGAGTACCTATTATTCTTGGTAGACCTTTCTTAGCTACTGTATGTGCCATGATAGAAGTACAATAAGGGAAGCTATCCTTACGTATCGGAGATGAGAAGATAGAGTTCAACTTGTCCAGCTCTAAGAATGGACCCTCCTTCAAAGAATCTTGTTTTAGAGTTGACTTGTTGGAGGACTCGGGGAATGACACGCTTAATCCGGTACGTATTTCCGACCCTCTTGAGAGATGTTTGAAGAAAGTTTGTAGGAACGCAAGACACGCGGACGAGGAATCCGATTTGTACACGAAATTCGTGAGTGCCATTGAGGCACTACAAGAAAACTCACACGAGGAGACTCGACACAAAACACGTACTGATTTTACAGCGTAGAAAGCGTCTGAATTTGAGCTCGAACCTCTTCCTAATTCTTTTCGGTATGAGTACATTGAATGCAATAAAACATATCATGTTGTTATGAATGCTAACTTGAGTACAGATGAGATGAGAAAGCCACCCACTCGCGTAAAGAAACGTAGGAGAGTAAGCTCTTCAATATGTACGCACGGAATTTCTACGAAAGATAGCCACAAACCTTCGATCGAAACTTAAAGGAATTTGCACCTGAACTTGAAAGAGGTAATTAAAAAAGAGAACATAAAACTTTTTCATGTAGATATCATTTATCCAACCTCAGGTAGCGAATGGATGAACCCCGTGCATGGGGCACCAAAGAAAGAAGCAATGATAGCGATCTGCAATGCGAACGACGACCGTGCTAAGGAATGGCACAACAAAAACATCTTACCTCATGACTTCCAGCTAGGTGACTTAGTTCTACTTTTCAATTCTTGTCCTTAGCTTTTCTCGGGCAACCTACGGTCTCGTTGGTCTGGTCCTTTTCCGATACGAGAGGTATTCCCGTATGGAGTAGTGGAGCTTTGGAACGAGACGAGTGGGATATTCAAAACTAATGGACAACAACTAAAGCTTTACCAACCCGTTCAACCAATCGAAAGTGGAAACTCCATTCATCTTTTCGATCCTTCCATCACGAACGCATGAGGCATAGAGACGTCAAGCTAAAAGGCGTTAAATAAGGGCTTTCTGGGAGGCAAACCCAGCACTCTGTTTTTCTATTTTTCGTAGTTGTTTAGATTAAGACTCGGTTTATTTACAAACTAAAAAAAGGCCTACAAACATGACTCAGCTTTCCTTACCCTCCATCAGAGCTTCACGTCGAGGACACCGTTCAATTCAAGTCTGGGGGAGCAGCTCACGTTTGTTAGGTGACTTCGTTTCATTTTCCTTTGTTTTCTCTTTGATTTGGTATTTTTTAGTTTTTTTTAGTTTTTCGTGAGTCAGAGTCGTCCTAGGAACTTGTCCAGTTCCACGTTTTGAGATGAACCCTGAACCTACGATACTTAAGAAGCTGGCCTCTTTCATGATATGTTGCATGTTTGAGCTTAGGTTGGAAAAAAATAGGTCGTAAGTCTTTAGGAATCCTAGTGTTTCTTGTGGAAGGTTTAGATGAGGGTGATACTTTATCGTTTATTCTCTCCATCCATATGGTCATACTTCGTATAGACGATGCTCTACGTCTTTTGATGAGGATTATTAGATCGTATGAACACGAGCTTGTTTTGCAGAATAAGAGCACACACTAACACTCCGATGTCGATAGAAATAATGCCTAAAAGCATGATCTAAAATCGATATGAGTGCATCAACCTTGACACTTTTTCGATGGTTCGGGTCTAGGTGGTGGATTGGCAATCGTCTTTCTACGTCCTAAGGGCATGGTACAATAAAAACACCACCTACTCCGCTGCACTCTTGAACGAGATGCATGAGTATACCGTCATCGGTAGTCTGGGTCTAAGTAGAGGCTGGATCCCTTCAAATCCGACGTCCTAGGAACCTAGTGCGTCTGCACAACATAAAAGAAAATAAAACAAAGAAAAATAAAAAGAAAGAAGAAATAAAAAATAGAGAGGAAGAAGCTCGTAAATGAAACAAGTGTCCTCGTTTGTTATACGTTTAGCATTTGTTTGAAGTATTGTATGGTGGAGAGAGTTATGGTTGCTTGTTTAGTTTGCCTTCAATTTTCTTTCTCGTAGGTAGCCATGGTTAACCTAGGATGAAGACTGAATATCATTAGGCCGAATTTGCTCTCGGCTTGCTAATTGATCGGTTAGGTTCACTTTAGAGGTGTTTCTAGGAGAAAGGGGAATTCTCAGTTTTTGTATACCCCACGTGTTCCATGTTTACGTTTGCTTACGGACAAGCAAACATTCAAGTCTAGGGGATATTGATTGTCTCGTTTACATACGTGTTTCTCGCATGATTTTACAGATGTTTATGATGATAGATGCGATGTTTACGTGTTTTGTATCCGTTTTACTTGTTTTTCGTGTTTTCCTGTTCCTATAGGTTTTAATGCGTATTTGGTTCATTTAGGAGCTAAAGAACATACACGGGACAAAGTATTAACATAGATGATCATAACAGAAATAACGGGACGAGAATTGACGAGGACTAACACAACCCATGCGAGGCATTCACCTATCCCGCACGGGGCATGACCTCCAGCAAATCCAGCACGCGTCGGGGTGCATATCAGCACACACGGACCAGCAACCCCAATATAGCCCGGACGGGGCACTCACCTTAGCCCGCATAGGGCCTAATTTCCAGCAACCCCAGCACAGCTCGGGCTGAGCATCAGCCCACGTGGACACATCCCTACCAAGCCAGCCCACGCGGAGCACACACTCCAACCCGTGCGGGTCGCATTCGTCGCTTGCAAAATCAAGAAAAGGAAAGTCGGCCAAGAAAGAAAAGAAAGTGGTTAGTTGCCTACAAAAAAAGGAACCATGGTTAGAGAAGAGGAATGAGAGCTATATGGCTGAAAAATAGAAAGGAAAGAGAGAGAGAGTAGAGAGAGTTGTTCGTGAGTTCAGGGAGAGGAGACATTCAAGGAGCATTGAAGATCGAATCAGGATTTCGGTTTTGTTTGGTTTTCTATGTTCTTTAAACTATCTATTTTGATTATGGTGTTTGCTTTCCAACGCATGAGCGAGTAGTCGTTTTGTTCTAGGAGAAGGGATTAGCCCATGGCTATCCCGGAACCAATTTGATTTATCTTTGAATGCAATTTCAAGTTTTCGTTTATCGATTCTTTGTCTGAGTATTTGATTGACTTGTGTTTACGAAGGACAAGTAGCTGAATGTTCTAGGAACTTAGGAGAAGGATCAAAAGGAGAATTCTAATTCTGGATGATCAGACTTAGAACAATCGAGGCTAGGCCACGAAAGTATGGTGGTAGCGGTTGAGGGTTAATCGGATGAATCATATAATTTATGGATTTAGTTTAAGGTTTCAGCCACAAAAATAGGGGATAATTTAACTAGATCACATGTTCTATGCCTTGAGAGAGGGTAGATATCATATTAGGATCGTCTGTCTTAGATAACTTGATTGGGAATGTATGATTAGATAGGTTGATTGTTTGTTTCGGAAGTCTTTTGGTGAAACCGTAATCCCAGAACGTTTGTCTCATTGTTAAGACCTCGTTATTTTATTGTTTTTAGTTATTTCTTTCTTAAAACCGATATTCGTTGTTTGCAAGTTTGATTCGTAGTTTGGGTTTAGATTGTGTTGCGTAGTTCCTGTGGAATCGACACCTAGAGTACTGCACACGTGTCATGCACTTGCAAATTTTTAATATATTTAGAGAAGTCATCAACAAAGATATAGAATACATCCTTACTCATGTGTCTCTAAAATCAACTATGTTAAAATGTATTTTCTCAAGCAATTCAGTGCTTCTCGAATGCCTAAAAGGTTTTTATAACAAATATAGCTTCAACACAAACAACACTGAACATTCATTTCCATTACACACTTATGATATGCATATTTTTCAATATTTAATTAAGGCAAAGTTCACATGTTCTAACCTTGTAGGCCAAAAACCTACAGAGATAACCAGATTTGTTTCTATTAGCAATAATACAAATAGCGTTAAGAACAAACAAACCATCAAACAAATAACCCTTCCCTACGAAATCTTCATTGTTGGTTAATATCATTTTATCACCATTGAATAAAAGTTTCAGACCAATCTTATTCAACAAGCTAATTGAAACCAAGTTCTTACACAAGGATGATACATACAACCCATGACCCAAAGCCAAAGTTATTCCATATGTGAGTTTAAAGAGATTTTTTTCCTTTACCAAGAACTCTAGTAGTTATCCATGAAGACCTATATGTCTATAGTGTTGGTAGGTTTATGGTCTGGGGTTTTGTATTTCTTGGTCTTGTGCTTGAGACGACATATGTGTCGTCAACGATGGTGAAAACTTGTCCAATAAAATGTTAGCTTGTAGTATTTCACGCGTTTTGAATTAATTTACTTAATTAGCTTTGATGTAAAACAAGACAAAAGAATAAAATGACGTCATCTAAAAGCAAATTTTATTTCAGTTTATTTCAAAAATACATCACGATAATATTTTAATTAATGATTTTCTGATGAAAAACTAAATTTGTGTTGAAAAATTAATAATAATAATACCATGATCGTAAAAATATATATATACACAGATATATGATATAGATATATGATCATCTCGTTTTCATACGTATTTCTTCCATGATTTAAGAGATGTTTATGATATAGATGCGATGCTTTACGTATGATTCCGTATCCGTTTTACTTGTTTTCGTGTTTTCATGTTCTTACAGATTTTTATGCGTATTCGGTTAATTTCAGAGCTAAAGGACGTGCACGAGACAAAGTACCAACATCGAGGATCATCACGGGACAAACAGAACGAGAATCGGCAAGGAATAGCCACTACCCGTGCGGGTAACTCCCTATCCCGAGCGGGCATTTGTTACAGCGATTTTGTCCAGCGAATTGAGCACGAGTCGGGCGAGAAATACCACGCCCGAGGCTTGAGCCTGAGCGGGCAGTAGTTGAGCCCGAGCGGGCAGCCCTTGAGCCCGAGCGGGCAGCCTCTTTTCTCATTGCAATTCCCCGCGACCTTCGACGCCGTACCCGAGCGGGTCACTTACCCTGCCCGCGCGGGTCGCGTCCATCACCTGCAACTCCAAATAAAATAATTTGACTTAAAACAAATGGGAGTTTGTTGGGGACTTGTACAATAAGGAAAACGACTTTAGAAATAGGAATAAGTGATATTTCGCTAGAGGAACTAATGGAAACCTCACCCAACTTATTCATGAATGGAAACTCATGAAAAGACAACAATCGGTGGCTGCTGCAACATAAGCAATAACTGAACGTCCAGAAGGAAAGGAAGGGAGAAAAGGAAAGAAAAGAGGAAGGAAAGAAGAAGAGGGGAGTGAGAGGTCGAGCTGATTCACTCAGTTTTCAGTTCTGGATCGAAGAGAGAGTAGAGAGAAGGAGGAGGTTCTTGCGAAGGAGACTTACAAGGAGCATTGGAGATCAACCCCACACTTGGGTTTCGTTTGATTTTCATGTTCTTTAGACCTTCTATTTCGTTTATGATTGTTTACGGACGCATGAGCGAGTAGTTTGTTTGTTCTAGGAGAAGGGATTAGCCCATGGCTATCCCGGAACCACTTTTGATTTATCTTTGAATGCATCTTCCCATTGTTTATCTATTATTCTTTATCTGAGTGCTTAATTTACTTGTGTTTACGATGGCCACGTAGATGCATGTGTTAGGCATTAGGAGAATGACCAAAAGGAGAATTCTAGTCCTAGAAGATCAGGTTTAGAACAACCAAGGTTAGGCCACGAAAGTAGGATAGCATTGGTTGAGGGTAAAACGGATCAATCACATGTCTTATGGGTTTAGTTCAAGGTGTCAGCCACGAAAGTAGAGGGTAACTTGACTAGATCACGTGTCTATGCCTCGAGAGAGGGTATATATCATATTAGGATCGTCTGTCTTAGATAACTTGACTGGGATTGCATGATAGATAGGTTGATTGTTGGTTTCGGTAGTCTTGTGGTGAAACTGGTTTCCTGGAACGTTTGTCTCATTCTTTAGAACTAGTTTGTTTATTTGTTTTTAGTATTTCATTCTTAAAACCATATTTCCCTCGTTAGCAAGTTTGATTCGTAGTTTAAGTTTAGGTTGTGTTGCGTAGTCCCTGTGGGATCGACACCTAAAGTACTACACACGTGTCATGCACTTGCGGGTAGTTTAGGTTATTTGTTTAACTTTCATAAAGCATCAATATATGAACGTACATATTATAAATATGTTTGTATATGTAGATACATATATAGTTGTTAATAACATGATATATGATATGTATGTACATGATATATGATATGAATGATATATGATATGAATGATATATGATATATCATATTATAAATATATATCATATATGATATATGTATATATAACTAATGAAACAAAAGATAAAAAAATTTACCTAGAACTTGAATATGAGAGAATGAAGAAAGAATATGAGAAAATGAGAAGAGCTTTGGAGTTTGTAAGTTGTATATTTATAGAAAAATAAATATCACTTTTCAATTTAAAAAATCATAAGTTCAATATGACCTTTCATAAAAGTTTAAACATTCACAATTTTAGGTAATTATAATACTCCTCCTTGAATATCTATTGATTACCTCGTTAAAAACCTTATAATGGAAAAATCTATTATGATAAAAACCATGATGAGAAAAATGAGTGCAACCATAAAAACTCTTCCTCGATTTGTCAACCCTTTGTTTCTTCATAAGTTTCGAAGGTGACGCATCCCGATTTTATGAATGTGTTTTCTCAATGTTGAACTAGGGAGAACCTTTGTGAATTGATCAACTACATTTTTGTTTGATCTCATGTAATGAACATCAACGTCTTTCTTCTTCTCAAGTTCTTAGGTATATGAGAAAAATTTTGTAGAGATATGTTTCGTTCTATCGCTTTTGATGTACCGTTCTTTTGTTTGGATGACACATGTTCCATTACCTTCACATAATATTGTTGGATCTATGTTAGTCGAATCCACATGTTTCTTGTATATGTCGGGTTATAGCCCTAAGCCACACACATTATCTAGTCGTTTCATGGAGTGCAATGATTTTGACATAATTTGAAGATGTTGCAACTAATGATTGCTTTTGAGAGCGCCATGATATCATTGTACCTCAAATTATGAAAACATATCCAGATTGTGATCTACTTTATGAGGATCTGATAAATAGTCTGCATCTGCAAACTGATCAACTCATGTTTGGAATCTCTAGGGTAAAATAATCCTAAATCAATCACCCCTAGTAAATATCAAAAGATATGTTTAATCCCTGTCCAATGACGATGTATAGGGAAGAGCTATATCGTAACAAGAAATTAGTAGCAAATTTTATAATATGACGAGTGCAATTTACTAGATACAAGATAGCCCCTATTGCACTCATATATGGTACTTCTGATCCAAGTATATCTTCATTTTCTTCACAAGGACGGAATGAATCCTCTACTTAATTGGAGTGCTTAATGGCTTTATTTTATCCATGTTAAAGCATTTTAATACTCTCTTTGTATAATTCGATTGATATACAAATATATCATTCTTTAGATGCTTTATCAATAAACCAAGACAAAACTTTGTTTATCCAAGGTCTTTCATTTCAAATTCTTCTTTTATATAATTTCGAGCATTTTGAATATCCTTTGAGGTCCCAATTATGTTCAGATCATTAACATAAATAGTTATACTCATATTTCAATATGATCCTTCATAAAAATTTTAGATATTCATAATTTTATATAATTATAAATTTTATAATTATAATACTCCTCCTTGAATGTCTATCGACGGCCTCGTTAAAAACCGTATCATGAAAAATCCATTAGGATAAAAACCATGATGAGGAAAAATGAGTGCAGCCATAAAAACTCTTCCTCGATTTGTCAACCCTTTGTTTCTTCATAATGTTCGAAGGTGACACATCTCGATGTTATGAATGTGTTTTCTCAATGTAGAAGTAGGGAGCGCCTTTGTGAATAAATTGACTACATTTTTGTTTGATCTCATGTAACGAACATCAACTTCTTTCTTTTTTTCAAGCTTTTGGGTATATGAGAAAAATTTTGGAGGGATATGTATCGCTTTTGATGTATTTTTTATTTGTTTGGACGAAACATATTTCATTACCTTCATATAATAGTGTTGGATAGATGTTAGCCGATCATCCACACGTTTCTTGTATATACCAGGTTATAGCCTTGAGCCACACACATTCTCTAGTTGTTTCATGGAGTGCAATGATTTTGGCATTATTTGAAGATGTTGCAACTCATGTTTGCTTCTAAGAGCGCCATGATATCGTCGTACCTCCAATTGTGAAAACATATCCAGCTTGTGATCTGCTTTATGAGGATCTGATACATAATTTGCATCTGCAAAACCGATTAACTCATATTTGGAATATCTAGGGTAAATAATCGTAATTTCATCGTTCCTAGTAAATATCAAAAGATATGTTTAATCCATGTCCAATGAGGACGTACAGAGAAAAACGATATCGTGAGAAGAGACTATAGCAAATGCTATATTATGACGAGTGCAAATTGCTAGATATAAGAGAGCCTCTATTGCACTCATATATGGTACTTTCCAAGTATATCTTTATTTTCTTCACAAGTACGAAATGAATCCTCTTCAACATTTAGTAATCTACATACCAATTGGAGTGATTAATGGATTTGTTTTATCAATGTTAAAGCATTTTAATACTCTCTTTGTATAATTCGATTGATGTACGAATATACGTTCTTTAGATGCTCTATCAGTAAATAAAGACCAAACTTTGTTTGTCCAAGGTCTTTCATATCAAATTCCTTTTTACGGATGATTTTGATGTTTCCGACATTTTTAATTCTTGAGAGATTTTCATGTATATATCATTATCGAAAGATTAGTACATATATTTTGCAACTACATCCATAAGGTACATATCTAAAGTTTTGGATGTGGTTAAACTCATTAAATATTTAAATGTGATTGCATCCATTACAGGAGAATATGTTTCCTCATAATCAAGTCCAAGTCTCCAGGAAAACCTTGTGTGACAAGACGCGCCTTATATCTTCTGACCTCATTATTTTCATTTCTCTTTCGCACAAAAACCCATTTGCATCCAACTGGTTTAACACCATTAGGAGTTTGAACGATAGGTCCAAATAATTTTCTTTTATTTAATGAGTCTAATTCTATTTGCATAGCTTCTTTCCATTCTATCCAATCATGTCTCTTTTGACATTTTGACATTATCATTGGTTCTAGATCTTCATAATAATTTTCAATTTCCTAGGATATAGAGAATGAGAGTATTCTATCATTGTCATTTATTTCATCTCTTCTTATGATTTTTTTATCATAGATATAGTTAATGGAAATCTCATTATTCTCTTTATGTTCATGATTATTTTCATCACATTCATTCTGAAGATCATATTCCTTGTTTGTTTCTTTTGGGATGTTTTCTATGATCTGGGAACCAATATCTTTATCAAATCTCTTCTTTTTCAAGTATTTTTTATCTTTAGAACCAAGTGGTCTTTCACATTTTAACAGTGTCGTAGACTCGTTTCAAATTCTTTCACCTGCATGGTCTTTTGGTATTTATATACAAACATGTGTATTTGCAATCGATATATATGATTTTGTAACCCCTGATGTATCATTGAACCCATTTGGAAGTTGATTTGCAATATTCTGCAATTGTATGATCTTTTGCACTTCCAGATTGCATCGCTTTATAGGAGGATCAAGTATAACAATGATTACGTTTTCCATGTTAAATCTTATGAGGCTTGTTTGATTCCTCCTTCTAACGCTGGGAATTCATTCTCATTAAAATGGAAATTATCAAAACTAGACGTTAAGATATCATCCCTTTGTGGTTAAAGATATCTAATCATGGATTGTAAATTATATCCAACATAAATTCCCAACCTGCATAACCAAATACTCGAAGATGAAATATATTTGGTCCCTAACCATTTGCTAATTTCAATGGAGAATATTTATGATAAGCACTTGGCCTTATTTGAATTAGTGTTGCAGCATGTAAAATGGCATGTTCTCAAACAGAAACCGGGAGTTTTGTTCTCATTAGTAAAGGTTGAGTAATGAGTTGGAGACGTTTAATCAATGAATCTATCATACTATTTTGTGTATAAACATGTGGTACGAGATGCTCAATCTCAATACCGATCGATGTACAATAATCATTGAAATCTTGGAAAGTTAATACACCACCATTATCAAACCTCATTTTCTTAACAGGGTAATCGGGGAATTGAGCTCATAATTTTGTTGTTTGAGAAAGAAACATCGCAAATGTAATATTGCGGGTTGATAATAGACAAACATGTCAGAATCTGCTTGAAGCATCGATCAATCCCATAAAGTATCAAAATTGTTCACTTTCTAGATGAGTTGGTCAACATATATCCCATGTATTTGTTCCGAAAACGATGGTGATTCATGCCCAACTTTGACCGATGATGGTCTTATTATCTATTTTCCTTGAGAACAAGTAGTCAATATGATCTCATGAGATTGAAATATCTTCTCATTTTTTAATGGATGACCATCTACTTGAAGCATCGATCAATCCCATAAAGTATCAAAATGGTTCACTTTCTAGATGAATTGGTCAACATATATCTCCATGTATTCGTTCTGAAAATGATTGTGATTCATGCCCAACTTATACCGATGATGGTCGTATTATCAATTTTCCTTGAGAACAAGCAATACATATGATTTCATGAGATTGAAATATCTTCTCATTTTTTAATGGATGACCATTGGAGTTTTCCACGATTCTTCACATCATTATTGAACCAGGGTGACCCAATCAATCATGCCAAATCTTAAACACATCTTTATACTTTGGGTTGAAGGTGACATACAACCACTATTATCTTGGGGAAATATAATCTAGATGATAAAGCTGGTAATTTTTCTACAATATGTTTCTTTCTAGAAACCATTGTGATATAAAGATATTCACGATTTTAATCATTCATTGTTTTAACATGATAGCCATTTTGGCGAATAACTCAATGAGTTTCGTGGGATTTTGGAGAGAATAATGCACTTGTATAATAAATTTTGTCCCTCCACGCATTATAATTTTTTTTTCTCCACATCACTCAATTATTTTTGCATTTCCAAATATTATATTGACACTGGATTCATGTATTCTCAACTTAGAGAAATAATTTTTATCTTTCAATATTGTGAACATTGTGGCACAATCCGCTAGACATATATCTCCATCGCTTATATTTGATCGTAACATATTTTATGTTACTTTGATCCGATAAAGATAGTGATGAACCTGAAATATAGGAAATTATAGTTGCATATAATGCACAAAAAATAACAAAATACTACAATAAAAGATAATATAATAAAAATTTAAATTAAATACCAAAAGAAAAATAAATTTTGAAATAAAAGTATAACCTAAAAGTTAATTAAAACTAACAAAAAAATCATGTCGATATCAAATTACTTTTCATTATCATTGTGGTTCACGAAATCTACGATGTCGAGTGCATTCCACTCTTATTTTTATCAAAGAAATCATCAAGATCATTAAAGACATCTGAACATTGTTTTCCTTTATCTATTTGTGACTTTGTGTATAAATCAACAAAATGTCTTGGTGTACAACATACTTGATACCAATGTCCACTCATACCGCACTGATAATATATTGTATCTTTTGTCTTTTTAGTTATATTTTTATTTTTAGTCACTCGATGATCCTTCCTTTTAATATCTCCATGGTGAAAATTGTTTGGTGGAATGCTTGCCTTGTCCTCTACTGTATCCATGACCACGACCGCGACCACGTCCACGGCCTCGACCACGACGACGTATATATCCATGTCCACGGCCATGCCAATGGTTATAATTCGATGAAGTCGCGTTTGTTTCATAGAACGATGTAGAATCACTGGGACGAGCATGATGATTTTTTTATTAATAGCTTGTTTTGTTGTTCTGCAACTAGGAGAAACTGCAAAAACTTGCGATCGGTTTTGAAATCCTTCGCGCGATATTGTTGTTGTAAAATGACATTATCAGCATGGAATGCAGATAATGTCTTCTCCAACTTATTATAATCACTTATCTTTTCTCCACATAATTCCATTCTAAAGATTATTTCGAATATCACAAAATGATATACATCCATGGATTTATTATCCTGGAATCTCAAATTCAGCCAGTTATTCTTTGCCTTTGGGAGGATCACATATTTTCGGTGATCGAATCGATCTTTAAGAGATTACCACAAATCTGCGAAATCTTCTTTTGTTCTATATTCATTCTTTAACCCATCAACAATAGGATGTCGTAAAAAGATCATGACTTTTGTCTTTTTCTCCTCTGAGGAATTATTATCTTTATCAATTGTGACAATAAGCTTTTGGCCTTTTAGATGCATTTTGGCATCAAATGCCCATGCCATGTAATTTTTTCCAGAGGCATCAAGTGCTACGATTTTGAGATTCACCAGGGTTGACATAATAACTATATTAAAAAACAAAAGTCAAGTTACTCATTATCATAATAATATTTAGAATATGATATTAAATAAAAATAAATATGTTAAAATTTTGAAAATTAAATTAGTAGGTAAAATTAAATGACATAAAATAAATAATTAGGTGGCATGATCTCTTTTATAAAAATAAACAAAAGATAAATACATAGGTATTATTATATTATCTGGTAGTTGAGTCTATAAAATTATATAATATAAAACATGTTTTTTTATGTTTGTTATTTAGTCCTGAATGTCTAATATTTAGTCCATAATGTATTGTATTAGTCCATGATGTCTGAATTTCAGTCCATGGTATTCAGTCCATGATGTCCGTTATTCCGTTCATAATATTCAATCCATGATGTCCGATGATTAGTCTATAATATTCAGTTCATGATATCTGGTATTTAGTTCATGATGTTCATATATATATAAACCGAGTCCACAAATTGATTGAAAATAAAATGAATAATTTTAAAGTAAAAAAATTATGGCATAATTCTTTTTTCTACGTAATGTTGTTTACGGCGTAAAATATATGATTTTTATTTTTAATTTGTTAAAATGATCGTGCTAATAACATGATGAAAATTTAATATCATACATATAGTAAAAGGCTTACCTTTATGAATAGTACTCGTGTGATGACGTGGCGATTCAGGAGTCATCCAGATCTCCCATCTGAAAATTTTGTGGTTGTGATTTAACGGGTTGCCCATGGGTTTTTACCTGACCTGATCGTCTCGCCCGTCCGCTCGCGTGTTTTTCCATCCATTTCTACTCGGCTACGTTTTCAACCGTCTGATTTGTTCAATCTTCATTCGCTTTGGATGGTTGGATTTCGGCACCGAAATCTGCGTGCATATCTGGGCCGTCTGATTCCATTAGGGTTTTTTGGGTCTTTTTGTTTTGGTCTTCTAGATCTTTCTTCGTTCCTCTCTCTTCTTTTCTCTTTAGTCGTTCTCTTCTTCATGCCTTGTTCTTTATTTGCTTGCAATCGGATTTCTTCCGATTTCATGTTCTTCGACTGCATGGTTTGTCGGCCGTCGGCTTCCTCTTTTATTTATTTGTCCGATTTATTTCATTTTTCTTCGTTTTGATGGTCGGTTTATTTCATTTTTCTTGGCTTTGATGATCCAATATCTTTCGATTTTATCTTCTTCGACAACATGTTTTGTCGGCCGTCGGCTTCCTCCTTGATGCTCTAACATTTTAGGGTTCCTTTGGTTTGTTTTGAGTTTTGTTTATTCAGATCTCTCTTTCCTCTTTTGATCGGTCGTTCTCCTCTTCCTTTCCTCTTCTTTCTTCTGTTGTAGTCGGATTTCTTCCAACTTTGTCTTCTTCAATTGTATATTTGGCTGGCTTTTGGTTTTTTCATTTACGCTTTGTCATTTTAGATTTCTTTCTTTTATTTAGGGTTTGGGTGGTTTTAGGTATTTTTTTCTCTCTTCTCTTCGGTTGTTCTTCTCTTCGTCTCATATTTCCGCTTTTTTTATTCGGATTTCATCTTCTTCGATTGCATGCTTTGGTCACTGTTGGTTTCCTCTTTTATACTTTAACTTTTGTCACTTTGTTCTGCCTTTGCTGGTGGGATTACTTGTTGGTATGTAGTTGTTGTTTCAACAGTCTTCTAAGTTTTGGTATGCAATTTTGTCTGGATATTTTCGTTTATGTTGAATGTATTTTGTTGCTATTCATTATTTTTGGTTATCGATTTTCTGTTTCTTTGGTTTTTATGATCAACTGTAATTTGTGCAAATTTCTGTTAATGTGGCTCGAAGATCACGATCGATAGGTTGTTCTTGGGGTATTATATGTAGCATCAGTTTATGATTCCTTTAGTACACAACTGATATATGGATCATCTATACTCTGGTCTTTTGGTTTGATTTACGTTGTGTAATCTTGTATTGGCTTTTACTAGGTTTTCGTTGATGTGCGAACTATCAACCAATAAAATGCCTAATATTCACTTACCGCAAGAGTACGGATCGATGTAATACAAGGGTCAAACTCTAGGGACTAATGCAACCTAAGCTAAGAATACAACTAAACTAAGACGGGTTAAATTGATGGTGATGTGGGATAAATTTCTAAAACACTAAAATGAATTATGATGCAGATGGAGAGACGTGAAAACTTGATAATTAAGAACACTATGAGTTTCGGGTTACCGGGATTTGCAAGGATGCAACGAACAAAGGATCATGAACCTATCGAATTATCTTGATAACGGGGAATTCATTCTCATAAATAGGGAATGATTCTCTCGACACCTAAACCCCCTAATCACAACAACGTACAATCCTACCTCCCAAGAACGATTAACTCATGATTACGGTAGCATTAAGCGTGCAATCGTAATTCCTAAGTCGATTAACCGACTATCCAAATGCTCATTAATCGAACTTAATCAGCAATCAATGATTATGGGTTCATAATCTAACCTCCCGGTTAAACATGAATTCCTAAGTTATTGAGCAACCGGCACAAGTATAAAACGTTTAAGATGTTGATTGTAAAACCGAATTACAAGAAAACTTCAAAATATCTAAACATTAACGCATAATTACAAGCATCCCTTACAAATCCGACATCCCTAACCCATAGCTGGAGGCTTACTCACTCATGGTTTCTATTGTTAAACAAGAGAAATTAACCATAGACATGATAAAGAGTAAGAAATACGACTCCTCGGTCTTCCCTATCTTGTTACCGAAGTTCGGATTGTTGTTTCTCTCCTTATCCACCTTCTCCTGAGTTTCTCCTTGTGTTTTACGGTCTCTTTTCTGGTCTGAGCCACTCTCTGTAGTCATCGGCGGCCCCCTTATCTTTCTATTTTTCATTCTAAACCTAAAACGGTTAGTGTCCTGAAAAGGGGACCCACACGGGCCAGGTGCTCAATCCCCACGGGTTCATGGGGCACGAGTCAGTTGATGGTCAACACGAGTCGTGCTCAAACTTCTGCCGGATGCAACCCCAGAGGGGGCCTCTTCCAAGCTTGCACAGACTAAGTTAACTTCGTATTTTTTGCTGTTTTTGGTCAATACTCGGGTGTTCCATTTGGTTCCGTGGCCTGAATTTGCTCCGAGTGGTTTATAGCTTCTAGTATGTGCAGTTGAATCCAGGAATCGACATTCTAAAGCTTTTTTAGGCCTTGTCGCCTTAAAACCTGAAAATCTACAAAAAGGAGTACATAGAGAACGTTCGTGTCGGTTTTGAAACTCGTGCTATGCAAACGATGTAGAAATGACCTAAATGCTTTTCCTTAAACTAACACACATTACGTGTTATCAAACTCCCCTAGACTTGAACCTTTGTTTATCCTGAAACAAAACTAAGGCTAATCACAAGAAGAGTTCAACAAAAACCAGATACTAGCACAAATATTTCAAAAAATCAGTCATCATGCACAACAACGCGTCACATGAACATAGACTTAGGTGAACCTAGTTCAGACTTCTATCGACCGAAAGCCACGAGCCATGCAATCCAACAGATCGCCTAAGTTCATTTCACTACCCCCTAGACAACATCCAAGCAATATCAATACCAAATTAGTCATGCATACATGAGAGATTATTCCTAAAGATATTTTTCATCTTCTATTTTTTTTCACGCTCGGTTTCTAGGACGTCGGTGTCGAAGAGGGTGACTTTCTATTTAGACCCAGGTTTCCAATTGGCACACTCATAAGGTCTTATAACCTTAGCGGAGTGAAGGTTGTGTATCATCTCAAACCCTTACGACGTAGAAAAGCGCCTCAACCCACCACTTAGACCCGAACCATCGAGATCGATGCACTCATGTCAATATAAGACGAAAATAGCTAGAAGTTTATTCTATTGATTGACAATAGAGTGTAAGCGCGTGGATTCATAAAAATATAAAATCTAAAAGGTCTCTCACTTAGCAAAGAGTGAATTATATACACAGAGATATAGACAC
Source organism: Gynandropsis gynandra (assembly GCA_036759665.1). NCBI lineage: Eukaryota > Viridiplantae > Streptophyta > Magnoliopsida > Brassicales > Cleomaceae > Gynandropsis > Gynandropsis gynandra. Next base: position 13,462,797 of record CM071863.1, read on the forward strand.
TTGGGACTACAGCCTAGGGGACGGAATACAACTATGAGCCAATGATTCATGCACAACAACTAGACTAGTCGGTATCTATAAGTCCTTTTCAGTAAACCTGGGCTTTTGTTCCCGATTCAACGAAGTTGCACAAAGATGGCTAAAGTTCGTAATATCATACTAGGTATTTGGTAGAAATTCTAAGAATTAAGAAAAAGAAGAAATAAATACCTAATCCTAATCGCAATCATATAGCTTAAGGAGTGCTCCCCCATACTTTAACAGAACATAGTCCTGGTGTTCAAAATCTATGAGAGGAACTCGCGTGCCAAAACTCGAGAGAACATAAGGAAAGTGAGAATGGGTACACCTAGTGTATTATGCTTTCCCGAGTTGGTGATACGATTGGATGTTATACACGTCTACTATATTGCGGGTATTATTGTTGAAGAGCATGTGATACGAATCATGTAACCCAAAATAGAAAAGAAAGTAATACATCATAATATCTGATAGAGTGTAAACAAATGTGAAAAAGGAAAAGATTTAAGTTCCATAAAGAAAAAAGATAGAAAAAGGAAGAAAAAAGGAAAAGAAAAAAAATAGACTAATCCTTTTCCTCCTCACCAGAGGTGGCCTGAGGGTCTACTGGCTGTGAGGAGGTCCCTTGCCCAGGTGGATAATAGAACGATTGAAGCTCGTATAGGAGGTGTGAATGGTAGGTAATGCCCCCCATGTGATAGTCTTGAGGGATTGGAACGTATGGCCTGGAGAAATGTTGCATGCTCAGTTGTTGGAATCGCCGAACGGACTCTGCGATGTAGTATGAGTGTTGAATGAATTGCTTGGGGAACTGCTGCTGCGCTGCATAACTCGCCTACATCGAAGTCCCATCACTGATCCGCCATGAAGGATTAGTAGCGGCTCTCTTCCGCGATATACCTGAGAACATTAGAAACGCCTTCCATAGAAGGGAAGTTAGAATGCAGTCCATGGTATTCAGGTCAGGTATGTGGTTGAGGAGTAGCGCACCGGCTGTGCTGTCGGGAGATCCCTGGACCTGGTGCAGCTGCTAGAGCTGGGTCTACCTCATTCGGTCGTGGACCAAGGTAGCCTATGGCTGGATCGATCATGAATCGCATGCCTTCCTCGTCAACCTCGGGAATCTGAATCTGGTCAAGGTCTAGAAGATCCTCCTTTGATCATTGGATATGGCTCGTCAGTGTCTAAGGTTCTGGAGGTTGAGCTCAGGCACCTCATCGATCTTATCTTCTGTCAGAATATAGAGGTTGATCCTGAGCCTTTGTACGATCATCGTGACCACTCCGCCACAATGGATCTTCGAGTCCTTGTTGCCCTTGTCGGTAACGATGTCTAAGAAGTGTTGCATGATCATGAAGGCCAAGTCGACATCGCCCATATCCCATCGTCACCATCAATATCTAAATGAACCGTGTGCTTCAGGTACGCCAACTCTGTGTGGTTGACTCCACTCTGTGCTCCCTTACCGAAGATGGAGGAGACAAGGAAGTAATGGAAATACCTAAGGGCGGGATGGCACATGTGGCTGGCATTGGACTTTGTGCTGGAATAGATCCCATACGCCATCTGGCTCAAGAACTCTGTTTGTTGTTGCTTATCAAATCCCAGCAGTTTGGCTTATGCGCTAAACGAGACGTCTACCACAAAAGAAAACTACACCGCACAGAGGCGATAGTTCTGTCCCAGTAGACAGAACTCCATGAACACCTTGTTCGGGTCCCCTGACTCATAGAAGAAGGTGTTGTAGGATGCTAGAATTTCCACAGTGAGGTTGCGGTAGGTGTACTCCCTTGTCGTCCGCAATACCTGATAACACGTAATCCGTTATAGTTTTTATGTCATTCTTAGGTCTAGTTTAGAGTAGATTATTTACATTTCATTCATTTATCGATTATATTCGAAGACTTTATCCACATTTCGTGTTTTGTGTAGGAAACGAAGACTTGAAGAGAAACACGAGTGATTATGCAATCTAACCCCGAAAACGAAGTTGTGCAACAAGGTTCGACTTGTGCAAGGCCACGGATGGAAGTGAGCACTCAAACACCGAGCGAAAGGAGCGGAAACTACACCTCAAGCCATGCCCGCTCGGGTGACTAGGGAGTGCCCGGTCGGGCTATTTCATGCCAATCAACCCCGTAGCCTTACACGACTCGGGTGCTCAAGGGACATGCTCGGGCATAGGTGCCCGCTCGGGTGGCTTTACAATGCCCGCTCGGGCCAATTCATCCAAGAAATCACCGTGCGTTTTACCCGTTCGGGTTGAGAGTCTACACGATCGGGTATGGGTGCCCGTTCGGGCTTGAAAGAGGCAACACGGTCGGGCAGAGTGGTTGCACGAGCGGGTGCATGATGTGCCCGCTCGGGTCCTTCATTCCCAACAACTTTTCCTAAGATCTAGAACGGGCAAATTAAAGGGAAATCAGATCTGAAAAGTGCAGATTTGGTATCTATCATGTTTTTAGATTTCATGGTTGTTCTTAATGCTTTCTCTACCTGTATGCCACTTGATTGAATGATCTTAGAAATCTAATAAACCAACGCCAGGGCATTAGGTTTCGGAACATAGCCATGATTTAGGGTTTAGCCGGTTTAGAATCTACGCCAGGTCAATCGGTTAAATCTAGGGATTAGGATAGCGGTCATAATGCGTCTATGCATGTAAGATACGCAATGGATACATTGGTATATGCATGCTAGATAGTGGACAAGTCTACGCCAGTCAGTTCCTATAGGAGAGCTTGAATTCCCTGAATCCATGATAGTGCCTTAGACCAATTATCCTTTTAGAACTTCATTACATCGTTATGCAAACTCTCGACACCCATGGTGCCTAGCCATAAAGTCTATTCTCTTCGATTTAGTTTAGTTCAGCTCAATCACAATCACAACTTTAGTCACCTCGTACGTCTAATTCAATTAGTTTAATAGCTACGAAGTCGCATCAATTCCTTGTGTTCGACCCTAGTTGCTACACGATCCGTATTCTTGCGGAAGCGTTAGTCTAGGTTTTATAACTCGATATAACGCATATCAATACCCTCCACTCCATTGTGTGAAACATGTTGTTGATTTGCTCTTCGATGTGAAGAGCACGCATAGCTTCCATGGACAAGAAGCGGGACGTCCGGATGCGCGGCAGCAACTCATTGAATTTTGATTTGTTTCCAGACAGAAAATTTGTTATCCGGTAGTTGTATTGCCGGTGGGACATGATGATGGGTGTATAAAGAGTTAGCTCCATGATGACGTCCGGCTGTGCGGGCCATCCCTCCTCTGGATCATAGTCAGCTTGTCTCTTCTTTGAACTCTTGAATAGTTTAGGAGCCATCTGCAAAACAGTCAAAGAGATATGAGTGATTAAACCGATTGCTTGCGTCAACTCGCGCGGGTTCAGCAAGTAACCCCCGCGGGGGGCATATTTCAGAAAATTTTCCTCGACTCGAGGTCATTCAGGGCCCGTGCGGAGGCTGTGTTCCGAAACGAGGTACCCGCGCGAGTTCTAACCCTAGCTCGAGCAAGTTGGTCACAAAATCGCGACCTGAGGATCCTAATTCAAGCCGCAATCCATAAAAAACCCAAATTCTTCCAAGCAAGCCTAAATCGAGTCCAAATCAGTCGAAAACATTAAGTAGTTCTCGAAAATACGTGGACTAATCGAATGAATCGAAGGATCTGAGAGAGAAGAGTGGGAGAGAGATTCCGAGGTTTTCGGCCGAGGGGTTCATCGGTGAAGGGGTTGGGGAAGCAACGACGGTGATGGTAGTTTGACGAGTGTCGGTAGGCGATGAGAGGGTTTAGGGGTTGATGCACGCTCGGGGGGAGTTTGATTTGTGAGGGTTAAAGTGGATCGGGTTACTCGAAATCTATACTTGCCTCTGTAGATGGCTCTAGCCCACGCAAGTCGTCTGACCTAGCATGTGTGGGTAGAGTGTAGCATGCGCGGGGTTTCCTGCTCAGTCCGTGTGGGTTGTGCTGCATTCAGAAAAAATTCACAAGGAAAAACAGGCAGCACATAATCATGAAAATCACTAAAATCCTAGAAAAATGTAAATGTCCTAAAAGAGTTAGAGAGCATAAATTAAAAGGAAAAGAGATACGAAGGAAGAGAGACAAGATACAAAGCTCGGGTTGTTTACGATCCCGAGAAAAGCTTGTTTACGGTCTTTAGCTTGACCCTTTCGCTTTAGACGTGTGTGGGATCGGACAGAGGTAGTGTGCTTGTTCCATCCTCTATGTGATCAGCATAGTATGGCTTCAATCTTTGCGCGTTTGCCCATGAATGATTCCCCATTTCCCTTGTCCAATTCTACGGCTCCATGTGGTGAGACACCTTTTACAGTGAAGGGCCCGACCATCACGGCTTGAGTTTCCTTGGAAACAATCTCAAGCGGGAACTAAAGAGAAGTACTTGGTCACCTACTTTGAATGATGGGAGGATGTGCTTGTCATGCCATTTCTTTGTGTGCTCTTTGCATATCCTTGCATTCTCGTAGGCGTCATTACTGATCTCCTCTAGATGATGAAGCTGGAGAACCCACTTTTCCTCGGCTGTCTTGAGATCGTAGTTCAGCGTCTTTACAGGCCAGCAGCCTTGTTCTCTAGTTCAACCGGAAGGTTACATGCTTTCCCATAGACCAGCTGAAACGGTGTCATGCCTATTGGGGTCTTGGAAGCTGTTCTGAAGGCCCAAACTGCATCGTCTAGCTTTAATATCCAGTCTCGTCGAGATTTTGATACTGTTTTCTCAAGGATGGACTTGATTTCTCGGTTGGAGCTCTCCACTTGGCCACTTGTCTACGGGTGATACAGTGTGGCGATCTTGTGCCTCACCCCATACTTCTTCAGTAGTGGTTCAATCACCCGATTGATGAAGTGCTTTCCCCCATCACTAGTCACGACTCTTGGGACGCCAAATAAGGGAAGATGATGTGTTTGAAGAGTTTGATCATTGTCTTGGAATCATTGGTCATATATGCTTGCGCTTCCACCCATTTTATCACATAATCCACAGCGACCAAGATTTATAGATTTCCGCAGGAGGAGGGAAAAGGTCCCATGAAGTCGATTCCCCAAACGTCAAATGGCTCGACTTCCAGGATTTAGTGTTGAGATCCCTCATGCCTTCTAGAGATGTTTCCTATCATTTGACAGGTGTCACAAGTTCAGACACACCTATGAGCGTCCTTGAAGAGCGTAGGCCAATAGAATCTGGCTTGGAGAACTCTTGTTGTTGTTTTAGAGGCGGCAAATGCCCTGCATAGTCGAAAGAATGATAGTGAAAAAGCACATCAGCTACCTCTTCTTTCGGGATACACCACCGAAATAAACCGCTGGTCCCTCGCTTGAATAGATAGTGCTCCTCCCAAAAGTAGACCTTGACGTCATGTGAGAACTTCTTCCTAGCATTGTAGCTTAGGCCTTGTGGCAGAACCTCACAGACGAGGTAGTTCACAAAATCTGCATGCCACGGTGTAGATGTTTTGTCTATGACCATGACAACATCATCTCTGAGAGAGTCGTCGATACAGATACCATCTGAAATCTCAAGGCGGGACAAGTGGTTGGCAACACTGTTTTCTGTCCCTTTCCTATCTCGTATCTCCAAGTCAAATTCTTGAAGAACTAAGATCCACCGTATTAGCCTTGGTTTCGCGTCCTTCTCGGTGAACAAATATTTCAGCGCTGCATGACCGGAGTAAACAATTACCCTGGATCCGAAAAGGTAAGAGCGAAACTTCTCGAAAGCGAATACGATGGCCAACAGCTCTTTCTATGTGGTGGAGTAATAGCATTGAGTGTCGTCTAAGGTCCAGTTGACATAGCAAATACCACTCATCACCTTGTCTCTTCATTGTCACAATACTGCCCCCACAGCGTAGTCACTAGCATCGCACATGAGCTCAAAAGGGAGCTTCTAGTCCAGAGGCTGAATGATGGGAGGTGAAATCAGTGCTTTCATGAGTTTCTCAAAGGCAATATGGCAGTCTTGATTGCACTTGAACACAGCATCCTTGCTCAAGAGGTCGGTGAGCTGTTTGGGGATCTTGGATAAGTCTTTGATAAACCTTCGATAAAACCACGCATGCCCCAAGAAACTACGATTGCTTTGACATTCCTAGGATGGGGTAGCTTCTCAATCACCTCAATCTTATCCCTGTCGACCTCGATCCCTTATTCTGAAATTCTGTGGCCTAAAACAATTCCTTCTCGGACCATAAAGTGACATTTCTCCTAATTGAGCACGAAATTCGCTTGTAAGCACCTGTCTAACACTCTACAAATATTGGTCAGACACAAATCAAAGGAGAAGTCATGGACTGAAAATTCATCCATAAACACCTCCATAAGATCGCCATTAACATCAGAAAAGATAGAAGTCATGCATCTTTGAAACGTAGCGGGTACGTTACATAAACCGAATGGCATCCGGTGATAGATAGGCGAATATCCCGAATGGACAAGTGAATGTCATCTTTTCTTATTCGTTTGGGTGGATTGGGATCTGGAAGAATCCTGAATAGCCATCAAGAAAACAAAAATAGGAATGAAGCGCTAACCTTTCAAGAATTTGGTTGATAAAGGGCAATGGGAAGTGGTCCTTCCAGGTGTTCGTGTTGAGCTTGCGGTAGTCTATACATATACGCCATCCCGTCATCGTTCGTGTAGGAATAAGCTTGTGGTTCTGGTTTGGGATGACGGTGATGCATCCTTTCTTTGGTACCACTTGTATTAGACTAACCCAAGCGATGTCAGAGATGGGGTATATGATACCAGCATCTAGAAGCTTCAGTACTTCTTTCTTGACTACCTCCATCATGTTGGGATTGGTCGGCGTTGATATTATATAAATAACTTTGACTCATCTTCCAAGTGGATGTGGTGCATGCAAAGCTCGAGGCTGATACCTCTGATGTCCTCTAGTGTATAACCGATGGCGGCTCTGTATCGCTTGAGCGCGAGCAGTTTATCGACTTGTGGCTTATCAAGTGCGTCATTGATAAGCACAGGGTATGTAGATTCAAGACCAAGGAACTCATACCTAAGCCCCTGCGGAAGGTGTTTGAGATTGACCTTAGGTGCTTTCTCGACGCTCCAGTCGGGATCCGTGCGTAAGTGGGCAATCGAGGGTGAAGGAAATGAGGTGCAAGGCTGAAGTAACGTAGCTTGCGCGGGCTGTACACCATTCTCGCGTGGGTCTTCTACTCCCGAAGATGTTGCCCGTGTCGGGGTTCCAGCTAACCCGCTCGGATTCATGCTCACGAGATCTACCCGAGTAGGCTCGTCCTCCACCCCGTGCGGGCTTTGAAATGCATCATTTACCCCGAGAGACTTGTTTGAGGCGGGTGTGATCTACCCCACGGATTTGTTTTAGTGTTATACTCGAGCAGACTCGTCTACCAACCCGTGGGGGCTTTGAAATGCATCATTTTACCCCCGAGAGACTTGCTTGAGGTGGGCGTGATCTACCCCGCACGGGATCTTCTGTATTAGTTCAGCCCGTGCGGGCTCTTTGTTTGAAACGCGCAGATCCATGCTAGATTCAAGTGTGATCAACTCCTCCATGACTTGTATGCATTCCTCCACGTCTCGGGGTGACTGAAATAGGCTCTCGTTGCATGCTGACAATGTTATCCCCACAGGGTGGATGGCTCGGTGCTCATGTTTAACTTCCTCTACTAGTTCATCAACCGTGTCAATGTGCATCACGGGTTCAGTTATGTACGACTTCTTGAGCATTTCGTCGAGCTTGAATTCAATGGACTCATCTCTGAACTTCATGACCAGCCTGCCCTTGGCACAATACATAATCATGTTTGTCGTGTTAAGGATTGGTCTTCCCAAAATGATGGGAATCTTCGGGTTTCTCTCCATGTCCACTACTACAAAGTTCGCGGGGAACAAAAATTTTTGCACTTGTCCTGCGACATTCATCAAGATGCCTTCGAGATTTCGTATGGACTAATCGGCTAAGGTGATTAGCATACACGTGGGTTGTAGATCTCCTACTCGATTGAGTTTCTCAACAAGTGACAATGGTGGCAAGCTTACACTCGCTCTGATGTCGATTAGTGCATGTTCAATCTCATAGTCGTAGATCTTACAAGTGATGAAAAATTACCTGGATCGGGCATCTTCTTAGCCATGGTAGGTGGTTGCATGAGCGAGTTTGACCATCACTACCTCATGGTCTACGGTGTTTTTCCCCCTTATTATGTCCTTGAGGAATTTGGCGTAAGATGGCATCTACATGAGTGCATCGTAAAATGGGATGGTGAATTGCAGCTTTCATAGGAGTTCCACGAATTTGGCGAATTGAGAATCGTCGTTCTGCTTCCTTTGGCGCTGTGAGAGTCGTAAATAAAGGAAGTCAGTATCATCGACTTCCATACGTATATGTTTAAAAATATATTATTATTTATTAGGGTTTAAAAATTAAAAGAAAGATAGAGAGCAGCCGTGGGCATTTAACAGAGGGAGAGAGAGGGTAACAACCGAGAGAGAAAGAAAAAAAAGGGGAAGAAGAAAGAATAAGGAAAAAAAGGAAGAAGAAATTGAAGAAGGATCTTCAATTTTCATCGCGTTCTTCGTGGGTGGATTCTAATCGCGATTGTGGTAAATCTCTAAACGATTCATTGTGATTATTCACTTAATTCGAATATTTATATTATGGAAGTGGAATGAATGGATCTATAATAGGGAAAAATTGGTCGGTGTTATTGTTAGCAATATTAGCTAGAATCCTCAAACCGTCGGGAAGCTAAGGTGATGATTTTCTCCACCTTAATTTCGGATTTGTGATCGATTTATGAAAGAGATTATATTTTAACACCAGGCATGATCACGATAGAATTTATAAGATCATAATGGGAAAAATGAGACGTTACAAGTGGAATTAGATTAAACCCTAAATTTGTCGCATGGGAATTGATGACAAGTATATGAGTTGTATAAGTGACTAGACATGATCTAGATAATTGATGTGCGACCAAGTGTTGGGGTCAAAGAACGTCGATATTTGGGTTTGGTCTTTAAGCCGAGTGAATATCTAGTTAGAGTGCTCGATCGGGTGATTTCACATTCGAACCTTCGGAAGAAGGCGTGTGCGAGCGCGTTGGTGGGAGTTGTCATGTGAGGAGTATCGGGTCGATGACGTTAGTATTGCAACACTTGGTATCAGAGCCCGGTTTTCATTTTCGTACTTATCGTTTTCACTGGATTTCAAAATGTTTTGCGAAATGTTTAGAGCTGTGGAAACTAATAGTAATTAATTTTGTGTAGGAGACACTACCGAGGAGGATGATTACTAGAGCTCTTGGTCGCGGAATGAGTGGAGGCTCTCGTTCCACTATTCGTACGTAGTCTCAGTCATCTGAATGAAGTTCGCGAAGTGGAATAGATAGAGATGTCATGAGAGAAATGTTGAGAGAGCTATTCGCAGAAAGTTGACAACATGATCAAGAGGAGAGTTCGGCGACGCCACAAGTACTGGTGCAGGCACCGACACCACCACCAGTGCAGCCACCTGCTCCGCCACTAGTACCATTGCCACCATCACCAATGCCTCCTCCAGTGTTTAATCAGAGGCATGCGGAGACGTCAGAGTATTTCTATGTCATTGATCACATGGCTAAATGGGGTACAACATCATTTCGTGGCGGTGCGATACCTCTCATGAAGGCGGAGGAGTAGATGTTTCGATTAGAGCAGAACTTTCAATCATCTAGATGTCCATTTGAGTTTAAAATGGATATTGCGCTCCACTATTTGGAGGGAGAACCGGTGTTTTGGTGGGAAGAGAATCAGAGGGAACGTCCAGACCATGTGTTTTCTTGGGATAAGCTCAAACAACTTTTTGAGTTGAATTACATACCACACGCTGCTCGTGAAGAGATGGAGTTGGCATTTCTACAGCTCACAGAAGGTGACCGTACTGTTGCTCAGTATTATGAGACTTATTTGGAGTTATCACAATTTGGAGCTAAATCAGTAACCTCAGAAGTTCTCAAGGTCAACAAATTTTTGCAAGGACTACGACCGGATATCATACGCATGATTGAGATAATCAAGCATGGATCATTGTCCGAACTAGTTCAGAATGCTCACTTGGTAGAGAAGGGACTCGTCGAGGAGGGCATCTTGAAGTCTTCGAATGCCAAGGGGAAACAGGCTGTCCAACAGATTCGGAGAAGATCAGATCAGAGGAAAGCAGTTTCGACACGTCCTGTCGTATCAACATCAAGGTACCCATATCATCGTTGTGGACGTGAGCATGTAGGGGCATGCCAAATATTTCATAGGCGAGTAGGATGCTTCCGATGTGGAAGTTTAGAGCATCAGTTTCGTGATTGCCCCCAACAAGTGGGAGGAACTATGAGGCAAGGACAATTCGACGGATGTTTCCGCTGTGGTACTATGGATCATTTTCTAAAGGATTTTCCAAAGCCACCACCACCAACGGGTCTAACACCACAGGTTAGAACTAGGAAACCTAAAGAACATGCATTCAAATGTAGGGCTGTACAACCACGAGTATATGCCATGGGAGGTTACGAGAATGAACGTGAGGGCCAAGAAGGAGACGCTCAACCTATCGTTGGTATGTCATAATTTTATATTATGTGTGTGTGCCTTACATATAATAATTGTCTATGTCGAGGTGAGCTCCGTGAGAGAATTAAGAAGTAGATTCTTTACAATATTCGTATTATGAAGGATCGGTAATCGTGGGAGGTCTATCTACTCATGTGTTATTTGACACCGGTGCGACACATAGTTTTGTGAGTCCATCGATGGCTAATAAATTAGTTCTTCAACCTGAGGATCTAACGAGTATTATCCCAGTGCATACTCCTGGAGGTCACATTTTAGAATCCCAAGGGGTTGTCAAGGAGGTACCCGTGGTGATAGAAAGAGAAGAACTAGCTACAGAGTTGATCATCATTCCGATGGAATGCTATGATGTGATCCTTGGAATGGATTTATTGTCAAGACATCGAGCTGTGATGGATTGTCGTCGCGGTCAAGTACGATGCCAGAAAAGCGGTAAGGAGCTTAAGTATCAAGGAATTCGATCAGGTCAAGGGATTCACATCATCTCAGCGTTGCGTATGGAAGGATTACTAGATAAAGGGTGTGACCTATATCTCGCTACCATATCAGTAGAAGAAGTGGGTCCATCTGTGCAAGTCGAGGAGATCCCTGTAGCGCGAGTGTTTGCAGATGTTTTCAGAGAACTGTGGGGCTTACCACCAACGCGAGGGGATCCATTTGAGATTGAGCTAGAACCGGGTATTGCTCCAATATCAAAGTCTCCATATCGAATGGCACCAGCGGAAATGGTAGAGTTGAAGAAGCAATTAAATGAACTAATTGAGAAAGGTTTTGTATGACCGAGTACATCACCATGGGGTGCACCAGTCCTATTTGTGAAGAAGAAAGATAGGAACTTCAGACTGTGTATTGATTATAGGGCTCTAAATAGAGACACTGTGAAAAATCGTTACCCACTACCGAGGATCGATGAGTTATTAGATCAATTAAGAGATGCGACTTTGTTCTCAAAGATAGATTTAGCATCAGGATATCATCAGATTCCACATGCAGAAGGTGACATTAGGAAGACCACATTTCGAACACGATATGGGCATTATGAATTTGTGGTCATGCCATTTGGTTTGACTAATGCCCCTGCTGCGTTCATGAAGCTAATGAACAATGTGTTTCAGGACTACTTGGATCGTTTCGTTATTGTATTTATAGATGACATTCTAGTTTACTCCAAGAGCCCAGAGGAACACGAGGAACATTTGCGCTTAGGGTTAGAGCGTCTCAGAGAATAACGATTGTTTGCGGAGTTGAAAAAGTGTAGTTTTTGGAAGAGACGTGTTGGATTTTTGGCACATGTCGTATCGGAGGAAGGAGTTTCTGTCGATCCTGAGAAGGTGTCAGCGATTATAAGTTGGAAACAACCAAAAAATGCAACAGAGATAAGGAGCTTTTTTGGATTAGCAGAGTACTATCGACGTTTTGTTATGAAATTTGCTAGTCTAGCAAAGCCAATGACGAGACTTACGGGAAAAGATGTACCTTTTGTATGGAATGAAGATTGTGAGAAGTCCTTCAAGGAGCTAAAAGAGAACCTAACGAAAACCCCAGTGTTAGCCTTACCACAACCAGGGATTCCATACATAGTCTACACGGATGCGTCAAAAACGGATTAGGATGTGTACTTATGCAGGGAGATCACGTGATTGCTTATGCTTCAAGGCAGATACGTAAGCATGAAGAGAATTATCCGACTCATGATTTAGAGATGGCAGTTGAAGTCTTCGCGTTAAAGATTTGGAGGGCATATCTTTATGGGGAGAAGGTACAAATTTATACGGATCACAAAAGTCTAAAATACATATTACACAGCTAGAGTTGAATCTGCGTCAGAGAAGGTGGATGGAGTTTGTCGCAGACTACAAGGTGGACATCGCATACCATCCGAGGAAGGAAAATGTTGTTGCAGATGCGTTGAGTCGGAAAACAGTTGAGGTTTCAGCTATGCAAGAATTCAGGGATTTGCTTAGCTAGATAAGTGCTTTGAGACTAGAGGCAGTGTAGACTGAGTCCGAGAGTGTCGGTTTGCAAACCGTAAATCGGGCTGGTTTGTTGAGTAGAATTCGTACATCACAATTATTTGATGAGAGGTTAAAGATTCATAATAATCAGCAAGACCCGAGGTACAAGTTGTATTAGATCAGGGAACATGGTCTAATGATGATTAGTGGTCGAGTTTGTGTACCGAAGGATCTAGGGATCAGAGAAGAGATTCTGAGCCAAGCTCATCAATCTAAGTTTTTGATTCATCCGGGATCGACGAAGATGTATCGGGATGTTCGCCAGCTTTATCAATGGCCATGGATAAAGAAGGACATTGATCGATGGGTAGCAAAATGTCCAACGTGTCCATTAATTAAAGCGGAGCAACAAGTACCAAGCGAGAAATTACAAAAGTCTACCAATCCCCAAATGGAAGTGGGATCATATTACCATGGATTTCGTGATGGGTCTTCCAAGGACGCAAAGTGGCAAAGATGCTATTTGGGTAGTCTTGGATCGACTAACTAAATCGGTTCATTTCATTCTGATAAAGAAGACTTTTGATGTGAATCATCTTGCCACTCCTTGAGTTCGCATACAACAATAGCTATCATGCTAGCATTGGGATGCCACCGTATGAAGCTTTATACGGGCGACCATGTCGTACACCCTTGTGCTGGACTGAAGTGGGGGAGAGATCTATCTTCAGAGCAGAGATTGTTGAGAAGACCATAGAAAATATAAGAATTGTTAAGATGAAAATGAAGACGGCTCAAGATCGTCAGAAGAGTTATGTTGATCTTAAAAGGAAGGATGTTGAGTTTAACATTTGGAGATATGGTGTATTTATGAATTCAAGCGAGGTGAGGGAGATTAGGTGGGAGTCGAGTGAACAAGCTATCACCAAGGTTCACGGGACCGTTTAAAGTGATTCAGAGAATTGGAGTAGTGGCCTATCGATTGGAGCTTCCCTCATCTTTAGAGGGAATACATGATGTGTTTCATGTATCGTTGTTGTGTAAGTGTTTACCAGTACCAGAAAAGATACATGTAGACACCAAAAACCTTAAGGAAGTACTTAACATATAAAGAATGTCTAATACGCATTGTGGATCACCAAGTGAAACAGTTGAGGCGTAAGCAAATTCCGATGATAAAGGTTGTGTTGGAACATCATGGTGTGGAAGGAGCAACATGGGAATTAGAGGAGGATATGAGACATGAGTATCCCGAGTTGTTTGAAGATGAGGTTTCTGGTTCTTCTATTCACTGAATACAAATGCTGCCGTAAGAATCAGAGATATAGAATTCAAGGACAAATTCCTTTGTAGTGGGGAAGAATTGTGAGAGCCGTAAATAAAGGAAGTCGGTATCACCGACTTCCACACATATATGTATATATATATATATATATTTATATGATTAGTTATTAGGGTTTAAAAATTAAAAGAAAGATAGAGAGCAGCCGTGGGCATTTAACAGAGGGAGAGAGGGCAGCAACCGAGAGAGAGGAAGAAGAAAAAAGGGGGAAGAAGAAAGAGGGAGGAAAAAAAGGAAGAAGAAATTAAACAAGGATCTTCAATTTTCATCGCGTTCTTTGTGGGTGGATTCTAATCGTGATTGTGGTAAATCTCTAAACGATTCGTTGTGATTATTCACTTAATTCGAATATTTATATTATAGAAATTTATGGAATTGAATGGATCTACAATAGGGAAAAATTGGTCAGTGTTGTTGCTAGAAATATTAGCCAGAATCGTCAAATTGTCGGGAAGCTTAAGGTAATGATTTTCTCCACCCTAATTTCGGATTTTTTGATCGATTTATGTAAGAGATTATATTTTAAAACGAGGCATGATCACGATAGAATTTATAGAATAATAATGGGAAAAATGAGACGTTACAAGTGAAATTAGATTAAACCCTAAATGTTTCGTATGAGAATTGATGACAAGTATATGAGTTGTATAAGTGACTAGAGATGATCTACAGAATTGATGTGCGACCAAGTGTTGGGGTCGGAGAACGTCGATATTTGGGTTTGGTGTTTCAGCCGAGTGAATATCTAGTTAGAGTGCTCGATCGGGTGATTTCACACTCGAACCCTCGGAAGAAGGCGTGTGCGAGCGCGTTGGTGGGAGTTGTCATGTGAGGAGTATCGGGTCATGACGTTAGTATCGCGACACTTGGATCTGGGCCGACGTCATACCGTGCTGGCGTTGTGGTAACCTTGCGAGCGACGGAGCGTCGAGTTAGTCAGGTCAGTGGATATGCCGCCATCGTACCGTTTTGGGGTTGTGGTAACCTTTCGAGCGACGGAGCGTCGAGTTAGTCAGGTCAGTGGATATGCCGCCATCGTACCGTTTTGGGGTTGTGGTAACCTTTCGAGCGACGGAGCACTGTATTGTACTAATAGTTGGGGTACGTTGTGACCTTGTGAGATTTTCAGTGTGCTTGGGTCCTTTGGACTTTGCGAGCGTATGCCCGAGCTAGAGTCGTGTGGACTCTGTGTGTTATGATCTAGTGTGGTATTAATCTTAGACTTTGGATACTCATTCGGGTTGGGTAGAGTTATTTTTATATCTTTAGTTTAGACTTTGGATATATCATTATTTTATGATATTCAGTTCGAGCGGGAGAATACGTTGCACAGAGTACGTACACGTATTGATCTCACTGAGTGTGTATTCTTACTCACCCTATTTGTGGGCTATCGTGGATGGACAGGGTATGGCAAGGAAAAAGAGCAACGAGGTTGAGCAGCAACATGAAGGTTTACAACGGACTAATGGGAGAGGTGTGCACGAGGTCTCGATGAGTTTTATTTTTCATTTTGTATTCATTTATTCATTTATCCATTTATCGTGACTATGATCTTTACGTATCTATTTTGCTATTTGGTCCGGACCATTCTTATTTCAGAATAAATCATTTATTTTATTTTATAAATGCGTTTGAGCGATGACACGTGTAGCCACCTCTTGGATGTGATGGTGGACACTCCTAGTCCTGAGGTAGTTCTGGGATGGGGGTGTTACAGGCGTCGCGGGAAGGGTAGGGGTGGTGCCTTCGGGGCAGGTGGCACGTGGGGCAGCTCCCTCTGTTCTTCCTTGTCGCTTTTCTCCTCTTCCACACCTTGAGTAATGGGTTATTCATTTGTATTGCTTAGAGGCTCTCCTCTCGTGGCTATGGAAGGCATGGGTTGCTCCACCGTATTACCACTTCTCAGATGGATGGCGTTGATCTGCTCCCGGGGGTCTGTCTCGGGTTTCCCGGGGAGCTGTCCAGGCTGTCGGCTAGACCCTTGGGCTAGCTGTGCCACTTGTGTTTCCAATTGCTGTAAGTGTGTTTGGAAGCTCCCCATCTGCTTCCTTTGGTCATCTTGCTCAGCCTTTATCCGTCCGAGCCCGTAGCTAGGATTCTTTTGTTCTTGCAACAACACTTTTCAGCATAGAAAGCACTTCGGAATCACTTGAGGGTTGTGTGTGTAGCTGATAGCCTTGGTTCTGGCCACTCCCTCTCAGCTGGAAACCTTGGTTTTGGTTTCTTGTCATCATCTGCGGTTGAAAATCCTGAGGGTTTGCCACGTTACTTGTATTGCCATAGGAAAGATTGGGATGGCTCTTGATGTAGTTATGTTGGTAGGGCCGATTGTTGACATAGTTGACTTCCTTGATCCCCTGACCGATAGATACATCTTGTCGTTCGACATGGAGGCCTGCCATCATCCTGTATATCTCCCCAACTTGTTGCTTTATGTTTGTTAAATCCGGATTGGCAATACCGAACTCATTTATCTCAGCTTTGGATGAGTAATCACGGTTGTAATCTCCGACCTTCTTGCCTCCCTCCCTTGCCAGGTTCTCGATCAGATTCTCGAGTTATTGGAAAGTGAGGTTGCTGAGATAACCACCACCCGCTGCTACAATCGTGAAGTGTGTGGTCTCTTGGAGACCTTGCATGAAGCTGGTGATGAGGTACCTCTTGTCCATTCCATGATGTGAACAAATACATTGATATTTCTTGAAGTGTTCACATGCATCATGTAAACTCTCACCTTTTTCTTGCAGGAACGAGTTGATTCGGCTCTGGCGAGCAGCGTCCTATGGTCTGGGAAGAACTGCTACATGAATCACTACTCTAACTCGTCCCGTGAGGTAATGGATGCAGTAGGCAAGTTGAACAACCAACTTTGTGTTGTATCCTTGAGCGAGAATGGGAATGCGGATAGGTATAGGTATTCTTGTGTGACTCATGTTCCAACTCTAGTAGTGTTGCAGAGCATCTTGAAGTCAGTAAGGTGTGCATTTGGATCCTCATTCTCCATTCCTCTGAAAGCGGAATTGTTGAGCATCTGGATGAAAGCCAGTTGCTGTGAGACCCGTTATTATAGGAAGGTTGGTGTATATAAACATATACATATATATTACATTAGGTTATGAAAATTAAAAAAAAAAGAGAAACAAGGCGCATGGTTCTTTTAAAGAGAGAGAGCCACCGAGAGAAAGAAGAAAGAGAAAAAAACAAGGGAAGAAGAGAGAAGAAGTAAAAAAACGGGGAAGAAGAAATTGGAGAAGGGCCTTCAATTTTTCATTGTGTTTTTTGTGGGTGGATTATAATTGAGATTGTGGTAAATCTCTAAATAATTTGTTGTGATTATTCCCTTAATTCGAAGATTCATATTATGGAAATTGATTAATTAAATGGATCTATAATAGGAAAAATTGATTGGTGTTGTTGTTAGCAATAATATCAAGAATCGTCAAGTTGTCGGGGAAGCTAGGTGAGAGTTTTCTCCATCGAAATTTTGGATTTGTGATTAATTTATAGAAGAGATTATACTTTTAAACGAGGCATGATCACAATAGGATTTATAGGATCATAATGGGAAAAGTGAGACGATACAAGTGAATTGGATTAAACTCTTGTTTTATCGTATGAGAATTGATGACAAGTATATAAGTTGTATAAGTGACGAGAGATGATCTAGAACATTGACGTGTGATCAAGTGTTGGGGTCGGAGAACGTCGATATTTTTTGGTTCAGTGTTAAAACCGAGTGAATATCTTGTTAGTGTGCTTGATCGAGTGATTTCACACTCGAACCTTCGGAAGAAGGCGTGTGCGAGCGCGTCGGTGAGAGTTGTCACGTGAGGAGTATCGAGTCAATAACATTAGTATTACGACACTTGGATCTGAGTCGGCGCCATATCGTGCTGGGGTTGTAGTAACCTTGCGAGCGACGGAGCGTCGAGTTTGTCAGGTTAGTGGCATCGTGCCGTGTTGGGGTTATGGTAACCTTTCGAGCGAAGGAGCGTCAAGTTAGTCAGATTCATGGATCTGCCAGCGTCATACCGTGT
This sequence comes from Gynandropsis gynandra, assembly GCA_036759665.1. Lineage (NCBI taxonomy): Eukaryota > Viridiplantae > Streptophyta > Magnoliopsida > Brassicales > Cleomaceae > Gynandropsis > Gynandropsis gynandra. The sequence goes on from CM071863.1 coordinate 13,480,769, forward strand.
TCGGGTGTGGTAACCTTTTGAGCAATGAAGCGTTGTATTGTACTAATGGCTGGGGTACGTTGTGACCTTGCGAGATCTTCAGTGTGCTGGGGTCCTTCGGACTTTGCGAGCATATGCTTGAGCTAGAGTCGTGTGGACTCTGTGTTATGATCTAGTGTGGTACTAGTCTTAGACTTGGGATACTCAGTCGGGTTGGGTAGAGTTGTATGTATATCTCTAGTTTAGACTTTGGATAGATCGTTCGAGCGGGAGAATACGTGGCACAGAGTACGTACACATATTGATCTCACTGAGTGCGTATTTTGTACTCACCCTATTTGTGGGCTATCGTGGATGGACATGATATGGCCAGGAAAAAGAGCAACGAGGTTGAGCTGCAACATGAAAGCTCACAGCGGACTGATGGGAGAGGCGTGCACGAGGTCTCGATGAGTTTTATTTTGCATTTCCTATTTATTTTATTGATTTACCGTGACTATGATATTCACGTATTGTTTTTGCTATTTGGTCCGGACCATTTTTATTTTGGAATAACTCATATATTTTGTTTTATAAATGTGTTTGAGCTACAACACGTGTAGCCACCTCTTGGAGGTGATGGTGAACACTCCTAGTCCCAAGGTAGTTCCGGGATGGGGGTATTACAAATTGGTATCAGAGTCTGGTTGTCATTTTCGTACTTATCGTTTTCACTGGATTTCAAAATGTTTTGCGAAATGTTTTAATAAAGCCATGAGATCATAAGAAATATGTCTTGAAATGTCTAGTGGGGCTAGAGCTATGGAAACTAATAGTAGTTAATTGTGTGTAACAGATAGTACCGAGGAGGATGATTACTAGAGCTCTTGGTCGCGGGATGAGCAGAGACTCTAATTCCACTAGCCATACGCAAACTCAATCATCTGGACGAAGATCGCAAACTGGAATAGATAGAGATGTCATCAGAGAAATGTTGAGAGAACTATTAGCAGAAAGCCGACAACATGACCAAGAGGAGAGTTCGGCGATGCCAGAAGTACCGGTGCAGGATCCGACACCACTAGTACAGCCACCTGCTCCACCACAAGTACCGTTGCCACAACCACCAATACCTCCTCTAGTGTTTAATCAAAGGAGTGTGGAGTCGTCAGATTATTTCTATGTCATGGATCACATGGCTAAATGGGGTACAAAGTCATTTTGTGGCGGTGCGATACCTCCCATGAAGGCGGAAGAGTGGATATTTCGATTAGAGCGGAACTTTGGACCATTTAGATGTCCATTAGAGTTTAAGATGGATATTGCACTCCACTATATGGAGGGAGAAGCGGTGTTTTGTTAGGCGAGATTCAGAGGGAACATCCAGATCATATGTTTTCTTTGGATGAGTTCAAATAACTTTTTGAGTTGAAATATATACCACACGTTGCTTGTGAAAAGATGGAGTTGGCATTTCTACAGCTCACACAAGGTGACCGTACTAGTGCTCAGTATTGTGAGACTTATTTGGAGTTATCACGATTTGGGGTCAAATCAGTAACCTCAGAAGTTCTCAAGGTCAACAAATTTTTGCAAGGACTACGACGGAAATCAGACGCAGGATTGAGATAATTAAGCATGGATCATTGTCTGAGCTAGTTTAGAATGCTCAGTTGGTAGAGAAGGGACTCATCGAGGAGGGCCTCTTGAAGTCTTCGGATGCCAAGGGAAAACAGGTTGTCCAACAGATTCGAGGGAGATCAGATCAGAGGAAAGCAGTTCAGACACGTCCTATCGTATCAATATCGAGGTACTCATGTCATCGTTGTGGACGTGAGCATGTTGGGGCATGCCAAAGATTTGATAAGCGAGTAGGATGCTTTCGATGCGGAAGTTTAGAGCACCAGTTTCGTGATTGCCCCCAGCAAGTAGGAGGGACTCTGAGGCGAGGACAAGTCGACGGATGTTTCCGTTGTGGTAGTATGGATCATTTTCAAAAGGATTGTCCGAGGCCACCACCACCTCCACCAGCGGGTCTAACGCCACATGTTAGAACTAGGAAGCCTGAAAACGTAGGGTTGTACAACCACATGTATATGCCATAGGAGGTTACGAGAATGAACGTGAGGGCAAAGAAGGAGACCCTCAACCTATTTCTGGTATGTCATACTTTTATATATATATTATGTGTGTAGGCCTTACATATCATAATTGTCTATGTGGAGGTGAGTTCCGTGAGAGAATAGATAAGTAGATTCTTTAAAACATTCATATTATGTAGGATCTATAATCGTGGGAGCCATGTCTACTCATGTGTTATTTGACACCGGTGCGATACATAGTTTTGTGAGTCAATCGATGGCTAATAAATTAGTTGTGCAACCTGAGGATCTAACGAGTATTGTCAGAGTACATACTCTTGGAGGTCAGATTTTAGAATCCCAAGGGGTTATCAAGGAGGTACCCGTGGTGATAGAAGGAGAAGAACTAGCTGCAGAGCTGATCATCATTCCGATGGAATGCTATGGTGTGATCTTTGGAATGGATTGGTTGTCAAGACATCGAGCTGTGATTGATTGTCGTCGCGGTCAAGTACGATACCAGAAAAACGGTAAGGAGCTTAAGTATCAAGGAATTTGATCAGGTCAAGGGATTCACATCATCTCACCGTTGTGTATGGAACGATTACTAGATCAAGGGTGTAACCTATATCTCGCTACCATATCAGTAGAAGAAGTGGGTCCATCTGTGCAAGTCGAGGAGATCCCTGTAGCGCGAGAGTTTGCAGATGTTTTCAGAGAACTGAAGGGCTTACCACCAAAGCGAGGGGATCCATTTGAGATTGAGTTAGAACCGGGTACTGCTCCAATATCAAAGTTTCTATATCGAATGGCACAAGCGGAAATCGCAGAGTTGACGAAGCAATTAAATGAACTACTTGAGAAAGGTTTTGTACGACCGAGTACATCACCATGGGGTGTAGCAATCCTATTTGTGAAGAAGAAAGATGGGACTTTCAGACTGTGCATTGATTATAGAGCTCTAAATAGGGTCGCTATGAAAAATCGTTACCCACTACCGAGGATCGATGAGTTATTAGACCAGTTAAGAGGTGTAACTTAGTTCTCAAATATATATTTAGCATCGGGATATCATCAAATTCCAATTGCAGAAGGTGACATTAGGAAGACTGCATTTCGAACTCGATATGGGCATTATGAATTTGCGATCTTGGCATTTGGTTTAACTAATGCCCCTGCTGCGTTCATGAAGCTAATGAACAAAGTGTTTCGGGACTACTTGTATCATTTCGTTATTGTATTTATCGATGAAATTTTGGTATACTCCAAGAGTCTAGAGGAATACGAGGAACATCTGCGCTTAGTGTTAGAGCGTCTCAGAGAACAACGATTGTTTGCGAAGTTGAAAAAGTGTAGTTTCTGGAAGAGACGTGTGGGATTTTTGGGACATGTCGTATCGGAGGAAGGAGTTTCTGTCGATCCTAAGAAGGTGTAAGCGATTGTATGTTGGAAACAACCGAAAAATGCATCAGAGATAAGGAGTTCTTTAGGATTAGCACGGTACTATCGAAGTTTTATTATGAACTTTTCTAGTCTAGCAAAGCCACTGACGAAACTTACGGGAAAAGATGTACCTTTTGTTTGGAATAAAGATTGTGAGAAGTCATTCAAGAAGTTAAAAGAGAAGCTAGCGAAATCCCAAGTGTTTGCCTTACCACAAATAGGGATTCCATACGTAGTCTACACGGATGCATCAAATAGGGGTTTAGGATGTGTACTTATGCAGGGAGATCACGTGATATGCATCAAGGCAATTACGTAAGTATGAAGAGAATTATCAGACTCATGAGTTAGAGATGGAAGTTGTGGCCTTCGCATTAAATTGTTGGAGAGCATATTATTATGAGGAGGTACAGATTTTTACGGACCACAAAAGTCTAACGTACATATTTACGCAACCAGAGTTAAATATGCGTCAAAGAAGATTGATAAAGATTATCGCAGACTACGAGGTGAACATGGCATACTATTCAAGGAAGGCGAATGTTGTTGCAGATGCGTTGAGCCAGAAAAGAGTTGAGGTTTCGGCTATGCAAGAATTCAGCGATTTGATTATCCAGATAAGTGCCTTGATACTAGAGGCAGTGCAGACTGAGTCCGAGAGTGTTGGTTTGCAAGCCGTAAATCAGGCTGTTCTATTGAGTAGAATTCGTACATCACAATTATCCAATGGGAGATTACAAAATATTTGTAATAATCAGCAAGATCCGAAGTACAAGTTCTATCAGATCAGGGAAGACGATCTAATGATGATTAGTGGTCGAGTTTGTGTACCGAATGATCTAGGGATCAGAGAAGAGATTCTATGCCTAGCTCACCAATCCAAGTTTTCGATTCATCCTAGATCGACGAAGATGTATCGTGATGTTCGTCAGCTTTATCAATGGCCAGGGATGAAGAAGGACATCACTCGATGGGTAGCGAAATGTCCAACGTGTCAATTAATCAAAGCGGAGCAACAAGTACCAAGCGGGAAATTACAAAGTCTACCAATCTCCGAATGGAAGTGGGGCCATATTATCATGGATTTCGTGACGGGTCTTTCAAGGACACAATGTGGCAAGGATGCTATTTTGGTAGTTGTGGATCGACTAACTAAATCGGCTCATTTCATTCCGATAAAGAATACTTTTCATGTGAATCAGCTAGCAAGGATATATATTGCGCAAATTGTGAAGTTGTATGGGGTTTCATCAAGCATTGTTTCAGATCGAGATGGGAGATTCCCCTCATGTCTTTGGCAGGCGTTTCAAAAAGAGTTAAGGAAAAAATTGCATATGAGCACCACATACCATCCACAGACGGACGAACAATCAGAGAGAACTAAAAGGACGCTTGAGGATCTATTACGAGCATGTGTGTTGGAGTGGCCTGGTAGTTGGGAGAATCATTTACCACTTGTTGAGTTCGCATACAACAATAGCTATCATGCTAGCATTGGGATGTCACCATATGAAGCATTATACGGGCGACCATGTCGTACACCCTTGTGCCGGTCTCAAGTGGGGGAGAAATCTATCTTCGGAGTAGAGATTGTCGAAGAGACCACGGAAAAGATAAGAATTGTTAAGATGAAAATGAAGATGGCTCAAGATTGTCAGAAGAGCTATGTTGATCTAAAAAGGAAGGATGTTGAGTTTAACATTGGCGATATGGTGTATTTGCGGATCCAAGCGAGGCAAGGGAGATTAGGTGGGAGCCGAGTGAACAAGCTATCACCACGGTTCACAGGGCCGTTTAAAGTGATTGAGCGAATTGGAGTGGTGGCCTATCGATTGGAGCTTCCCTCTCTTTATAGGGAATACATGATGTGTTTTATGTATCATTGTTGCGTAAGTGTCTATCAGTACCAGAGACGATACTTGTTGAGCCACCAAAAACTTTAAAGAAAGACTTAACGTATACAGAACGTCCAATACGCATTGTGGATCACCAAGTGAAATAGTTGAGGCGTCAGAAAATTCCGATGATAAAGGTTGTGTGGGAACATCATGGTGTGGAAGGAGCAACATGGGAATTAGAGTAGGATATGAGACTTGAGTATCCTGAGGTATTTGAAGATGAGTTGTATGGTTCTTCTATTTACTGAATACAAATATTGTCGTAAGAACCAGAGATGTAGAATTCGAGCACGAATTCCTTTGTAATGAGGGAGAATTGTGAGACCCGTTATTATAGGAAGGTTGGTGTATATAGATATATTACATTAGATTATGAAAATTAAAAAAAAAAGAGAAACAAGCCGCACGGTTCTTTTAGAGAGAGAGAGCCTCTAAGAGAAAGAGGAAAGATAAAAAAAAGAAAAGGGAAGAAAAGAGAACAAGGAAAAATAGAGGAAAAAGAAATTGGAGAAGGATCTTCAATTTTTCACGCGTTCTTCTTGGGTAGATTCTAATCAAGATTGTGGTAAATCTCTAAATAATTTTTTGTGATTATTCCCTCAATTCGAAGATTCATATTATGGAAGTTGATTAATTTAATGGATCTATAATAGGAAAATTTGATTGGTATTGTTGTTGCGATAATATCAAGAATCGTCAAGTCGTCGGGGAAGCTAGGTGAGAGTTTTCTCTATCGTAATTTTAGATTTATGAATTATTTATGGAAGAGATTATACTTTTAAAACGAGGCATGATCACAATAGGATTTATAGGATAATAATGGGAGTGAGACGATACAAGTGAATTGGATTAAACTCTTGTTTTATCGTATGAGAATTGATGACAAGTATATGAGTTGTATAAGTGACTAGAGATGATCTAGAGAATTGACGTGCGACCAAGTGTTGGGGTCGAAGAACGTCGATATTTTTTGGTTTGGTATTAAAGCCGAGTGAATATCTGGTTAAGGTGCTCGATCGAGTGATTTCACACTCGAACCTTCAGAAGAAGGCGTGTGCGAGCGCGTCGGTGAGAGTTGTCACGTGAGGAGTATCAAGTCGATGACGTTAGTATTATGACACTTGGATCTCGGTTGGCGTCATAGTGAACTGGGGTTATGATAACCTTGCGAGCGACGGAGCGTCGAGTTAGTCAGGTGAGTGGATCTACCGGTGTCGTTCCGTGTTGGGGTTGTGGTAACCTTTCGAGAAACGGAGCGTCGAGTTAGTCAGATCAGTGGATCTACCAGCGTTGTACCATGTTGGGGTTGTGGTAACCTTTCGAGCGACGGAGCGATGTATTGTAGTGATGGCTGGGGTACGTTGTGACCTTGCGAGATCTTCAGTGTGCGGGGGTCCTTTGAGCTCTACGAGCGTATACCCGAGCTAGAGTCGCGTGGACTCTGTGTGTTATGATCCAGTGTGGTACTAGTCTTAGAGTTGGGATACTCATTCGGGTTGGGTAGTGATCATCTCGTTTTCATACGTATTTCTTGCACGATTTAAGGGATGTTTATGATATATATGTGTTGCTTTACGTATGATTCTGTATCCGCTTTACTTGTTTTCGTGTTTTCATGTTCTTACAGGATTTTACGCATATTCGGATCATTTTGGAGCTAAAGGACATGCACGAGGCTAAGGACCAACTTCGAGGATCATCACGGGACAAACGGGACGAGATTTAGCAAGAGGAGCCACCACCCGATCGGGCACAAATCACACCCGATCGGGCAAAGGCTACGGCGAAATTTGGTGCGCACACACGCACGACTCGGGCAAGGGAACACCCGAGCGGTTGCCTCACACCCGAGCGGGTGCTCGTCATGCCCGATCGGGCACTCCACACGGACCACGACCTGCACATTCAACCTAGTCGTACCCGAGCGGGTACATTGAGTGCCCGAGCGGGTCGCGACCTTCGACAGCAAACTAAAGTTAATTTAATTTAACTTAAAATAAAAGGAAGTTCGTGGAAGATTAAGGCAACATTTAGACCGACTTAAGGGACATAAAAGGAGGCCAGAGGACGACATTAGAGATACCTTTGATTCAGTTCGTGATTGAGGAGATTCTTGCGAGGAGGCAAGCGAGGAGTATTGGAGATCAACCCCCGACACTTCGGTTTCGTTTGGTTTTCATGTTCCTTAGACTTTCTATTTCGTTTATGTTTGTTTACAGACGCATGAGCGAGTAGTTTGTTTGTTCTAGGAGAAGGGATTAGCCCTTGGCTATCCCGGAACCACTTTTGATTTATCTTGAATGCATCTTCCCGTTTTAGTTTATCTATTCTTTATCTGAGTGCTTGAATTTACGTGTGTTTGCGATGGCCACGTAGATGCATGTGTTAGGGGTTAGGAGAAGGACCGAAAGAAGAATTCTAGTCCTAGAAGATCAGATTTAGAACAACCGAGGTTAGGCCACGAAAGTAGCGTAGCAACGGTTGAGGGTGAAACGGATGAATCATAGTTCTTATAGGTTTAGTTCAAGGTGTCAGCCACGAAAGTAGGGGGCAACTTGTCTAGATCGCGTGTCTATGCCTTGAGAGAGGGTAGATATCATATTAGGATCGTCTGCCTTAGAAAGCTTAGACTGGGATTGCATGATAGATGGATTGATTGTTGGTTTCGGTAGTCTTGTGGTGAAACTGGATTCCTAGAACGTTTGTCTTATCGTTAAGAACCAATTCGTTTATTTACTTTCAGTATTTCATTCTTCAACCATATTCGTTCGTTAGCAAGTTTGATTTATAGTTCGAGTTTAGATTGTGTTGCGTAGTCTTTGTGGGATCGACACCTAAAATACTACACACGTGTCGTGCACTTGCGGGTAGTTTAGGTTATTTTATTTAACTTTGAGAACGCATCAGGTAGATATTTCTATATATCTTTAGTTTAAACTTTGGATAGATCGTTCGAGCGGGAGAATACATGGCACAGAGTACGTACACCTATTGATCTCACTGAGTGCGTATTTCGTACTCACCCTATTTATGGGCTGTCGTGGATGGACAGGATATGGCTAAGAAAAAGAACAACGAGGTTGAGCAGCAACATGAGAGCTCACACCGGACTGTTGGGAGAGGCATGCACGAGGTCTCGATGAGTATTATTTTGCATTTCCTGTTTATTTTATTCATTTACCGTGACTATGATATTTACGTATTTGTTTTTGCTATTTGGTCCGGACCATTCTTATTTGGAAATAAATCATATATTTTGTTTTATAATTGCGTTTGAGCGACAACACGTGCAGCCACCTCTTGGAGGTGATGGTGGAAACTCCTAATCCCGAGGTAATTCCAGGATAGGGGTGTTACAGTTGCAGTTCAACTTTGTTTTCTATCGGACGGGCCATGCATGAAAGCGGTTGGGTGTGCTTTGGAGCAGTATAAGCTTCGTAGGTTTCTTTGGCAACGTCCATTTTGGGTTTTGTTGTGTTGCTTTCTCCGCTGCTTACGCTGCAGCTTTCGCTGTCATTCGTATTTTGGAATAAATCATATAATTTTGTTTTATAAATTTGTTTGAGCGACAACACGTGTAGCCACCTCTTGGAGATGATGGTGGACACTCCTAGTTCCGAGGTAGTTCGGGGATGGGGGTGTTACAGTTGCAGTTCAACTTGATTTTCTATCAGACGGGCCATCCATTTTGGGTTTTGTTGTGTTGCTTTCTCTGATGCTTGCGGTAGGGCTTTCGCTGTCAGTTCCTTCCGTGTGTTTCTGGTATGCTCTCTTTATCTACTTTGGGTTTAGAATCTGTAGGTCCAATTCTCCTCTTTTTGCGCAAGTTCCATATTGTTCTTTCAACCTCGGGAATAGCTTTTGTGTGAAGCTTCTCATACAATGGTACCTGCACAACAATAAACAAGCAAACGAAGTGCAAATATGGTGTGGATAGAAAAGACTCGATAAAGGGAAAAGCAAAATGCAGAAAAATGACTAAGACTCCGGAAATGACTAAATCTTAATCTAACAAATTCTTAATCTAGGCCATAATTAGTCCATGGCAACGGCTCCAAAAACATGATGTGCGAACTATTAAGCAATAAAATGCCTAATATTCACTTACCGCAAGAGTACAGATCGGTGTAATACAAGGGTCGAACTCTAGGGACAATGCAACCTAAGCTAAGAATACAACTAAACTAAGACGGGTTAAATTGATGGTGATGTGGGATAAATTTCTAAAACACTAAAATGAATTATGACAGAGATGGAGAGACGTGAAAAACTTGATAATTTAGAACACTATGGGTTTCGGGTTACTAAGATTTGCAAGGATGCAACGAATAAAGGATCATGAACCTATCGAATTATCTTGATAACGGGAAATTCATGCTCATAAATAGGGAATGGTTCTCTCAACACCTAAACCCCCTAATCACAGCAACGTGCAATCCTACCTCCCGACAGCGATTAACTCATGATTACGGTAGCATGAAGCGTGCAATCCTAATTCCTAAGTCGATTAACCGACTGTCCAAATGCTCATTAATCAAAATTAATAAAAAATAAACGATTATGGGTTCATAATCTAACCTCCCGGTTAAACACGAATTCCTAAGTTACCGAGTGGCCAGCACATGTATAAAACGTTTACAATGTTGATTGTAAAACCGAATACAAGAAAACTTCGAAAGGTCTAAGCATTAACGCATAATTACAAGCATCCCTTACAAATTCGGCATCCCTAACCCATAGCTGGAGGCTTACTCACTCATGGTTTCTACTGTAAAACAAGAGAAATTAACCATAGACATAATAAAGAGTAAGAAATATGACTCCTCGGTCTTCCCTATCTCGTTACCGAAGTTCGGATTATTGTTTCTCTCCTTCTCCAGCTTCTCCTGAGTTTCTCCTTGTGTTTTTCGGCCTCTTTTCTGGTCTGAGCCACTCTCTGCAATCATCGGCGGCCCCCTTCTCTTTCTATTTTTCGTTCTAAACCTAAAACGGTTAGTGTCCTGAAAAGGGGACCCATGCGGGCGAGATGCTCAATCCGCGCGGGGTCATTGCCTTCCGTCCAATTCGAGCGGGTTCATTGCAAGCCCGAGTCGTACAATAATTTTTGGAAATGCAGCCCGCGTGGGATAATGTGACAGCACGTGCGGGTCATGTAGTCTCATGGGGCACGAGCGGGTGGATGGTCAGCACGAGTCGAGCTCAAACTTCTGCCAGATGAAGCCCTAGCGGGGGCCTCTTCCAAGCCCACGTGGGCTGAGTTAACTTCGTGTGTTTGCTCCTCTTGCTCGATGCTCGGGTGTTCCATTCGGTTCCATGGCCTGAATTTGCTCCGAGTGGTTTGTAGCTTCAAGTATGTGCAGTTGAATCCAGGAATCGACATTCTAAAGCTCATTTATGCCTTTTCGCCTTAAAACCTTAAAATCAACAAAAATGAGTACATAGAGAACGTTCGTGTCGGTTTTGTAACTCGTGCTATGCAAACTATGCAGAAATGATCTAAATGTTTAGCCTAAGACTAACACACATTATGTGTTATCATTCGTTTCTGCGTTTGATTTATTTTTCAACCATATTGTTTCTTCAATTTGTGTGTGCTGGTTTTGGTTCTGAGCAATGTTCTTTTTTGGGGTCTCTCTTGTTTATTGTTTTGTTAGTTCTAAGTTTTCATATGTGCATCACTCTGTTTATACTATTTGGTCCTTTCTGTGCTATGCTTTTTGCTTGCATCTATGGTGTCTGGTCCTTCATTAGTTTCATACGTTCGTACATGCATTCGTTGGTTTAAATTTGATATTTATTGTACTGTTTATATCGGCTTTTTACGTGTTTTATTACTATTGTATGGGTTAATTTTATTTTCTCTGGATTTATGTTAACTATGGGCTAAGTCTTTTTTTAACGTTAATTTAAAAGTACAGAAGCCCATTCGGATATAACCTTTTTCCGTGTTATTATGGGCATGTTAGTTCTATGCACCTGTTTTTTTCTTAATTGTATTGTTTTGTAGATATTAGTTGTCCATCTGGCATTGTTGATGTGTTTCCCATGAGTAGCTGAGGTGTTCCTTTTTATCTCTCTATCCACGTGTCAGTCTTCTATACATGTATACATTACTTACCTTTTACCTTCCTTTGTTGCGTGACTATGTTTTAGGTGCATTTACAGTGATTCATCACGTCTATTACGTACTTCTTCGTATCAAAGTAAAACATATGTGTTCGTACGGTTAATGACGTGTCTCATGTTTGTTGTTTGTTCTTTCTGAGTGGGCTTAATTAAATCTACAACTATGATGGTGTCGTGGAATGTTTAAATGTTTTTTAACGTTATAAATACCAGTCCTTCCCTCAACACATTTGTCTAACTTGGCTTCCATTTTAGTAAGCAAAGCGGGAAAGTTTTCTTACCATACTAGGTCAGTTTAGCAAATATGTATTGTCCTCTTTCTGACATATGACCTACGCAGGAGATATCCTTTAGGGTTTGCGTCCGTGATATTTGAGTATGGAACTTCGAAGTCGTTCCCGTTCTGAGGTCAACTTCTGATTGGGAAGTATTGGTTTGTGACAAATGGTTAAACCTGTATTCCTTTTCCGTTGCTGCATGATTTTTATATTATTACCTTAAATTGCATATTTTTTTAATTGCTTTGTTGTATTCTGTAGGGCAACCGGATTCAATGTTCTATTAGATCAAACTTCTGGTATCGCCATCAGCGGTTTCTCGTGGAAGGAGCGTGTTGTATATTTACAAATTTTAATGTTAATCGCAACCCTATAATAAATTGTTTTTGTTTTAATTTATTTATGGTGTATTCGGTTTTGAAGTTCTAATTTTGTAGAATGCACTATGTGGGAAACATTTTCTTATCAGACGTATGAGTGCATCCATCTTCATCAGAATGGTCTGCTGGTTATTATCTGGCAGCTTTTCAAAATTAGAACTCCTTCCTAGCTTTTGCATTTTATATATTTGTTTGCCATTGTATTTTAGTTTCGTTTAAAGTTTTGGATGTTTTGTTTGTAGCGTTTGATTATTTTTCTGGCAATACATGGGATGCAATTTCCGTCGTCGATGTAGTTGTAAACATGTTTATAATATAGTTTGGTTTTGCCTAAGATGCAGTACTGTGACTTTTTCTTTTGTTATTGTTTATGAATTTTTTAAGACAGTTTGTCTTTTCTCGATCTGCATAAAAATTCTTTATGTTATGTAAGACATTTTAAGTTTAATTATAATAATAAAATTTGTTGTCAAAGATTTATTTCATCTCTCTGTCCCCGTTCGTGTCCTAGTCCTAGAAGGCTTCTTATTTCATTAATTGCCCGTTCAAAATTCAAGGAGTTTGTTGAGAAAAAGGTGGACCCGAGCGGGCACAAGTGCAGCCCGGTCGTGCACAGCCTCAGCCCGAGCGTGCACCATAGTCAGCCCGAGCGGGCTCCCTTGCCCGTGTGTGTGGTCATCCAGCCCGAGTCGGGCTTGTTCTCGGCAATTTTCAGTGCCAATTGGAGCCCGAGTGGGCACCCTTTTGCAGCCCGAGCAGGCATGGTCACCCGCCCATGTTCAAGGCATGCCCGAGTCGTGTTGATGTTCGGGGATTGTGCGTAGCGTTAGCCCGAGCGGTCATGGTCCAAGCCCAAGCGTGCAGCACCTATTTTGTTGTTTCCGCTCCTTTCGCTCGGTGTTTGAGTGTTCGATTTGGATCCGTGGCCTTGCACATGTCGTACCTTGTCATTCGATCACGTTTTCGGGGTGGAATTGCCGTAATCACGCGTGTTTTCCTTCATGTCTTCATTTCCTATACAAAACACGAAATGGTAGATGAAGTCCTCGAATATGCTCAATAACTCGGTAAAATAAAAGAAATCTAATCAAAACTAAACCTGAGAATCATGTAAATACTACGATGGATTACGTGTTATCAAACTCCCTCAGACTTAACCTTTGCTCGTCCTCGAGCAAATCTAGAGTCGGGTACAAGAAGAGCTAAACAACAATGGATACTAGCACAAAAACTTCGAAGGGATAACCATCATGCAAAACAATGCGTCACATGAACGCAAGCCTAAGCGTACCTAGTTCAGACTTCTATCAACCGAAAGTCACGAGCCATGCAATCCTACCAACAACCTAAGTCGAAGTCATACCCCTAGACAACGTCCAAGCGATCTCCATACCAATTCTCCTAAGCTTGAGATATCATTAAACTCGTATTCTCGTTCTTATTCTCTTTTCTTTCTTTTTTTCATTTTTATAGATCCACGCTTGGTTCCTAGGACGTCGAAGTCAAAGAGGGATGGCTTTCTACTTAGACCCAGGCTGCCTACGGCACACTCATAAGGTCTTGTAACCTTAGCGGAGTGAAGAGGTGCGTCATTGAAGAACAATTTTTTTACCAAAGATTACGCATCAACTCTAACCCTTAGGACGTAGAATAGCGCCTCAACCCACCACTTAGGTCCGAACCATCGATCTCGATGTACTCATGTCAACGCTAACCTGGAATAGTCAGAAACTTATTCAAGATGACAGCGGAGTATACGCGTGTGAAATCTAATAACTCATGAACGGTAAGATATATCAAACAAATCAAAGATCAATTGGTATACACGGAGATATGGATACTTGCACCTGAAACATAGGAGGTGAATGCAACTATAGATCATGGTTTCAAACACAACTGCTCAACTAATCGGTATCCAAAAGACTTCTAAGCAAACCTAGACTATTGTTCACGATTCAACAAAGTCGGAAAATAATGACTAAAGCTCGAAAATTCATGCTAGGTATCCATCTGTTTATTCCTAAAGATAGCAAAAAAATCAACATCTAATCCTAATCATCTAATCCTAATCACATGCATGATACTCGACGAGTACTCCCCTAGACTTGAATGAAACATTGTCCCGGTGTTCAAGACCTAAGAGAATCTCGCATACCAAACAACGGGAAAATAAGGGTTGGAACGTGTGAACCTTGTGTATCTTGTTGTCCCAATTTGGTGATGCCGCTGGACGTTGTATGCGTCTCCTCCTCAAGGATGATATAAACGTTGAAAAACATGTGAAAAAGAATCACACAATCCAAAAGAAGGAATACCAACCCACCGAGTACATCAATGTGAAAAGAATAAGAATAGGTCCGAAAGAAAATGAAATGAAAAAGAAAATGCAAAAGTCGGGTTGCCTCCCGATAAGCGCTTGTTTAAGGTCGCAAGCTTGACCAAATGCTACTCATTAGGTGGACGTCCTCGACGTCGTCTTGTGCGTAGCGTCTCGCGTGCAATATGTGCTCGATAAGGCGTAGCACGCGGATCAGTTGAGTTCCTTGCACGATCAGTCATGTCTTCCCTAAGATTGGTCATGATGTTCTCTAAGTTGGGGGCTAGATCGTGCTGTCCAAAAATTCTGGTCGAGCTGCCCATAAGTCCGGTTGTGTACTCCATGAAACCGGTTAGGCGTTTGTCGCTTGTTTCCTTCAGCGTCTCCAGAGATTTTTGGTGCGTGAGCCTTTGTGGTGCAGGCTTCATCTTCACCTTGGGTGCCTCGTCAGTGTAGCCTCTCGGCATCTCGGGGTTGTTTATGCACTGATTTGCACCGCATTTAGCTCGTGTTGTGCAGAAGTCTCGGTCGGGGGATTCCTCCTTCTTTTCGTTGTCGAGCAGCTCGTATGGTACCTTGTATAATCCTTCTCCAGCTGCTATGAGATTCATATCTAGGGAATCCGTATTCCGAAATTCCGTCTCAAACTTCCTCGGCTAAATTCCTAAAGATGCCGTAGGGGAACACGAAATTGATAGCACACGGCTGCTCAAGTGTGTCGATTAAGCTGAACTCTACTTCCATCTCGGGTTTCTTCATATGCTTATCAATGTTCGTAGCTTTATCCGCTGCCGTGTTAGATTCTTCTACTTTTTCAAATATCGAGGGATTTGGCTGATCTACCGTCTTCATGCGTTGACGTTGTGGAAATGGCAATGGAGGTGGCCTCGGATATGGTTTTACGTACTTTGGCTCCTCCTCCTCCTCAAGCTTTTCCTTAAGCTCGTTGACAGCCGTTTCCGCTGCTGTGATACATTCTTCACCCCTTTCAGACATTGAGGTAGGCTGATCCACCGTATTACAATCCCTTAGGCAGATTTCGTTGACATGCTCACGAGGATTTGTTTCTAAATTTCCCGATAGAACCTCTTGTGGTTGTGATGCCCCTTGTGCAAGTTCTGCAGGTTGCGTGTCCACTTGTCTAAGGAAGTCATCCATCTGCTCATTGGCGCATTCTTGTTCTACTTTCAATCCCATAAACAAGTTGGTTTAATTCTCAAATACTTCAAGGAGGCGGGTGAACAAGGCGGCAAAGTCGGGGGCTGCTTCGGATTGGTTTGGCTGTGGCTGAGGCACATATGACTGATAGTTCTGAGTTTGGGGCTGCGTCCACAGCTGAAAGCTCCCAAATGATTGTTGTGCATTCAGCATACCATCGGTGTTCCTATACGGGAAGTTTGAATGATCGCTCCATCCGTGATTGTAGGTATTCCCGAAAGGCTGATTGTAACTCTCGTAGATCTCTTCTTCATACCCTCAAACGTCTTGTTCCCATGATTGCTCCGAGTAATGCGGATTGTATGAGTTAGACAACATATGACAAATTTCAGAAAGTTGATATTTCATTTCAGCTATATCGGCATACAAAGAGTTGATGTTGTTCATGTTACCTCGCAAAATAAAGAACACAAAATTCGATTAAGCTCTGAGAGATAAAAAAAATATTTGACTCAATAAGAAAGAAAACAAAAGCAAAAAAATACGAAAAACAAATAAAGACTCCGGAAATGACTATATCTTAGTTCAAAAGTATCATGTCCCCGGAAACGGCGCCAAAAACTTGATGTGGTTAATCTCAAGTAATAATTTACCTAGACTAACGCTTCCGCAAGAATACGCATCGTATAGTACCAGAGTCGAACACAAGGAATTGATGCAACTCTAAAGCTAGTAACTAATGAATAAGACGTGTGAAATCAATGAGTGAATGGGAATGCGAATGCAACTAAACTAAACTAATGAACGAAATAACTCAATGACTAGACACCACGGGTTTCGAGAGATGTACGATGATGTAACGAAGTTCTAACAAGATCATTGGTCTTAGATATTATCACGAGTTCATGGAATTCAAACTCTTATATAGGAACTGACTGGCGTAGACTTGTCCACTATCTAGCATGCGTATACCAATCTCCCAATTGTGTATCTCACCTCCTAGACGCATTAAGACCGCTATCCTAATCCCTAGATTCAATTGATCAACCTGGCGTAGATTCTAAACCGATTAAATCCTAAATCATGGCCAAGTTCCAAAGTCTAATCCCCTGGCGTAGATTCATTAGACTTCTATGATCATTCGTTCGAGTGGCGTACAAGAACGAAAGCATTAAAAACAACCAATCAATCTGAAAACGATCAAATACCGAAATCATTCATTCAAGTGGCGTTCAAGAACAAAAGCATTAAGAACCACCAAGCATTAAGAACAAGACTTCATTACAAATCGGCAAAACTCTCGAACCCATGGTTGTGGATCTACTCGGACATGAACTTAGAAAACGAAACACAAAAGATAACTATATTCAACATTGATAAAGAATGAGATCCCTCCCTATTCATATACCGACGTTTTCAATAGCTCCTCCATGCTCTGGATTCCTCGTTCCGTCCTTCTCCCTCTTTTTCTATCTCTCTGAGTGTCTCCTCCAATTTCCCCGTTCATGTCCTAGCCCTAGAAGGCTTCTTATTTCATTAATTTCCCGTTCAAAATTCAAGGAGTTTGTTCAGAAAAAGGTGGACCCGAGCGGGCACAAGTGCAGCCCAGTCGTGCATAGACTCAACCCGAGCGTGCACCATAGTCAGCCCGAGCAGGCTCCCTTGCCCGTGCGTGTGGTCATCCAGCCCGAGTCGGGCTTGTTCTCGGAAATTTTCAGTGCCAATTGGAGCCCGAGCGGGCACCCTTTCGCAGCCCGAGCGGGCATGGTCACCCGGCCATGTTTAAGGCATGCCCGAGTCGTGTTGATGTTCGGGGATTTGTGCGTAGCTTTAGCCCGAGCGGGCATGGTCCAAGCCCGAGCGTGCAACACCTATTTTGTTGTTTCTGCTCCTTTCGCTCGGTGTTTGATTGTTCGATTTGGATCTGTGGCCTTGCACATGTCGTACCTTGTCATTCGATCACGTTTTCAGGGTGGAATTACCGTAATCAAGTGTGTTTTCCTTCATGTCTTCATTTCCTATACAAAACACAAAGTGGTAGATGAAGTCCTCGAATATGCTCAATAACTCGGTAAAATAAAAGAAATCTAATCAAAACTAAACCTAAGAATCATGTAAATATTACGACGGATTACGTGTTATCATAGATGACACTTCAGCACGTGTTACATTGAGACGTTTCTTTTGCGATTCCTATAAAACAACTACAAACAACCCTTTTCCGAAGTATTTTCTCAATACATTATTTCTTGATATTTTTTTCGCAATCTTTATATTTTACAACTGACTAATTTTTTTAGGTTTCGTGTTTATGTCAAATTTACTGATGACACTGGTGAGGCCATATTTCTCATATTTGATAAAGAAACGATGAAATTATTGAATAAATCCGCCTACCATGTCAAAAATGAAGAAACCGAGGTATAATACAATTGTTTGATATTCAAACTAAATATCACTAATCGTTAATCTTTTTTATAATCTTATAATATTTCACATATTTGTCCTCTAATCCAGGCATCCTCAACTGAAATCCCGACGAGTCTGAAAGTTTTGGAAAACCGTAGCTATCTTTATAAGATAATGGTTTATCCACTGCAACAAAGTAATCGATCTTCAATGTCGTGTGGAATGACTAAAGGGGTTTGATACGTTATCAGAGTTAAATATAAATAACCTAATCTACCCGCAAGTGCACGGCACGTGTGTAGTATTTTAGGTGTCGATCCCACAGAGACTACGCAACACTACCTAAACCCGAACTACGAATCAAACTTGCTAACGAAAGAATGTGGATGAAGAATGAAATACTGAAAGTAAATAAGCTACTTGGGTTCTAACGATGAGACAACGTCCTAGGAAACCGGTTTCACCACAAAACTATCGAAACCAACGATCAACCTATCTATCATGCAATCCCAGTTAAAGCTATCTAAGGCGGACGATCCTAACATGATATCTACCCTCTCTCAAGGCATAGACACGTGACCTAGACAAGCTGCCCCCTACTTTCGTGGCTGACACCTTGAACTAAACCCATAAACTCTGTGATTCGCCGGTTCACCCTCAACCGTTGCTACCCTACTTTTGTGGCCTAACCTCGATTGTTCTAAACCTGACTTTCTAGGACTAGAATTCTCCTTTCGGTCCTTCTCCTAATCCCTAACACATGCATCTACGTGATCAGCGCAGACACAAGTAGATTTAAGCACTCAGATAGAGAATAGATAAACTAAAACGGGAAGATGCATTCAAAATAGATCAAAAGCGGTCTCGGGATAGCCAAGGGCTAATCCCTTCTCCTAGCGGGCATGGCATGTGTGGCCGCTCGGGCACAAGGCAAAATGGGGCTAAATGCTTGCCCTAGTCGTGCTAAATGGTCCACACAATTGGCCGTAGGTTTTGCCCGATCGTGCAAGGGTTGTGCCCGACCGGGTGAGGCTTTTCCATGCTCAATCTCGTCCCGTTTGTCCCGTGATGATCCCCCAAGTTGCTCCTTAGCTCCGTGCATGTTCCTTTAGCTCCAAAATGGTCCAAATACGCGTAAAAACTTGTAAGAACATGAAAAGCACGAAAGCAAGTAAAACGGATACGGAATCATACGTAAAACATCACATATGTGTCGAAAACGTATCCTAAATCGTACAAGAAATATGTATGAAAACGAGATGATCAAAATCCCCCAAACTTGAATGTTTGCTTGTCCCTAAACAAACGTAAACGTGGAATACATGGGGTATGAAAAACACGTGAATTCCCCTTCTCCTAGAAATACCGCTAAAGTGAACCTTACCGATCAACTAGCACGTCGAGAGCAAATTCGGCCTAATCGAGTTTTCAGCCTTAATCCTAGGTCCACCACGGTTACCCATGAGAAAGTAAATCAAAGGAGACTAGACACGCTACCGTAACTCCCTCCACCAGACAAGACTTGAGACTATGCTAAACCTAGGTCAACCGAGGAATACTGTTTCTTTCTTTCCGACCTTCTTTTTTTTTCTTTTTCTTTTCTTTTTCTTCTTCCTCTTTTTTTTGTTTTCTTTTTATGACTTTTTATTTTTTTTTCTTTTTTTTGCTTTTTATTTTTCTTTTCCATTTTTTCTTTTCTTTTCTTTTCTTCTTTTTCTTTGCATACACACTAGGCTTCTAGGACGTCGGATTTGAAGGGATCCAGCCTCTACTTAGACCCAGACTACCAATGACGGTATACTCATGCATCTCGTGTAAGAGTGCAGCGGAGTAGGTGGCTTTTTGTGCCTTGCCCTTAGCACGTAGAAAGATGATCGCCAACCCACCACTTAGACCCGAGCCACCGAAGGAGTAACAAGGTCGATGCACTCATATCGATTTTTGATCATGCTTATTAGGCACTATTTCTATCGACAGCGGAGTGTCAGTGTGTGCTTTTTAATCTGCAAAAACAAGCTCGATTTTATATGATCCAATAATCCTCAATATGACAAAAGTAAAGTGTCGTCTACACGAAGTATAACAATCTGGGTAGAAAGAATAAACGATAAACTAGCCTAGCAACCTCGTCTAAACCTCCCCACAAGCAACACTAGGATTCCCAAGAACTACGACCTATTGTTTTTCAGCCAACTAATAAGCTCTAA
>CM071863.1:13505786-13529296 GCA_036759665.1 Gynandropsis gynandra
CGCGTCCTGTGGTGCTGGAATGGTGCCCGATCGGGCATGGCATGTGTGCCCGCTCGGGCACAAGGCAAAATGGTCCTAAATGCTTGCCCGAGTCGTGCTAAATGGTCCACACAATTGGCCGTAGGTTTTGCCCGATCGTGCAAGGGTTGTGCCCGACCGGGTGAGGCTTTTCCATGCTCAATCTCGTCCCGTTTGTCCCGTCATGATCCCCGAAGTTGCTCCTTAGCTCCGTGCATGTTCCTTTAGCTCCAAAATGGTCCAAATACGCGTAAAAACCTGTAAGAACATGAAAAGCACGAATGCAAGTAAAACGGATACGGAATCATACGTAGAACATCACATATGTATCAAAAATGTCTCCTAAATCGTGCAAGAAATACGTATGAAAACGAGATGATCAGGGTTCTGCCTATTTATCGAGTTAGTACAGATAATAAGGACATACTCTAGTCTATATCAACGTGAGTACGTTTTCTTTTTATTTCCTTTAGTTGTTTAAATGTATAATTTGTTTGAATTTTATAATTTGCATCTACACTAGTACCACTGTCGAATTTTGCAGACCCCCTCCTTTGTTCCATTCACACATGTATTATGTGAATTGTATTTTTTTGGTGCTCGGAAACATACAAATGACATTTACTATAAAAAAATTATAGCAAAATAGTGCCATTAACCCTTTAATGTGTTCACTATATCTTTTTCAGTTCTCTCCGGATAATAGTTCCATGGTATCCCTTTTGAGCTCTCCTTCCAGCAGTCATTCTTATGGCAAGCACCAATGTTGATGAAAACGATAGTCACTCAACCCTTCAGTCGAGTACATTGAAGGTAAAATCAACGAATCCAAAAATCAGTTGTTCCAAACGGTCGGAATAAAAGTTGTGCCAGAAATCGTTTTAAATAGTTTAAACCGTTATGTTCAAAACATTTTTCGGTTTTGCACAACGCAAAATTGTTTTCCAAGTGTAACATTATATTGGGATAATTTTATGGGTTTATGATACATGCTATGATGCAATACGGCATTTACTTTTGAATGAATCAGTTTTGATTGGCTATGCACTTTATTTCATCTCCTATCAGTTTTAAATTATCAATACATGCTTCCTTCTACTTTTTAACAATTTTAGTTTATTAATATTATATAAATATTTCAATAAATATGATATGATCATCTATAGTTTTTATCTTGATTTATTCATAGTCTATTGACATTGTTGATCTACAAACGATTTTCGAACAATATGTTTTACAAAGAAATTATTTTAATATTCGTTGAATCTGATTTCAGCGGATACGTATGATGGGCATATTTACCAACACCCATGTGCTGTTGAAAGGCGATTGTTCAACTTCTCAACGGGTTAACTATGTAATAGTGTCGTCTATGAATGACTATCTTGGTACACAATTTTTTTGTACTATTATAGATAACCATCTATAATACATATTATATATACTATATAACAACACATTTCGAAGTATGTATTTACTTAGTTGATATTGTTATTATATATAGGTGATATCCCCTATGTAGATATCGGAGATCAATGCTTCTTTTTTGAATATTGTAACGCAAAAATGTGGCACGTAGAGCGTTCAAATAATAAAGGTTGTGTAAATGACCTGAAATTCAGTTTATGCTGCTCTAGAGGAAAAATATCGTTGCCAAAATTGTCAGAACCTCCTCAATAGTTGAATGATCTTCTTCAAAAAAATCATAGGTATCATGACCATTTTAAACAACACATTCGCGCATACAATATGATGTTTGCATTTACATCTATGGGTGGTCATATTGATACCTCAATAAACATTCATCAAAAGCCATATATATTTAAGATACATGTGAAACCTTATCATAGAATTAGTAATTTATTACCGTGATTTAGAGAGACAGCAAAATTTGCCCAATTGTATATTCATGATACAGAAAATGAAATTAACAACAGAATAAATGCACTCAGGTACGTCAAAAACATACTACCATCATCGCATTCTTTCTTATTTGATAACATTAATAATACAAAGAATTTTTCTCTTTACAATGGTATGGGCAAACATCTTCACAGTTTCAAATACTTTACGCGAAGACATTGTCAAAAACATCGAACAAATGCTTGATCAGTATAATCCCTATGTCAAAATATTTTGAATAGCTCGTGAAAGATTTACATTGTCTGCTCAAATAGAAATGAAATTATGTTTGATAGCAGAACACGAAAACAAAAATAAATTGTACAATTTACCAGAAGCTTCAGAAGTAGCAGCGTTGATAGTAGGAGATTTAGACAAGAGGTTAAGCCCAAGAGATATTATTCTATAAAAACACAGTAACGAGTACATGAGGATAAGAGAATTGCATCCATCGTATCTTCCATTATAATATCTGTTATTATTCTCGTACGGAAAAGACAATTATCATCTCGGCCTAAATTTGCGGTTAACAAATTACTTATCCAAAAAACCACAATACGATTTCCAAATAATTTCACTGATTCAACATATATTAACAATGAAGGCTATCCTGTTTACAAAAGGCAAGACGACGGAATGTTTGTAATAAAAGACGGAATTAAATTAGATAATCAATACATTGTACCATATCACCCTTTTCTTCTTTTAAGGTATAGAGCTCATATTAATTTGGAATGGTGCAATCAAACAAAAGCAATAAAGTATTTATTCAAATACATAAATAAAGGGTGTGATAAAGTTGCTACAACAATAACGACATCAGAAGAAATGCATACAAACAAATCACTAGATGAAATAAAAAAACTACTATAGATGTCGTTATATTTAAAGGTGTGAAGCTTGCGGGAAAATATTCAAATTTGATATTCATTAGTATACCGATTGAGACATTAAAATTTAATTTGTCCAGACAAGAAAATATAGTATTTGATGAAGAGGATGAACTGTCTGACATAACATCAGATGTATATGTGCAACGGACAATGTTTACGGAATGGTTCAAATGTAATGCTTCATACTCTGTGACTCGACATTTGACTTATTGTAATTTCCCAATGAAATTTATACGGAGCAAAAAGCATTGAATTTAGAAAGCACGTAAATGCGGATTTGCATTTGGTAGGTTACAACATATTTATCCGAATGTTGGGGAGCTATACTATTTAGGAATATTATTAAATAAAATATATGGTCCTACGTCATTTGAGGGAATTCGTACAATTAACGTTCGTTTACAGGAAACATTTAAAGATGTGTGCAGTGCACTAGGACTTTTAGACGATGACGAACAATACATCAACATAATAAAAGAAGCAAGTAATTGGGCATCTCCAACATATCTACGATTTTTATTTGTCATTTTGTTAATAGCGGAATGTCTCTCATGTCCAGAACACGTTTGATTAACAACATGGCAAGTTTTATCTGATGACATATTGTATAGACGTCGACGCTTACTAAAATTACCATGTTTGAATACTTAATATTGTAATTTACCTAAATATATTTTAAGATTATATAATTGTTTATTTTTCAATTTGCAGATCTTAACATGTCCCATGAAGAGATCCATAACATAACCCTTGGCGAGATAGAACAATTATTACAAAAAAATAATCGCTCTTTGAAACAATATCCTTCAGTTCCATTTTCTAAAGAAACTCATAGCCAATCACTATTGAATAGGTTAATATACAAAGAATTGCCCTACGATCGAAACAAAATGGAAGCTGAATTTATAAATCTTAAATCGCATTTAACAGCAGAACGGTATTCAGCCATCAATGAAATTATAAAAGCAATAGATCAAAACAAAGATCAAATATTCTTTCTATATTGACATGGAGAAAGTGGAAAAACTTTTTTATGGAAAACACTATCTACAGTAGTAAGATCTCGTGGACAGATCGTCCTAAACGTTGCTTCAAGTGGTATTGCCTCACTTCTGTTACAGAGAGGCCGTACTACACATTTGCAGTTCGCAATACCAATAGATGTCAATGAAGACTCAATTTGTAATATTGAATTGAATACAAATCTTTCGGAACTTATAAAACAAACACGACTTATAATATGGGACGAAGCTCCAATGATACACAAATTTTTCTTTGAGGCTTTAAATAAAAGTATGAAGGATATCATGGGCTCAGTAAATCCTTTTTTGAAAAACAAACCTTTTGGTGGCAACACAGTGGTATTCGCAGGTGATTTCCATCAGATCTTACCAGTGGTGGTAAAAGAAAATAGACATGACACTGTTCAAGCATACATAAATTCTTCTTATATTTGAAATTGCTGTCGTGTGTTGAAATTAACTAAAAATATATGCATGCAAATGAGCAATAATTCTTCGAATCCAGATGAAGTGCAAGCTTTTTCTGAGTGGATATTACAATCAGGAGACAGAGCGTTATGTGAACCTAATAATGGCGAATGTTTGATAGACATACCTGAAGATTTATTAATCAACGAAACATCAAATCCAATCGAAAGCATTGGTACCCATGTATATCCAAACATTCAAACTGATTACAAAAGCCCGTTTTTCTCAAGAACGAGCAATATTGTGCCCGACAAATGAAATTGTTGATGAAATAAACGAAACGCTCCTACAAAAACTTCTGGGACATTCCAAAGAATATTTAAGCTCAAATACATTGTGCAATACCGATTCCAACAACAATGACATATGCAAATTATACAGTACATAATTTTTAAACATATTAAAATATCTAGCACTTCCTAATCATTGTCTAACACTGAAAGAAGGAGGTCTTATTATTCTTTTACAAAATGATCAAACACTTGGACTCTGTAATGGAACACGACTCCAAATAACTCAACTCAGTATTAACATTATAGAAGGCGAAATAATAGCTGGAACCCATGCTGGAAACAAAGTATTTTTACCACGATTCCTCTAATTCTAACCAATACAACTTTGCCATTCAACTTTAAACGAAAACAGTTCTCGATTATGTTGTGTTTTGCAATGACAATTAACAAAAGTCAAAGACAAAGTATTTATCGAGTTGGCATATACTTATCGAAACCAATTTTTAGTCATGGTCAATTGTATGTTGCAGTTTCTAGAGCAAAAACTAGAGAAAGATTAAAATTGTTTATTTTAAATGATACTGGTAAATACACATCGAGAACAACAAATGTGGTATACAAAGAAATGTTTAGTAACATATAGAAAATGTTGTACATTTAAATACATTATAACATTTTGTTATCCCCTATTTAATATATATTTTTACATATTTTATATATTTCAAACAAATATAACATATCAAATTGAATCCACATGAAACACGGGACTAATGCTAATATATATATAGATATATATAAAACCACCACCACAACAATTATTTCACCTTTTTCTACAACATTAACCTATATATCAATAGTGTTGGTTGGTTTATAGTGGCAGTCTTGTATTGCTTAATCTTTGTGTTTGAGACAACATATGTAATTGTGTTTGAGACGACATATGTACAGTCTAGGATGGTGAAAACTTGTCCAATAAAATGTTAACTTGTAAAACTTCACTTAATTACCTCTGATATAAAAGAAGACAAAAGAATAAAATAACATCATCTAAAAACCGCGTTTATTTTAATATAATTCAAAAATATATCACGAAAATATTTTAAATTTTCAATTGATGATTTTCAGATGAAAAAGTAAATTTGTACTTTTTCAAATATTACTACCAGTAGCAATTGTGATTATCAATGAAGCAACTACGCATTAATTAGTAACAGAGATTAAGAAAAACACCACAAAAGAGGTTTTCAAATTGTTTATTTATCCTTCAAACACAACCAAAATCAAGACGCCACCGTCGATCCAGAACCCAGTTCTGTGCATATGACCGACGCAAATACCCTATTACCCGTGACTGACTCCAGACTCGCCTGGGCAAAACCACCCCGCCCTTATTTCCACCTTTGTTACTGTAGCTGTAGTATCCCTGCACGCTT
Organism: Gynandropsis gynandra; assembly: GCA_036759665.1. Lineage (NCBI taxonomy): Eukaryota > Viridiplantae > Streptophyta > Magnoliopsida > Brassicales > Cleomaceae > Gynandropsis > Gynandropsis gynandra. The sequence goes on from CM071863.1 coordinate 13,511,756, forward strand.
CACTTTGCCCCCTTCTTTGCTGCGGCCTTCGTGACCTTTGCACCACTTGGATCCTTCTTCTCCACGCTCTTGATTACACCCACGGCCACTGTCTGCCGCATGTCCCTGACAGCGAAACGTCCCAACGGTGGGTACTCAGAGAAGGTCTCAACGACCATAGGCTTGGTCGGAATCATCTTCACAAACCCAGCATCACCGTTCTTTAGGAACTTGGGCTCTTTCTCCAGCTCCTTACCAGACCTCCTGTCGATTTTGGTGAGGATCTCGGAAAACTTGACAGCGATATGGGAGGTGTGGCAGTCAAGGACTGGGGCATAGCCATTTCCAATCTGACCAGGGTGGTTCATAATGATAACCTGGGATGTGAAATTGGCAGCTTCCTTGGCAGGGTCATCCTTGGAGTTGGAAGCAACGAAACCACGCTTGAGATCCTTGACAGCAACATTCTTGACATTGAAACCAACGTTGTCACCTGGGAGGGCCTCTTGGAGAGCTTCATGGTGCATCTCAACGGACTTGACCTCAGTGGTCAGTCCAGAGGGGCCAAAGGTCACAACCATACCAGGCTTGAGGATACCAGTCTCAACACGACCTACAGGAACAGTTCCAATACCACCGATTTTGTAGACATCCTGAAGAGGTAGACGGAGAGGCTTTTCTGTCGGCCTCTTGGGCTCATTAATCTGGTCAAGGGCCTCGAGGAGGGTCGGACCCTTGTACCAGTCAAGGTTGGTTGACCTCTCAATCATATTGTCTCCCTCGAAACCAGAAATGGGGACGAAAGGGATCTTATCAGGGTTGTAACCAACTTTCTTCAAGTAGGATGAAACTTCCTTAACGATCTCATCGTACCTTGCCTTTGAGTACTTGGGAGTTGTGGCATCCATCTGCATAACATATCCACAGTGATCAGAACAAGTCGGATACCAAGCAGTGAGTATTATTAAAACATGTAATGTAACAAATTTCAAAATAGCAAACACAGAACTCAATACCTTGTTACAACAGCAGATCATCTGCTTGACTCCAAGGGTGAATGCAAGCAACGCATGCTCTCGGGTTTGACCATCCTTGGAGATACCGGCCTCGAAACCTCCAGTGGTAGAGTCAATGATGAGAACAGCACAGTCAGCCTGGGAGGTACCTGTAATCATGTTCTTGATGAAGTCCCTGTGTCCAGGTGCATCAATGACAGTGCAGTAGTATTTTGTGGTCTCGAACTTCCACAGGGCAATGTCGATGGTGATACCACGCTCGCGCTCTGCCTTGAGCTTGTCCAACACCCACGCATACTTGAATGACCTCTTGTTCATCTCAGCAGCCTCCTTCTCAAACCTCTCGATGACACGCTTGTCAATACCTCCAAGCTTGTAGATCAAGTGACCGGTGGTTGTCGACTTTCCAGAGTCGACATGCCCAATGACAACAATGTTGATGTGAGTCTTTTCCTTACCCATGACGGCGTTCTTAAGCTCAGAACTGTCAGGAAGCAAACAAATAGGATGATCTCATAAAGCAAGTACACAACACCGGACCAACTACAGAAAATAACATATAACCCTTGACAAGTAAAACGGAAAATGGAAGAAAAGCCACTTCACTGGAGAGTTCAGTAATGGAAAAAAATCAACCAGGAGCTAACTGTGATCCAGACACATCACATACAGACTAAAGAAAATAGAACCCACGGAACATTTCATATGTTAGCACGTGAATGCACAATGAACAGAGATCGCCACAAATATAAGAAAATGAACCACATCCAAACCCCAAGGTTAACAAAATTTATTAGAATCGATCACTGAGTAAAATTAAAAAGAAAAATTCACACAGATAAAAAAAAAGACATAGTTCGCACAAATCTCAAACCATGACAATGATCCAGCCATATCCATTAGAAACACAATGGGAACCCAGTGAAAACGAAGACAGAGAGCTATAACCCGAATTAGATAGCAAGTTCGAGAAGAAGCAAAATATCAAAGCATCGTAAATCTAAGAACAATCGAAGATCCGAGAGAATCAAACCTGCGAGGAGGAGATAGGAGAAAGCTAAAACCCTAGCCGGAGGAGAGAGGATCTGACTAGAGCCTGTGATGGAAGAGAAGGTAGCGTAGTGAGGGCTTCGGTATGAGATTTTATACTGCTGGTATTGAAGTTTCGAAAATGCCCCTGAAGTGGCACCTCGGAAAGTCGGTTATTGCTCTCAAACCGGCCTATAGCGGAACATAGTAGAGTCCACGTCAGCCAATAATTTAGTTGCGCGATTTTGCTTCAAAACCATACAAAGGGGGATATTATTTTTAATTTAATGGTTCAGATTTTAAAAGGTCTTTTTCACAAATATTGAAACTAACTTTTATTTATGCGTATAGTTATGTGATTTATCAAAGAATTTTAAGCTCTGGAATCAAATTTTATATAGAATTCACTAAAGAAAAATTACTTTTGTTCTAATAATTATATATTGTGTTTACAAATTATACATTTGTATAATCTTTGATGATGTGTAAAGAAATAACTTTATATTTTCTTGTATAGTCTGTTAACATTCAATAATATATTATGTTTTTATGAATATATGAAAATTTGAGTACCTAAAATATAAAGAAAAACTGAAAATACATATCTATGCTAAAATTATACATTAGTTATTGAAGTACCTAAAATAACATATATTTATGAATTATTGAAGTAATTCGAAAGTAATCATGGGACTAACTTGATAAATTTGTAGGAAATTTTCTGAAATATAAATAATTTAAACCGAACACTAGAAATGACAGATAAGTTCCAACCAAACATTAAAATCAGTCCAAATAATCAAAAGATGAAATTATGGTGAGGAAGTAAAAAGTTTGAACGACAGAACAACAATGGCTTGGCTTGGGACAGAGAACCGTACAAAGGTCTCCTATTTTGCCATAACAACACCAAAACTCAAAACACACTTTGCCAATCCTACGAACGCCAAGAGATGTCGTTTCTTTCACATCCTGTCTTCTCTCCTCCTCGGAGCACATTTGATGATCTCGTCGACCCGAAGAATCATCTCAGATGCTTCCGTGGCCGATAGCAGAACGGCTTGCTTCACTTTGAATGCTTCATAGATTCCACGCTCCGCCATGTCTCCGACCTGTATTCGTTTCCAAAAACCACAAGCACACCACATTTGATTTCTAAATTAGTACCACTGTTTCATAGAATAATTGAGGTCCATTCTTCCTCGTTCGATTTCAAGCCAATTTGCAACCTTTTTAACTTTGTAAATATTCTAACACATGAAACGAAAAATTACCAAACGGGTATTAACGAAATGCCATTGATGATTAGCATCATTGAGAATACTGTGTGAATGTTAACGTTTAAGACTATAAATGAAAGGTTTGGTTTGGTTTAGTTTTTTATAAGCAAATATAGTTTGGTAATTGTTACTTACAGATCCGGAGATGACATCGATTCCTGCGTTTGACCCTTCATTGTGATGCTCTGCACGAAGTTGGGCAACCAATTCGGCACTGTCTAGACCTGCGTTGTCAGCAATGGTGGTCGGGATAGCCACAAGAGCACGTGAGAAAGCTTCAATGGCATGCGACTTTTTGCCAGCAGTTTTCCGGGCCAGCTCGTCCACATCTTTGGCCATTATCATCTCTGGCCATCCACCTCCAAGCAGAACCCTGCTGTCGTTCACGGTTTGAGAAAGTACACACAAGGCATCATGGAGCGATCTTTCAGCCTCATCGAGAACGTGTTGGCTGCAAGAATAATGAAATCACAAGTCGAAAATGTAATGAGACAATAGATGTTTTGACAGTGCACCGGGGATGTATACAAAGTCAAGTAATGCGAAGAAAATCGTACCTAGCACCTCTAAGAACGATTGAACAAGCCTCACCCATCTCTACACCAGAGAAATGGATCAACTTGTCCTCACCAATCATGATTTCTTCGATGAGTTTGCAATGCCCAAGCTTAACAGACTCTGGGTTGTCAAAGGTCGAAGCAATCTCACCGCCTGTGACCAATGCAAGGCGTTCTATTCCATCGAAGTCCGCATGCTCAATAGCAAGTACACCAGCATCCGCAAAAAGTTCCTCGGGGAAATTGTAGATCAATTGTCTATTGACAAAACAGTTGATCCCATGGCCTAGGATCTTCTGAACCTTTTCTCTCATCTTTTCCTTCTCAGCCCCTTCAATCTCAGCAACCTTGGACATGGAATCCACTCGCACACGAGCACCATAGATTTTCACTTTATCAGTATCCATTGCAGTATTAGCAACCAAAATCTTTGCATTCTCTATGCGCTTTGGTTGTCCAATTCCAATCTTCTTGTCAAGAATGAACCTAAAAGAAATAAAAGTTGGTTTGAGTCATTACAAAACAAAATCCCAGATGCTTGAAAGAAGAAAAAGTAAACGTGACAATGTAATATACATCAAGCTTTTTAAAACATAAGTTCCTAAACTAAGCTGCAAAAGTTACAAAACAGAGAAGCTTGAAAAAACAAAAGCTTAATTACCAAAATCAAATGTGTAAAAAACAGAGATCAATGATTCCCGGCAATAGCCATTTGATCAGGAGTCAAAAAGGTATCAACAAGTATTTGCTTACCCTTCATCCAAAAACGAGTCCTTTAGGGAGCCTCCGGGTTTCTTGATGATTTGAATAGCTTCCAAGTTTGTGCTACCCTGTTTGAACACCAACTCCATCATATCAGAATGGGACACAAACTTCTAGAAACAAAAAGCTCACGGCAAATTTAATCCATCCAAATGAATTCAGAGGGTTTTTGAACTATTCATTAACTAAATATCTCTCTACATCAAATGAACATGTATGTTAAGAAGGAACCTAACAAAGAGGAAAGCACCTTAAGCCTCAAGACAGCATCTACAGCCATTTGTGCAAAATGTTCCTTGTCCTGTGAGAGAATTTTGGAGCATAAGGTGGTCATTGCAATCTTCATCAAATCAGACCTAAATGTTTCTGCAGAGGCACAAAACACAATATGGTACAGATCTCAGAGACATTGCAAATGTAATGGAGGGCAAACAACAAATGAACTGCCCAAATGCAAACTTAGTAAAAATCATAATCTTGTGTAACTCTTTCCTTTATCTCATATGGCATTAACACATTACTTCCCTATGCCAACCGTACAAAGTTTAGTTAGATATATATTGATACCTGCATCCTCCTTATTATCCATAACCCTTTTCAGTAAAGCATTACGAGCACACTCTGCAGCCATGCGATAACCTAAAAAACAGAAAATGCACCATTGTCACTGCAGCAAAGCATAGATATGCAAATATACTGTGAGTATCCATATGCTAGAAATAAACCTGCTATAATAGTCATAGGGTGAATCTTTGCAGCCACCAGCTTTTCTGCTTCTCTCAGAAGTTCACCCGCTAAGACAACAACAGAAGTTGTCCCATCACCAACCTCATCATCTTGTACTTTTGAGATGTCTGAATATCAGGTTCAATGAGAGAAACCAAGATCAAGTCCCAAGCTTTGTATCGAACAAAGAATAAGCAGAGCTAGTCAGAAAAAGATTCATATCTGAACGTGCATTACCAACAAGGACTTTAGCTGCCGGGTTGTCTATGTGCAATGACTTCAAAATCGTGGCCCCATCATTCGTAACGGTGACTTCATGTCCCCTACCAGTAGATTGCAAAATTTTATCCTGTTGATTGATTTTCCAAGCAAAATCAACATTAACTTGAGTTTAAGAATACTTGAAGAGCATTTAATTCCAAGAAAAATTAACCACAAAATGTGATGGAAGTACCATCCCCTTTGGCCCTAAGGTAGTCTTAACCAAATCCGCAATTGCCATTGCACCAACAAATGATGCCTACAAACACCAAAGTTAATCAGAATATCAGAGAACACCAGAATGCGTCTGAAGCCTGAGTACCGGTAAACTAAAGATTATTGAGAGAAAGCTCACCATCCTTGCACGCTCTCCCTTCTCTTCACTAGCGTCATCTTTGAAAATCTTGTCGATCTAAACACAAACATTGAATTTAATGGCCGCCTAGAAAGATACATGAAAAGCAACAACAACAAAAGAACGAGAGAAGAAGAGGAAATACCGCCATTGACAAGAGTAGAACAAGGGTTTTTCAAAGTTGAAGATCTTCAATCTGCAGTCAGCAACAAAAAAAACAGATCTGTCAAACTAGAAGACAATCTAACAAATGCAACAAGTAATAAAAGCAAATGCCCAGAACCAAACACTCTTCCCAGTAATCGAATCTATTGTTGTTTTCCCAACTACAGAACCAGACACTCATAAACCCTAAGAAACAACCATGACGAAACGAAACCAAAAGAGACGCAACGAGAGAAAAACAAATACCCAGAATCAAACACATCTCTGTAATCAATGCAGTTGCTATTTTACCAACTACAGAAATGTTTCATCCTCCAGAAATAAAACAGCCGCAAAAAGAGCATAGACATCATAAACCCTAAGAATCCATAGCGACAGAAACAGGAAATGAGAACCCAGAAGAAGCAATATTCACACAAGAAAGAAACTGAGATCTAACCAAAGACGAGGAAGAAGAATTCCACGATCAATGGTGACGGCGAAATCGACGGCTATGGGGAGAAAACGGGTTTTAAGGTCCGCCAAGTTCACGAAGAAAGTAGTTCTTTCCAGTAGTAGAGCCCAGGTTTTCTTAAGGAAATGTGAGGGCGTTTTTGTAAATTCTTCAGAACCCTTTTTTAATGTAAATTTTTTATTTTTTTAGTTTTTTTTTGCGGTCGGAATTTTTAATGGGTTCGAACAAAGTCGGATTAGACCGAAGATTAATTAGATGTAACATCTCAAAACTACAAACTTTTAATAGAAAATAATCGAATCAAAAACCCACTTCAAATCACAAAATATATAAATTGAATCATGTTAAATGACAAGTACAAATTGAACTAATATTATGAAATTCCAAATATATATATGATTTGCGTACCTTATTTTTAATATTCATTTAAAAAAATCCAATAAGAACGAAACAAAATAACCCATCCTTAGCAAATATATCTTTTGTTGTGTTTTAACGTCTTTTATCGTACAAGTTTCTGTATTACCTTCACCGAATTATTAAAAATGATATAACTATTTTTACTGGTAAATGTGATATTTTTAGTTAAGCAAAACCTAAAGTAAATTAAGGGAAAAAAAGGTTATATAAACTTTAGAAGCTAAATCATAATGATAAGTCAAAAGGCTCACACCAAGTACAATTCAGAGCTCAACCATTCCTTCAACACAATGAAGAATGGGAAACAGATTTTTACACACAATAAGAACAGAGGTAGATCAAGAGAACATAAACAAGATACTGATGATGCCTGAAGGACAAAACAAAAAACACTTGTAATGACGGCAATCAAACAAATGCAAAACCCTAGAAACTACAAACTCCAAAGAAGAATCATACATTCCTTACCAAATTTTAATTACAGTTAGTAAGCTTCTCATCAAGTGGGAGAGACTGAGACTGCTTCTTTGTTAGTTTTCTGAAGGAGTTCTGTCGCCTGGGCCACCTAGCGTAACCTGCAGTTTCAGTTCACGAAAATTCCTCGGTTCAGGGTTTATGGAAAGATAAACATGACTTATACCATAAAGAGTTTGATTATCGAAGCATCCACACGTGACATGCTTAATATCATGTGATGGATCGAAGTTTAGTGTTTTGATCGTCCGTTTCAAGTACTTTCCGGTGTAATAACTAGTGACAAAAGTGGATACACGAAGATTCTGAAACAAACACTGGGTTTTGCTTGCATACTTTCGCATCCCATAAATCCGTAAATAGCCTGAAGCGTGTAAAAATACTCGTACCGCATAGATTACTTACATTGCAGTCAAAAGCAAACCTCCGTGCAAGCATGATGGCAGCGTTTCTTTCTCGCTCAGACTCGAAAGCTATAACAAAGGAAACACCTTTCTTTGCTTGCCAATACAACGCCTGAGCTGCGGCATTTCCACCTCCTCTAACTCCGCATAGCTAAAGAACACAATAAAGAGCATGAAGAGTAAGCATCGTCCAATGTACATACCATTATTATGCGGACTATAAAAATATCGAGCATAGCAGTAAAACCATGATTTACGTTGGCGTTCTTTTTTAAAGCAATCCCGTATTACCTGCATTGCACTAGAATAGTATTCTTTTGCAATTACAGTCTTCCCCTTGCAAAGCTTTATCCTCATTTTGCCCACGTGAAAGACGTGGATAGATTCAGATAGATGGTCTTCCCCGCTCATTTGGGTGACTACAACCTGTTACACGAGAAAAAGGAAAAAAGAAAAGCCATTTGAGGCAAGCAAAGATATCCATAAGAATAATCTAAGTTACTAATTGAAAGCCACTTTAAAGAAAAAATATATTGAGAGGGTAATCGAAACATACATTGAAATCAACATCATGTTTCCGTACTAACGCCTCCACGTAGCTACCCAGTCCAGCAGCTGCTCCAAAAGAGGAATATATATCACTAAACCTAAGTAATATCTTCATTAGTTTCATTTTTTTCCACTCGCCAATATATGTTGGTCATGCATTGATTAATGTGATTTTGGTTTTCATAGTTAGATCATGTCGTGAATAAGGGGAAGAGAGAATGTCACGATGATAGCCATCACCAATATGAAAGGAAACAATGACATGATGAATTAGCAAGATCTAGTTAAAAGTAAGATCACAACAAACCTGGATCAATCTTCCCAACTGTGGATAACGTAAATGAATGGCCATCGTAAAAGATTTCAGCATGCAAGACTCGACCGACATCGAAAGGCTCGGGAGCATAACCTGGTTTTGTAGCACCTGAGAGATGGCCATAGTTAACAAATCGTCATCCCTTATCAGTAAGAAGATTTACAAGACTCCAGAACTTATAAATTTGTCAACTCATGTTTATCTCATCTACCAAAATGTCAGATATAATCTGAATAAGAAGTTTGAAAGAAAGCAGCACATGAAAAGACTAGCCCACCTGATATAGGCTGCTTCTTGCTGCCATCAGAAGATGAACGATACCATTGGATTGAACACTTGGAAATGTCCGGGGCATCATCAGAGCAAGGTTTGATCCGCAAAAATGAACCTAGCGCTTCGGAACCGTTTATTTCATACAAAATGGATATTTTTTCCTCATTCTTTCTGCACATTTCAAGCTGCATTGTGGAGAAGTAACAAGAGAATACAAAAATTTTATCGCTCTATCATCACAATGATATGGGAAATAATCACATCCAGAAGTTGATGAATGCACAAGGAAATATGATGCGGAAAAATGAAAAATGACACATGGAACATTCAGCCAACCTTCTTCTGCAGTTGAAGAGAATATCTAGACTTCTCTGCAAGCTGATTCCTCAATGCTCGAAGCTCATATTCCATGTCCATTACCTGAAAAATGTGCATCCAGCTTGACCTGTCAATAACTAATGAAACCACACTACAAAAAGGCTCAACTCAGACAACATTTATCACGCAACACCCTTTTCGAACCCAAGAAAAAATCACCAATTATCTACTCACTTTGCTCGGTTGATGCAGCATTTTAATTCGCCTAGCTTCTTGAACTTCTTTCATTAACTCTTCCATGTCCTGAGATAAAATACATTAAGCACAACTTTAGCACACAATATATGAGAGACATCTACAAGACTTTATGCATACAAATCAGCAAATACAATGGTACAAAATATGTATCCACGCGTGCAAAAGATGAAAGCAGTACAAGTCAAAACTGACTTAAAAGAGGCATCAATAACACCATGAACCATATGTATGAAATAAGATAATCGAATTACAATTATTTCCACATAAAATACCTGTTTCCCAGAGACTCGGGACATTCTTTCATGCTCATGTAAGGCTTCTTCCACTCTCTGCACAGCAGCCCTTGCACTCTCAATCTCAGCACGTGCAAAAGCTCTTTCCTCATCAACAAGTTTTTTAGCATCCTCCGAAGCCTAATTAGAGGGGGTTACCACAGTTAGCAAGCATAAAAGAACATCATTTCATAAATCGCGACATCTCTGAAGACATACTAACTGGTTCAGAAGAATTATGCAAATGAGAAGACAATGGACATGTGAGGAAAACATATACAGAAGAATTATGCAAATGAGAAGACAATGGACATGTGAGGAAAACATATACAGAAGAATTATGCAAATGAGGAGACAATGAACAACTTTCCTTCTCTCCTGTTGGGAGCAAAAGCACCACAAGGTCCACTTAAATGGATAATGAATTAATCAAATAAGAGATGAAAATTTGATTATTCGAAGGAATATCTTGTACGGAATTACATCCAACTGGTGTTCTAAAACAGCAGAAATAAACCACTCAAACTAAAACCAATAGGAAATAAACTAATCAGCAGCCAGAAATTAATTTTAAGAGAAGTGGACAAAGACCCAATGAAATTATACAGCTCTACGAGGACAGGAAAGAAAAACCACAATTTTCCTAAGAGCATATTTACCTGCTTCAGAAAACTAGCCAGTTTCTTTACTTCTGCTTTTTCTTGGAACAGTTCTCCTTCTCGCTGAGTCAGCTGTACAGCAAGAGCTTCAACCTAGCAGAGCCGATAATTCCAAACATACATCAACAGTGGAAAAGACAGGGGAAAAATCTATCATCAATGGTTTTTTTTAGCAACGTTTTTCCATTACTTTACCAGAATAATATTCATTCACCATAAAATACTCAAATTATGAATTATAACCAAAATCACTCGGGTATCGTTACAGGACCAAATTCTATCATATAAGGCACTAAAACACTAACCATGGAAATAGCCTCCTCTACATCGTCCTTGTTTCTACCAGCCACGCGTCCTTTTAGAGACTCCAGTGCATCTCGAAGCTTCTTTAGAAGAACATGTTTCTCCAACGAGGCTGCTTCTTTTAGTTTTGCCTGCATCCAACATTGTCAGCTTAGGCATGAGTGTTCTACAAGTAATAAATCCTAGTTATTACACCAATAAACTGCCTAAATCAGCAGAAACCTTCATGATTCTGGCAGATAAAGCCGTTTTTTGTAATACACAAGTCAGTCCAAGAAGATTATTTAGTCTATAACAAACCAAATATAAGTGATGGGTTTCAGAACCAGTATTCAAGACCCGATAAAGAGAACTGGACAAAAATATTTACATTGAACATGCAAAAGCAAGTCATAGCATTTGTCAAATCAATCATAGATAAAGGACCTATAGTATGACAGCAAAGAGGCACGTAAACCCCAAACTATAAAATCGACAACCTCTCTAATCCATACAACTAGAAATACCAGAGGAACAACTTAAATTTTAAAATGTATCAAGCATATATCAGACCTCTTCAGACAGCTTAGCAGCTGCAGCCAAACCCTTCTCAAACTTATTGGCAAGGTCACGAACCGACAAACGCATTTGCTGCTCCAACAGCTGGGCCGTCTCACGGGCCACAACTTCCTTCATGGACTGCACCTTAGGGTCCTCTTTTACATCAAATATCTGGTCATTAGCCCCAATTCTATAATTAGGAAATCTACTAGAAGCAAACTTCACATCTGCAGACACCGCAGGAACAGCATCCTTTTGCATCGAATCCCCGAAATCACGTGAAACCCATGTCATTGTCACAGACTGATTAATCTGTTTGTCAACAAAAAGATTGTGCTTAGAACTGAAGAATTTCACTAAGCAACGATTGAGAGTATGACATCTTACCCTGAAAGAAAGAATGTCGGTCGATTACTAACCACTCCAACCAGTAATTTTCCGGGAAAGTTCAGGCAATCTGTACACGAAGAAGAAATTTGAAAATTATTGTCCACCAAATACTGAAGAAAAGCGAGCAAGAAGTTGACCTCAAACATCAATCAGATTTAAACACAATTTTCAAGAAAGAATCTCCAAAGGTATAAATGGACAATTATAATGGCTACAAATTTATATCATACTGACACATAAAACACAATTTGCCCAAAAATCGGAGAAGAAAGCTTTGAGTAGTGAGCTAAACAAAATAAACCCTAGTTAATCAAAATCCAGACTTCCGATAAATACCCAAAAAATTACGGAAATAAAATCTAACAAAAAATTTGGAACTTTGAAGAAACTAACGGATCATGCAAAACCCCATAGCCAGAAACGAAATCACCGAGGCGAAATCAAAATCCAAACAATGTGGGAGATTTTTGTGCAGGAACTCCGAGAGAAGGAGAATGAGACAGTAAAGGGAACCTCACCCGTAAATGAAGACGATCGATAGATCAGCAGATGCAATGTCTTTGTCCCGAAAATGCGAATTTGAAGATCGAAGAAGAAGAATGGTTGAGCAAAAACAATATGGGTTTGTTACAGTCGTAAGCTTTAGCCTTTCCGAAAAAGCAAGGACAGTGAAAGATGTTGTTGGTGGAAATTTTGGGATTTTTAGTTTTTATTTTATTATTTGTTTGTTTTAAATTTCACCTATATTATTTTATTTTAACATGTTTTTAAATTTTTACTGTGGTAGGTGTATCAATGTCGGAAAGAGTTTAACTTAAAAACTCACGAGCGGGTATCCCTCGCGTTGGTATTAAAGAAAATATATTTTACCAAATTTCTAATCTTTTTTTAGAAAGATTTCATAAATTAAACTAATCGATAATATCGTATCATGATATCTATTTAAAAAATTTATAAACTTTACGGAAATAGTTCAATTCATCAGATTTTTACAATGAATATATATGTATTATAATGATTTAAACTGATATGTGTGTCTGCAAATGTCAAGTTTCAATATATATATATATATATATATTAAAATTTTAACTTAGATAATAAAAATATTTCATACGTGATAATTATATCAATATAATAAATAATTATATAACAACGAGTTTGAGTTTGATGAATCAGACTAAATTTATTTTTTTATCAATATTAATTTCTCAAGTTTACAATATTTTATATAATTATATATGACAACAACATGATTGAATCTTAGGATATAGGGTGTTTATAATTTTATATTTCAATTATTATTTATATAATTATATAAATATATAAAACAAAAACATGATTGAAGCTTAGGATATAGGGCGACTATAATTTTATATTTATATTTGTATTCCATACATATTCAATTATTATTATATTTATATTTGAAAATTTAGATATATAAATATTTGAAAAAATTAAGATTTTTTTAATATTTATACTCGAATTCGAACCTAAGAATTGTTAAAGGTATATAACTAAAAAATGAATTTTAACAAATAAAATTGATAATGTGTCGTATACAATTGATAATCAAAATAAAAAAACAAAAAAATGCATGATCCATTAATACGAAATATCAACTCTCCATAAATAATCTCCATATTAATTATCCATGTTTAATTTTGATGATAATTCAATTAGTTTCGTTTAAACCAACAAAACATAAAGTGTGTTAAATTATCGAATCAAACAATAAATACAAAGAAAAAAGAACTCGCATGACACTTCATATTTAGTATGTCCCTGTGACAATATCGAACCCATCAAGATTACGAATTCATTTTTATATGCAATCAAAGCTTTAATCATACGATATTCGATACTAAATGAACTCTAAAGCAACTATTGATATAGGAATAACCAAAAGATCTTTTGTCATTAAAGAAATAACCTTATATTTAAAATCCGTAATCTTCCACCAATATAAAATATCAAAATTTTCAACATCTTCTTCACATTATTGAGACAAATATATATTTAGTTCTAACAAACTCATCTCCATGTTTCGTACGTTTCAAATAATCTTGATACAACCAATCATCCAAATCATTCATGCTATTAGAACTCAACAGTACACTCTCACTAAATTGATGTGTTTCTATCAAATTCATCTTCTCTTATAAATAATGGCCAATTTGGTCGAACGGTTTATCAGATGCATTAAATAATTCAATTGTTTAATTGATGAGAAGCTTGTCTACAAATTGAGGGGCGACTAAAAACATAAGATAGAGATATCAAGAGGGGGCGAAATAGGATAACAGAGATAAACACTCTAGGATCGTGTGGAATAGTGAATAAGTTATCCAAACTACATTTGAAGGATAAAACTACTAGTGAAGACAAGTTAAAGACGAGGTTATAGCGGCGACTGATCGAGAGATCGATCAGACTTTATTAAACCCCCTCTTTTTACTTGTTCATCATTGCACTTCTATTATAAGATGTCGAATAAATAGGTTTGATTTAGTTTTAGGCTAGAGTTTTGTGTACTTGATCTTATTGCACTTAGTGATTGGAATTGTTATTTTTTCTTCCATAGTTTAATATATGTTTTATTCATTCAATTCTTGAATGGATCCCATAAATTGATTGTCAAATGGTTTAATTCAGATAGAGAAATCAAATTAGGTTAGATTGAATGCATTATATAGGCATGAATAATCATATTGAATGATAGGTTAATCTGTTTAGGAATGAGGATATCGAGAAATAATGCATTCAACATGTAGGTCAGTGCATAATGATTTAAATATTGGATAGGAATCTAGACTATGAGAGCAAGTAGATTTACCAATAACACGTTCGATATGTATGTCATTAGATGAAGACGTCAATGATCTATATGTTTGAACATGATTTAGACTATGAGAGTAGATATATCCATATAAGATTATTGAATTCTTTGGTAAGAACAAAAATGATATTTCGTGAAAATTTTAATGATTTTATATATGTGAAATCAATTCTCGGGTTTAGAAGCACCGTCTCAAATGTATATAATTGTAAATGTAGTATATTTTACTTGTTCATATTAAATATATTCATACTTTTTTCATGAATATTGTTTTCGTAAAATTATTAGTTTTAATCCTAATTAATACATGTATTTGACCAGATAATGTACGATCCATATCTTTGCGAAATGTTCAGTTAATGTATAAATTTTAAAAACTCGATATGGTTAGATCAAATCTAAATAACAGATCGTATATGAAAATCGAAGTCATGATAAAACTAATAAAACACTTTCAATAGAAAGAAAAATCAAATGTATACAAACGAATTGTAGTGAATTTTAATGTATTGATTTGTTTAGGAGTGTGACACATATTATCCAAAATCGTTACAATATTTTTTCCTTTATGTATATTCTTGTATAACAATATTCTATTTTTATGTAATTCAAAATCAAATTTTTAGTGAGATTTTACTCATTATTTATAATACTAGAAAGAAATTCGTGCGATGTGTGGTGATTTAGAAAATTGTAATTATGTAATAAGAATGAATTGTGGGGTTGATTTGGATGCGGAAACGTGTTTTATCAACCTGAATATGAGATCTAGTCATGTTTAGCGATTGGTTTTTCGGGATTTCAACAAAGAATAGATTTAGAAACAATTTGGTAATACCTGTAGCGTTGAACGTGTGATTGTCGGATGCAAGACTTGATAACGCCAGCCCTCTCCGCGTATCCACGCCGAGATCGAATCTGCTTTCTGCGTTGATGCGAAATTCGGGAAGAATGAAAAACTGTTTTCGTTCTTCATTTTTCTTTTGACGGCTAGGGTTTCGATTGTGTGTTCTGATAACGAAAACTCATTTTTCGTTTCTTAAATAATTATTAAACTATTAATAATTACAACTTAAACCCGTGACTCTTAAAATATTACATAAGAGGCATATTACTTTTAATCTCCCACTTGCCTTTACGTAATATCTCAAATAGCCGAAGTACATGTATCTCCATACACATACTTGCTCGTACATCATATGTACAATCCCCAAAAGAAAAACAAATACAATTATATTCTTCGGTGCTAGCGGATGAATATAACTGCATTCCACACTGATTGTCTAACAATCATATGAAGATACCGAGACACTCGTATGTGTGTGACCTCGTAGGTTCATCACAAAATTGGTAATCAATTAGTTTTACTACTTAACTAATCGAGGTTGGCGTCTAGCAACACTCCTCAACGACCAGATAGTGTGAAGTAATATCCTTACTCTATAGAATCATGGTAAAAGGACAATATTATTATTTCCTTCCGTCTTTACAGCTCCGGATAATCCTAGGACATGGTCTAACTGTCAAGTCCTAATAGATTATCAACAATATTTCATGCCTAACATAACTGACTGGTGAATGATCGCAAGAAACTCTTTTTTTCTCTCATTCAAATGCCCTGACCAAATTCTTTTCAGTCATTATGTTACTGACAACATAGAGCTCCAACTCTTTACCTAGAGTGGACGGATTTCATCTTGATTAATCACTAACTGCACAAGCATCTAATCATTCCCAATATCCTTTCAACTTACATCCTAAGACATAAGGTGTCCAGAATCAAAGAATGGTAGATAACTTGTCAATTACCATGTTGATATCAGATCTAAGGAAATCATAATATTCTAATTCTTCCAGAGAAATTCCTATTGATAGTTCAATGGTAATGCAACCATTAGGAATTCTCCCTTAGGGTCTGTTCAATGATCACATCTCTATGTGCATTATCCATACATGTGATTTAGTAAAAGAGATCTACTAATTTCTATCATATAGAAACCATCACATCCATGTTGATCTATCCGGATTACTAATGTCCAATCAGTTATACTATGATCAAGAACGATTTAGATTAAGTTTTACCAAAACTTGACTCTCTTTATCATGATCTCTATCATGATGACAAGTTTCTAAACTTAATCATGGACTCTATCATACTAGCTATGAAAATATATACACATATATCTTATGCAAATATCATCACAATGATAAAACAATGTCATTTTCATTTATTCATAAGTGTTCAAAATATAAGACATAAAAATAGCTCTTAAATAGTTACAATAGTTGTACTATTCCTAGAACTAATTCCAGCATGTCATGTTTTTCAATCCAATCTTCAACTTATGCTTGTCAAACTCATTTGAACCAAGCACCTTTGTGAGTGGATCTGCTGCATTTTCTTTTCCTTTTACCTTTTAGATTTGAACGTCCCCACGCTCAACGATTTCCCTTATTAGATGGTACTTCCGTAGAACATGTTTTGATTTTTTATGAGATATTGGTTTCTTCGCTTGGGCTATTGCCCCGGTATTATCACATAATAAAGGAATTGGTTCCTTTATCGAAGGTACCACACCAAGTTCAATTATGAACTTTCTCATCCAGACTGCTTCCTTAGCAGCTTCACAAGTCGCTATGTATTCTGTTTCAGTAACCGAATAAGCTACAATAGCTTGTTTGGAACTTTTCCAACACACTGCACCCCCATTGAGGCAAAAGACATACCCTGATGTCGATCTGCTATCATCCTTATCGGACATAAAGCTGGCATCCGTGAACCCTTCTAACTCTAAGTTAGAATCTCCATAAACGAGGAATTGGACTCTAGTCCTTCTCAAGTACTTGAGAATGGTTTTCACCAATTTCCAATGTTCCTCACCGGGATCTGCCTGATACCGACTCGTTACACTTAGCGCGAAGGCTACATCAGGCCTCGTACATGT